>CM038709.1:40558655-40808655 GCA_021613375.1 Megaleporinus macrocephalus | reverse complement strand
ATTTCACTTGAATTTAATTTTAAAATCACATTGTTAGAATAATTTAAAAGATACTGATGGTGAAATTGAAAACCTGTCATTACCATCAACAAATGTCATTACCATCTTAACAGGTTATGTGTTGACATGTTGCAGTAATGACAATTTTCACTTTTTTAAGAAAAAAGCTAGCTAGGCCATGGATTTGCTAAAATTAGTTAACAGCTAGTACAGGCTGCACTTTAAATACACATAAATAAATAAATAAATAATGTGTAAATGTAATGTTTAGTTGTAAATAAATGAATAATGTGTAAATGTAATGTTTAGTTGTAAATAAATAAATAATGTGTAAATGTAATGTTTAGTTGTAAATTAATAAATAATGTGTGAATGTAATGATTAGTTGTAAATAAATAAATAATGTGTAAAAGTAATGTTTAGTTATGAATAAATAAATAATGTGTAAATGTAATGTTTAGTTATGAATAAATAAATAATGTGTAAATGTAATGTTTAGTTGTAAATAAATAAATAATGTGTAAATGTAATGTTTAGTTATAAATTAATAAATAATGTGTAAATGTATTGTTTAGTTGTAAATAAGTAAATAATGTGTAAATGTAATGTTTAGTTATAAATTAATAAATAATGTGTAAATGTATTGTTTAGTTATGAATAAATAAATAATGTGTAAATGTAATGTTTAGTTATAAATTAATAAATAATGTGTAAATGTAATGTTTAGTTATAAATTAATAAATAATGTGTAAATGTAATGTTTAGTTGTAAATAAATAAATAATGTGTAAATGTAATGTTTAGTTATAAATTAATAAATAATGTGTAAATGTAATGTTTAGTTGTAAATAAATAAATAATGTGTAAATGTAATGTTTAGTTGTAAAGTACTGCCGTACTGATGTAAACGGTAATGACTCTGAATAAATGTACTCTATGATCAGGAGCAATACACGATTCAGTTACTCCCATTTACACACATTAACATGTCACTCCTCACTCACGGCTGACATGTGCTCCTTTGTGAGTCTTTGTTTCCATGGTTACAACACAAACAAGTGCTACCTTTAAATAGTTCCCTGCAGAAGTCACACACTGTTGCAGTAATGACAATAATGTTGGGGATGATAATATATTGCTCAAAAATATGTATAGGTACAAATATGAAACTAAACAGTACATTTAATTTTTTTTTTAATTTTTATGAAACTCATATTGTGATCTTTTTCATAAAATAATCACTTTCAGCATTTTATTGGGGCCCAGAAGTTTTAAAGTCGGGGTTGGGGACAATGCCAAAGTAGCAATATATTGATGTTTAAATCATTATGAAAAATAGAAAGTCTTTTTTGGTGATGAAAGGAATGATGTTTTGAATACCAAAAATGTTTGTTTTGTATTAAAGTAATTTTAACACAAATTTATAACCTAGGGACATAAAAGTTCCCATAATTGAAGAATTACCCATATATGCCACACCAGTGCCGCGAACAGTGTGGTGCAAAAGTGTGGACACCCTCCAAAAAGTATAAAGTGAAAGATTTCATATTTATTTCAACATTGTTTTCGACATTTAAACGCAATATTGGTATAATATGTAGTTTTATACATTTTTAAGTAAAAAAAAATAAGTTTGGGCACCTTAGGAGGTTAAAGCTCTCAGAGAACATTTAATGAAGTCATTGGGTCTTAATTAACTTATTAGGGCTGTCAAAGACCAGGTGATGACAATTTCTGAGCTTTTTAAGTACTCTGACTTATCAACGCTCATGCCTACCATCAGCAGTCATGAGCTCCTCTAACCTGACCAAATCTAACCATTGAGGTAACTAGAGAAGCTATAAATCAAAACCAGACTCCAAAAGGTCTAGCAGACACTGGAGTGGTGGTGCACTCTTCTACAGTGCAGCAACACCTGCACAAATATAATCTTCAGGTCATCAGAAGAAAACCTTTCCTGCATCCTCACCACAAAATTCAGCACCAGAAGTTTGTAAAGCAACATCTAATCAGGACTGATGCATGTATTAGTCCTGTGGACTGATGAAGTTCAAATACAATACAAGTTTTAGGATAAGATTAGATGGGTTTATCTTGCAGCCAATGGACTGGGATACCAGCAAATTCTGAAAATCATCCAGTAGAGTCTTTTTAAAGACTGATGTAGACCAACTATCAGTAGGTCCAGGGTAATGAATGAATGAATGAATGAATGAATGATGCAGTCTTCCTGGCACAACTTTCACTGCAGCTTCCATATCTCAGGACCAGGTTTGGTGACCACATGGTCTACAGAAGCAAAAACCAACACAGAATTGATCTTCAAGGGCACGGTTGGGTAAACCGAGTTTGCAGGCCAAAGGTCTGGAAGACGCTGGGGACAGCACAAGCTAATAACAGCAGAATGGCCAATATGGAATCATCACAATGAAGCATCTGTCCCAAGCATTAGACCATCTGTAAAAAAGCTGAAGATGAATAGAGGATAATGATCCTAAACACTAAAACTCAAATTCACAATGAATACATCAAAAGGCACAGGTCAAAAGTTGTGCCACGGGCCTTACAGTCATTGTTTGTTGTTAAGAAGATAATTTATGGACTTTTAATGGTTAGTTTAGATGATGTAGTGACGTTAGGCCAATTGTGGTTGGAACCCGACTCTGCAAAATGGTAGTTCTGCCTCAGGATTTGATTAAAGAAAGTGAAGGACACAGTTATTTGGAACTTCAGGAGTCCTTGGCATGGGTCCTGTCCTTGCACCAGGTTTTGGAGTGTTGGGACCTCCGGATATCCTGCCAGATCTGTACCCCCTTGACAACTTGGCCCAGCCAAACTGGTGGTGTTGGGGAGGAAGAAGGGGCCTGAGGCTCCATAGAGACATTGCAAAGACTGGTGTAGACCAGCTATTGTTTCAGAGTAATGAATGAATGAATGACGTAGCATTCGAGCCATATCTGAGGACCAGGTTTGGTCACCACTGGTCTAAGTGGTCTACAGAAGCAAAAACCAACACAGAATTGATCTTTAAGGGCAAAGTTGTGGAAACAAAGTTTGCAGGCCAAAGTTTTGCAGCGTAAACACCAGCAAAGGTCTGAAAGATGCTGAGGACGGCACAAGCTACCGGCAGAGGAATGGCCATCACGGAATCATCACAATAAAGCATCTGTCACACACTGCAGGCTGCGTCTGTGTGTATGTGTGTACCCGCCTCAGCGTTTCCAAATGCTGCCCCCGTTGTTCATAACAAGCTCTTTGAATATGCTGTTAGGCCCGAAACGAACACACCTGCCATTTTCTCTGTCGGAGCCCCCCTCAGGTGTGTGCGTGCGTGAGTAAATATGTGTGCGCGTCACTCTCCCGTCGTGGGCCGTTTCTCTCCTCAGCAGCTTTTCCTCCCTCTCCCACATCTGGCTTTGTTTTCTGGCGCTTTAGCGCTTCGCTTTTTCATTTTTTGTCTTTTTTTTTTTTTAACTCCGAGCAACCTCAGCATTCATTTCCCATCTGTCTTTACTGCCGGGGACGAGCGGCGGCACGCACACACCGCCGTGTCCACGTACGCACGGTAAGGAGAAGCAGAGCACGTAGGAGAGATTAAACGCGGCGTTGCCACGGCGACTCGACCTTCGGAAGCACGCCAAGCATCCCATAATGATCCAAATGGCCATCTGCGACTATCGCCCTCGGATCCACGGCAACCCATTATGACATCCCCGTCTCGTCTCCACGGGGACAGACGACTATATTAATAACTCAACACTCAACTCTCTCTATCTATCCCTCTATCCCTTTCTCTATCTCTCTTTCTCCTAACCAGGGTCAGCAGCAGCTACAGGCAGTTCAACTTTATAATAATAGACACTCATATGCAGAAGTCTGGACACACTCAGTTATTTATTTATTTATTTATTTATTTATTTATTTATTTATTTATTTATTTATTACAAAGCATGTACAAGGGCTGGCCAAACTTGTGCGTATGGCTCTAAACTGCAACCTTAAACTCTTATCTAGTTCTTTATTAACACTTTTTAATAAATTTGATGTTCTACATAAAAAGGTATGTGACTTTGTTCGGGTTGAAAAATTTGGTTCCTAGAATAAAACAAGCTGTTGTCCCCTTTTTGTGAGCTCATGAATTATTAGACCAGCTCTGTTCTGATTGGCTCTTTTACAGTCAGACACCGCAATGATCACACAGACACAACATGTTGAAACAGACAAAACAGAATGAACCTCTGTGTAAATAAGCTCTGCCCTCGTGACCTGAGTGAAATGTGCAGACTCCTGATTAAAGTTGTATAAGAATATGTACATGCTGGAAGTCAGGACTGTTACGCCGCAGATTAGGATTATGGAATTGACTTGTTTTACCACCTCTCTTTTACAAATACAGGATTTGTATTTTGCATTCCGAACTGAAGTTGTGAAGCTTTCTGAGACAGAGAGCTTTCTTTCTTTCTCTAACATTTGGACTCTTTCCACAGGATAAGGCTTCCTAGGCCAGGCACTGTCACACTACAGCTATGAAGCTTCTCAGGACTACCTCCTGGGTCAGCTATGTGACCATGTACCATGATTCACCTGCCCAACACCAGGAGTTCTGGTTGTTGAGTTTATGGTTGGTTTTGCTTTTAGTTCCTATTGAAAAGTGTCCTCGGGTTGGAACAAGTCATTATATAAACGAAACTCATTTTTTTGTTTTTATTATTATCCATTCATCTATTATCTTTGTCTTTATCCTAAAGCTAGTTGGGGTCACGGGGGGCCTACAGCAAATCCCAGCGCATTGGGCGAAGGTGGGGTACAACATGGATAGTTTGTTAGTTCATAGGATGCCCAACATTTACACATGCACACACTCACATCTACAGGCAGTTTAGAGTGAGCGGTTAACCTAACATGTATGTGTTTGGACTGTGGGAGGAAACTGGAGTACCTGGAGGAAACCCACTCATGCAAACTCTGCACAGAACGGCCCGGACTGGAAATCCAACACGGATCATCTTGCTGTGGGGCAGCAGTGCTAACCACTACACCACCATGCCACATATTATTATTATTATTGGAAATAAATGCTAATAACAACTATATTGATAGATCTTTGATGTGTAACCCATCTGGCAATTTTCTAAATATTGTGTGATTTAGGCTTGTATACAACTTTTTGCTTGGATTGGACTGTTTTCCCATAGAGAATCAATTGGATGGAAGAGTGAATGAAAATCTACTGAACTTCTGCCCAACAGACACCATTTCCCAATCAATGACTCAGTGCAGACCCCCGACCACGACTGTAGTGGCCTATTTATTTTCGGACAAACCCAAACCTCATAGTTTAATTTAACCTACAGCCTTCAAACTGCATGTACTCTTTTAAGACTCTTTTAAGACACTATTTAGACACCAAACACTAATCCACAGACATACTGACCTGCACTCCTCTATGTGTTGTTTATTCATCTCTCTTTCCTCTTATAGGAGGAAGCCCACACAGATATCATGGTTGTACTCGCCTGTACTCACTTAGGGCAGATCCCAAAACACACTGACCTGCACACCTCTACTTGTATTCATCCCTTATTCTTGCTTAACTGCTTAGGCTGCGCAACTACCCTGCGTTTACTTCAGGAAAGGCACTTTTGCAAGTAATTATTATTATTATTATTATTATTATTATTATTATTATTATTATTATTAGTCATCATTGTAGTGGTGGCAGTATAAGTGGGTCTCCTGTGAAAAATGAAGGGTGTAATGGAGGTAAAGCCTGGAGACAGGAAGACAAGTGAAAACAGCTGAGAGTGCATTTAGATACCTCTGTGCAAATCTCTGCTTTGAATTTACTTGATTCAAATGTGTTTATCAGTTCCACATGAATAAAATGTCAACGACAACGCAGTTACGACAACGCAGTTCCTGCCAAATGTGGGTAAAATGATACATAAATACTAGATTTACTAGATTTCATACATGTGGACACACATGCAGCATGTACATTTAAAGGAATGTTTGGGTTTTTTAGTCAGTGTAGGATAAACTTTTTTTTTTAAGGTGCCAGCACTCAAAACTCTCTCTCTCTCTCTCTCTCTCTCTCTCTCTCTCTCTCTCTCTCTCTCTTTCTCTTTCTCTCTCTCTCTCACACACACATACACACACTCAGCAGTATTGATTTGGTGGTCAGCGCTCACTTGAGGATCAATACAGGATCACTAAGAGTAAACAAGGGGGTGATGGGGTCAAGGCCACATACTGCGGCACTCAGCAGCAGAGAATTGACACACACACACATACATTTCATTCAGTCCTGATCCTACTGGTACACTGTAGCACAAACCTCAAAAATAATGAAATAGCACAACTACCTGAACTCTTTGATGTAAGTTAAAGGTGTTGAAAGGCCATGAAGGAGAGCCCCAGCAATGTTTCAAACTTTCTACCTAATTAAATGGTTAACATATTAACAAAGCTTTCAAAGTAAAGTGTTTCATTCTAGAGAAACTCGCTGAGTCAGAAGTGTTCACAGTGGTTGTGAATGGAACCAGAAGTCCGCCTCTAAAAGCTCCCACACAGAATTTTTTACTTGAAGTGTGTGCTGTCTGATGCATAAGACATGGGTAAGTGAGTGTGTTTGCGTGCACTTAAAAATCAGATAATCTCTTTTTTTCATTTCTGCAGTTCTCTTGATATGGATGTGCATTGCAAAGCAATCTGCAACTATATTGTTATTCGTTTTTAAGATCTTCGCCGTGTTACTCGTCCCACAGTTTTCAAAAAATCAACACCGTTCCAACTCCAAATTGTCTGGTCTGATTGTGTGATTCGGGCTTGTATACATCTTTTTGATTGGATGCAGATTTCTATAGAGAATGAAAAGGATGGAAAAGTACACGCCAACCTACTAAAGTTCTGCTCAACCAACTGACACCGCTTCGCATACACTGACTCAGGACAGACTGATTCATTGTTAGTTTGACTTGCACTCGTCTGTTTGTCAATTTTTTTACACCTCCCGCATATCCTGCTCGGGACCCCCTTGACAAACAGGCATAGCCAAACTGGTGGTGGTGGGGAGGAACGAGGGGCCTGAAATCAGCCGTAGGGACATTTTAAAGACCAGTGTAGACCAGTTATTGTAATGAGTCCCATTCATTTTTATTCAAACCCAAACCTCATGGTTTAATTTAACCTACAAACAGCCTGGACTTACTCAGAGCAGATCCTCAAAGCTCTAATCCACAGACATACTGACCCACACTCCTCTATTTGTTGTTTATGCACATCCATCCTATGTTTTCTTGAGGAAATATGCGTTTCTAGTTATTATCAGTTTATTATCATTATCATTAACAGCATTTTATCATGGTCCAGAGACAAACATGTATCTCCAAAATAGTAAATTTAACTTTTAATGTAATTTAATGTAGTTTTATTCCAAGTGATTTCAGAGCTTTTCTATTGGTCCATGAAACTTTTACAGGATATACAGGGCAGCAGTGGTGTTTAAATGATATAGAAAAGTGAAAGCAGCAGCAGCAATATTCTCAGAAGCTGATTAAGGGGTATATATCTGATTAAGAGAGCTTGTAGATTAACATAGAGAACATAAAGCAGAGTAGGTTTGATTGTAATTAGTTATATTTGCATAGTAGATAAGGTGAGCTTTGGTGCCTATCACCACCACTGTAAATCAACCATTTCAATCCAAACAAGTTAGACTGAATGACTGAACTGTTCAGGAATTTTGAAAATGAATTAATTTAAATTGTATCTCCATTTTTCAGTCATTTATACATGACAGCTGCTCTTTATATTTTGTGAAAGTTTCTTGATGAATGGACCAATAGAAATACTCCAAAATCATATGGAATAAAATCTCATTAAATTCACTTACTTTGAACGTTAAGAGGGTTTTGGTCTCTCCTGTAATGTCACTGTTTTTTGAGGACACTTTGGGTTTATTTTTTGGGACAGGGACTATATGCTGTTTGTTGTTTAAGACATACTATTCAAATAATATGTATTTTCATGTCACAGAGATACATGCAGAGTGTCATATAGAATAAATATACCCTACAAAGGCACTCCATACTGACGTTTTCTCACTACACATGCAAAAATAAGAACCAAAGCAGTTAAAATAACTATTCTCCTAATTATATTTTCATTTTCATACATTTTACGGTCATCTATCTTGGCTAACAGGCTCTGTAGCTGGCCAGCTCCCAGCTGTTTAAACCAACAGCAGGTCTTGGCTGGTCTATGCCAGTTTATTCTGGTCTGGTGCTGGTTTTAGCTGGTCACCACCAGCATTTGAGCATGGCCATGCTGGTTGACCTGCATATCAGTGTCAAAACACAACATATCGTCCAAAGAAAACAATGAATCTCCTTTTTTTGGCTATTTATAAAGAGTTGCTATTTATATCCCATGAAAGTTTCTCAATGGATGGACCAATAGAGAAGCTCCAAAATCTTTTTGCCCCTCTACTCTAAAGTAACTATTTTGTAGACACTTGTTTCACTTTGGCCAGTAACAACATGTTATTGACCCCTATCTGTCCCCAAAAGGCCCTCATGTGCGCATCCTAATCAATAGCGCCACATAAACGATCCACATGCATCACGATCAACAACAACAACCGCTTTGCTTCGAATCACAGGTATAGTCCAAGTAACAATTTAATACTTTTCTTTTCCAAACTACTGTTGAAAGCACATTTCGAAACTCTCCTGCCCCGAAGGTGCTTTAAACACCTGAAAGGTTTGAGTGCTGATGAGTGCTATCATCACAACAAGGGGATAAAATGTGTGGAGCTTGGCTTTATTCCCGAAATAGGGCTTTCATCAGCTGTTCCTTCAGCTTTGCACTTTTTTGTCAACTTCTAAACTGCTTTGGCTGTAATGTGTGAAGTTACTGCAAAGTGACAGAGACGACTTTTTATGAACATTTTGAAAAGGTAAGTGTCCCCAGAAGAATGGACGGGCAGTGTAGATGTTCAAACACAGCATGATATCAGCTTCATCGCTGTTGATGTTCGTAGATGTACACTAGCTGCTTTTGAACTCTGTGCTCTGAAATATGAAACACGGATGAAGATGAGTCGGCAGCGCTGACATCATATGGATTTTACAGCAGCAGGTCCTTCCAGGCCGGACAGCAAAGCCTAAAGAAACATCTGAGATTTTTCAGATCTGAAGCAGGAACAGCTTAATTTTCTCTTCTCATGGAAGAATAGGAGGTTGTTTATCTGCTGAGGATGGTTTTCAAGAACTACCAGGTGTTCCAGGTGGTTGTTAGGAGTAAAATGTGTTCATAACTGTAAAATATATATCTGTCCAATAAAAAAAAAACATGCATCTCCATTTTTGTCAATTTTTAGTTTTCTACATCATGTGAACTCGCCAATGGTCGTTTACATTGTGTTAAAATCTTATGATGAATGGACCAATAGAAGTGCTCCAAAATAGCTTGGAAAAAAATCTGGTTCCATTGACTTACATGGAGAGTAAAGTAAGTTTTTGGTCTCTCCTGTAAAGCTAAAATTTGGAAGATACTTGATTTTCATTGGACAGCAACCATATTCAGTTAGGTGTGTCCAAACTTCTGACTGGCAATGTAGATTTCTGACTAGTTTTATATTTGTTGTGCCCAAGTTTCGCTGCCTGCCATAAATCCACTCCTGCCAGAACAAGCCAATCACAGAGACATATGCTGTCACATTGGGTTCCTCAAAGGCAGAACGAGTGCTGTTTAAAAACACCATTTATAGAGGAAGAGGGCAGCGGTGGCATCACTACGATGATGCTGCACGGAAGCATATCTATTATGCATGCCTTTACACTAAGGACAAATGTGGACCATTATGCAAATATATGCAAATATCTGGTCTCCTCAGAAATATCTGCTGCATCACTTGTACTCAGTGTGACTGGAATGAAATGAAATGTGGTCTCTGACTTTTGCATGATCCTATGGCGTACGTATATGTGGAACCACAGCACAACACTCTCTCTAAAGTCATTGTGGACTGTGGATCATTGAAACTTGAGCAATGTCAATGTCAAACTCTTATTCTGATTTCCAGGACGTAGGCCTAATTCTCAAACTAGTGGAGGGACCCTTCATTACAGGAGCTCTTGAGGAAGAGAGGCCATGAGCAAAAAGTAACCAAAGCTACAGAACACAGCTCCCTGATGTGTCAAAACACCTTTTATCTCACGTCTCATTCATCTTTGCTTTCGTTCTTGTACCTCTGTGCAGTGTGTGATCACACAGAGCTGCAAAACCATTGTTAGAAACAACTCCACGGTGAAGCCAGTGTGATTAGAGGCTCTCTCACTGCATGAGCTTTCTCTGAATTCCGCAATATATATATATATATATATATATATACTATATATACTACTCACAACAATAATGCTAGAGCTACTGCTAGTACTATTACAGCTACTACTACTATGGTAACTACTAGGTATTGCTACCTATATATATATATATATATATATATATATATATATATATATATATATATATATATATATATATATATATATATATATATATATACTACCGCTCAAAAGTTTAGGATCACTTATGGATCATTTCATGCAATTTTCATGCAATTCACAAACAATACTGTCCACTTCACAATTAATTTAAGTGTATCAGATGATTTTTAAAGAATAAAAATGTTTGTATTAAAGCCTATTTTTGTATAAAGGCTTATTTTGCATATAGTCCTATTATCAGCAATTCTCAGTCCTCTGTCTAAATGTCCTGGTACAGCCGCCAATCCAATTTAAGGATGTTATTGGACTAATTGGTTGTTAGGACACTCTTGCTCAATTGTGATGCACAGCTGAAAAACATTCTACTAATAAGTGAGTATAAAAGGGAAGAACAACATTCTAGGTTAGTTTAGTATCTGAAGCATCAGCAGTTGATGGCTTGCTGACCGACTCAAAATGACCAGAAAGAAACAACTTTCTTTAGAGACCTGTCAGTCCATTGTTGTGTTAAGGAAGGAAGATACTCCATTGAAAAATAGAACATTTCACTGTGATCCCAAACTTGAGCGGTATTGTATATATATATATATATATATATATATATATATACCATAAAATCTTTATGACATGTGATGTTCACTCCTGCGTATGTATACATCCTAAATATCAGGATAAATGGGACATTAATATAGGCAAGATAGGACGTGTGCAGAATGCCCTGGGACCTGTGTGGGACGCAACTGTATAGGGACATCCTTTTTTAAAGCAGTGCATCTGTCTATTTTACACACCTACTATTCAAAAGTTCACAAAAACATAAAACTTAAAAAAACTGAAAATTTTACATTTTCTTGGTTGCAACATTCAGTTCAAAAAGAAACATTTACGCAAGAACCATGTTTCTTTGAGGATTAAGTCGTGCAGTTCCAAGCATTCCAAGCACCAGCTCTAGAGCTATAAAGCACACTGGTTGCTGGCGTCTGGAGTGACTGAAACGCATCTCTGGATAGATAATGAACGGTCCATGGTCTGCCCAAGATCAGTGCTGGATAGAATCTACTGCAAAGTCTCAAAGACAAGAAGATGTCAGAGTAGCAAAAGGGCTACTCTGTATTAATGAACATGGTTTTGGATTGAGATGTTTGTTCATCCACTACAATAATAACACTACGACAAGTACTATTACTGCTAATGTCACTGCTGTTATTGCTACTATTAGTGCTATTGCCGCTATCTTCATTTGTGGCTTTCACTACCCCTGTTAGCACTACTAATACTATTACTAGTACTGATGTACATGTTACCCCTTCTGTTAGTCCTACAAGTATTACTAATGCATGTACGTCTAATACTGCTATTGTTACTACTACTCACAATACTACTATGCTACTACTTTGGTTACTACTAGGTACTGCTACTACCATTGCGCTTGAGGTACTATTAACAAGTCTTATAACTGTTACTACTAATGTTTCTTCTGCTTCTGCTACTACCATTACTATACCATTACAACTACAACTGCTAATACTGATGCCACCACTAGTACTGATGCCTCTGTTATTGCCTCTACTACTGCTAATACTGCTGATGCTACTATTAGTGCTATTACTTCTACTAGTATGATTACTACTGCTGCTGCCACCACTACTAGTGCTACTTATATTTCTACTCCCAGTTCTACTACTTCCACTGCTAATACTTGTATTACAGCTGCTACTACTAGAAGAGCTGTGTACTCTACTTTTCCTGAACTAGAAGTGCTACTACTACCACTACTAGTACTCATATTACTATTATTATCACTACTACTTTTACAGACGTTACTGGTACTACTAGTGCTATTAACAGTATTATTACTGCTACCACACGTTCTTTCCAGTACTACTACTAGTGTTACTATTACTACTACCAGTCCTCATATAGCAGTTAATACCACTGCTATTGCTGTTACTGCTGATGATTGTACTACTGTTTTGCCACTAATATTACTTCTAATAGTACTACTACCACTGCTGCTGCCACTACTAGTACCTACTGTTATTATTATTGCTGGTTCTACTACTTCTGTTGCTAATACTTATATTACTTCTGGTACTAGTAGAACATTACTTTTACTGTACTCTATCTACTACTATTGTGACTTCTACTAGTTCCATTATTCCTTTCGCTACTACAATTGCTACTACTGGTAACACTACTAGTACTGGTAGTACTACTGTCGTTAATAGCACTACTATTAGTGCTACTACTTTGTCTTCTGCTGTCAGTACTACTACTAAAATTGTTATTGTTACTACTGCTACATACGGTTAATACCACTGCTTTTACTATTACTTCCGATGCTACTACTAGTGCTATTAACCTTACAATTACTTCTTTTATACTACTACCACTGCTGCTGCCACTGCTAGTATCTACTTCTATTAACTCTACTAGTCAAGTCAAGTTTGTTTATTTAGCACTTTTTACAATGATGTTGTCTCAAAGCAGCTTTACAGAGTTTTAAAAACATACAGTTACAACATATATCCCCCAGTGAGCAAGCCAGAGGCAATAGTGGCAAGAACACCTCCCTCAACTGGAGGAAGAAACCTTGGGAGGAACCAGACTCACAAGGGGAACCCTATCCTCTTCTGGTCAAACTGTATTTACAGTTTAATAATCTAGACACCAAAGAAAAGAGTCTCTGTTTGAAATCTGGATAGCAAAGCTTTAGAAGCTGCACAGATAGAGGCAGTCTCTGACTGAAGCAGTCTATGACTGAGGCTTTATGTAAAGTGGGCGTGAGCTGAAACAGTCCCATCCTATCTCAATGCGGGTGCATCTGGATGGCGCAGTGATGTAACTGAGGGTGTAGCAGTTGACATAAATGGACAGGAGAGCTGGCTGGTGATGGTGGGGAGGAGGCCCTGATGGTCAGTCCTTCAACAGCGTTCAACAGACAGGAGGACTGTCATTACCTCAGGAAGAGTAAAGAGAGAAAGTTAGTTGGGCTCAGGAGTAAGACTATAGAGAATATGAATATTCAGAATTTTAGAGTGTGGCTGGTGGCAGATCTAACTATAACAGCCTAAACTAAAAGGAGAGATGGAGATAAGGGTCCCCCACTCCACCGTCAACAAACCTGTGTAATTGCGTGAAGTGGTGGAACAACAGCACCAACATCTCAGTTTACCATAAACCTCTGTGTCCAAGAACCCCCAGATCTCCTGCTTTTATCTAAAAGGGAAGATTAACTACCAAAAGCTACACTAAACAAGTATGTTTTCAGTCTAGACTTAAAAATTGAGACTGTACTACTGATACTACTTCTGCAGCTGCCACTTTTACTACTCCTGCTACTACAAGTACTCCTCATTTATCTACTACAACTACTAGTATCTACTACAACTACTTGTAGTAGATACTAGACAACTACTTATCTACTACAACTACTACTATTGCTGCTATTTTTACTCTACTATACTAGCGTTCCAACAAATTATCTGACTGATATACAGTATCCAAACCACTCCACGAACTTACAGTCAGGGGAATTATAAATAGGCCTCCTGTGTTGTTTTTCAAGTGGGAGGAAAAAGAACAGAGTAACACTGACAAGTGAGCCTGTGGTTCCAGTATTTCTTCATCTTGATAGCTGTAAGAAATTGTCTCCGTATCAACTTTGTCATCTCTTTCCATCAGAAGTAGAGTGTCTACAGCACAGTTCCTTTAGACTGCAGTTATTTTAGGGCTTAATCTGTAGATTTCATCTGGAAAGAAAAAAAAAAAAACTAAACCTCTCTCTCTCTCTCTTGCACTCTCCCTGCTTTCCGGTTCAGCCTCATAGCTCCATAATCGCATCCTGACCTTGGCTTGCCACCGCTTTCGCAAAACTCATTAACCGCGGCCATTAATTATTACTCGTCCCCCCCAGTTCCTTTATTTTCAGCTAATTTCTACCCGCCTGTGCCCGTTCTGCAGCGAGCCTGACCTTCCGGCTGGAGGTCGGCACATCTAAGCACGCTCCCCGTAATCAAATTTCTACTTCCAAACATCTGCCTCGAGCTGCGGAACGTAGCAGAGGCTGCCATTTTGAGCTCAGCGTCGGCTCTAACCTGTCTCCGCGGCCGCCGCATTCAAACGATGATTACAGGCCTGCGTCCTGATTTATAATTGCGCTGAATGGAGGCGAAGAATGGCGAGAACAGGAAAGAAAGAGTCGGAGGTTAAATTCCTGTGACTGCTGGTGGAGGGCTGCTGCTAAGTGGTCAGAATTAAGTGCTTGGCCGTAGAAAAGGTCACGTTAGCGGAACCCTACTTTTGCAAATTGCTCAGAGAAAACTAATGCCTCGAACATAACAAACATAACAAGCAGGTATATAAAATGTAGCGTTCATGTAAAAGACTGAAAGGGTCTAGACACATGGGCTCCTTCCAGATCAATGGAACTATTCTCATTTTTAAGGCCTTCATATCTTCACCTGAGATTAAATTCATTTGAATGAGTGTAAAACTGATGATGTTATGGATAATGAGGATCCAGGATATTGAGGATATTTTTAATCACCCTCACAAGTGATGTAAAACTCGCTGACCAATCATTGTCCTTTTCAGGCCTAGTCAAGTCGAGTTGTGAGAGCTTTAAGGTTACAAATCATTTTTGGGGTTAGTCTGAGTCATTTATGCCCCAATTTGAGTAGAGTCGCCAGTTATTCACTGACTAGTCCATGCTACGACATGAGTCATTTAAAAGTAAGTTAAGCTGGGAGTAATTTGTGGGCCAGTTCGAACTGAGTCGTCAGTGATTTAGGGTCATTTAAGTCATTTAAGTCTAAAGTTAGTTGGAAGTCATTTAAGAATGGGTCTGAGTTACATCGGGAATCATTTGAGGTTGAGTCCGAGACATTTATGGCTTAGTTTGGGTTAAGTCTATAGTCATTTAAAGGCAAGTTTGTGTTGAGTCATGAGTAATTTAAGAGCAAGCCTGAGATTAGTTGCAAGTCATTTAAGGGTGAACTGGTGAATTGAGTAAATTAAGTCATGAGTAATTTAGGGGCAAGTGCATGTTGAGTCATAAATCATATAAGAGTGAGTCAAGCTGTGTCAAGGGGGGTCATTTAAAAGATTTGTTTTAGGGCTAACTTGGGCTTGATGCTGCAGGATGAGGATGCAGTATTCACAGGTGCTGGCATGGCAACAACCAAGATGACAGCTCAGCCATTCATTTGCCCTCTGCTTCCTCATGGATGCTGTTCCATCTTCAGAGGCAGATAAAAGTTCCAAACTCTGGAATGAATTAGTGTTGCATTAATGGCATTTGAATGCACTTTCCTGGTTTTACTTATACTAGCTGATGTAAAAACTTCTCGACTCATATAAAGTAAGAAAACCGATGCTAACTGTGCTAGAGGCCCATCCTGTGAGCACCACTGAGCCTCAAGCCTATGTACCACCATATCGGCAGGAAGGTGATAAGAGCCACGAACGAGGGCAGCGTGTGAGCTGCAAACTTCACCTCCTGGACCTTTCCTCCTGTTTCACATCAAGGCTGCTGAAGTTCAGTCCCGGAGGCTGAGCTATGGAGGAGGGCGGTGATGCAGGCGGAGTAGCAAACTCTCTTTCCCTCTCGGCTCAGGTGCTCGCGCTGCCCTATAATGAAATCCAGCTGACGCTGATTCAGCTTTGGCAGCGTGGGCGCCTTTAAAAGGAGCAGAGAGGGAACAGAGAGAGAAAAGATGGACAAGAAGCAACAACAAGCTGAGAAGGACTGAAAAGTCTAGCTTTAAAACCACAGAAGATTGGTGAGGTTTGGGTTCGCGTGTGTACGCACGTTACAGGGTGTGCTACACGTGCGTGTGTGTTTAGATTCATGTGTAGACGTATTTGTATGTAGTGCTTTGGGAAAACGTGCCATCTTTTCACATTGGTTCAGGACTGGCTCAAGGTTGGGTGTTGAGTCGCATGTTTTTTGAGGGCGTCAAGTTCACTTTGGGGTGATTTCAAGTCACAAGAGTCACAAGCGCTTGAGGAGTGAGTCTGAGTTGAGTTGCTGAGTCATTTAAGAGTGCGTCAGGGTCAAGCTGGGACTAATTTAAGGGCCAGTTTGAATTGAGCCATAAGTGATTTAAGGACAAATTTGAGATTAACTGCAAGTCATTTAAAGGTGTCCAAGTTATTCACGCCCCAGTCTGTGTTGAGTCACTGGTCATTTGGGGGCAAATATCTTTTGAGTTATGAATCATTTAAAGGCAAGATCGAGTTGAGTGATTTAGGAGAGAGTCTGAGATTGGTTGCAAGTCATTTAAGGCCCAGTGTGAGTCGAGTATAAATTAAATTGAAAGTTTTTTAAGTCTTTTTGAGTCTGAGTCATTTGCGGCCCAGTTTAAGTTTGAGTCTGTGAGTCATGAGTGATTTAGGAGAGTCTGAGATTAGTTGCAAGTCATTTAAAGCCCAGTGTGAGTCGAGTATGAATCAAATTTCAAGTCTTTTAAGGCTGAGTCTAAGTCATTTGTGGCCCAGTTTAAGTTTGACTCTGTGTTGAGTCATGAGAGATTTGTGAGCGTGTCTAAAATTAGTTGCGAGTCATTTAAGAGTAAGTGTGAGTTATTCAAGGCCCAGTGTGAGTCAAGTATGAATTCAATTTCAAGTCTTTTAAGGCTGAGTCTGAGTCATTTGCAGCCCAGTTTAAGTTTAAGTTCAGTTAAGAGTCTGTGTTAAGTCATGAGTGATTTAAAAGCCAGCCTGAGATTAGTTGCAAGTCTTTTTAAGAGTGAGTCTAAGTTATATCTAGGCCTAGTTTGAGTTGAGCCATGAGTCTTTTAGGGGCAAGTCCATATTGAGTCATGAGTCATTTAAGAACAAGTCTAATTTGATCCACAAAACCAGAGAGTACACGACTCAAGTGCCTTTGATTTACATCACAGGTCTTTACAACTCAGCTTCAGTGATTTAGGGACAGTCTTGAGTCAAGTGAGTCAATCTGAGAGTTGTTTATGTTGCTATTTGAATTTGAGTCGTTAGTGATAGAACAGTGAGCCTAAGATCTGGTGGAAGTCATTAAGGATGAGTCCATGTTGAGAAACTTAGGGGTGAGTCTGAGATGAGTCATTTAGGAAAGGTCTAAGTAGAACTGAGAGTCATTTAAGGTTTTCGAGTCGACGGATTTAGGAGCGCATCAAAGATTAGTTGCGAAGTGAGTCTGTGTTGAGATGGGACTCAAGTCTTGAGTCATTTAAGAGCAAGTTACAGTGGGAGTCATTTGAGTCATTTGAGTCCAAGTTATTTACTGAGTGTTGAGCCATGTGGGGGCAACATGAATCATCTAAGGACAAGTTTGAGTCACAAGTGATTTAATAGCGAGCCTGAGATTAGATGCAAGTCATTTAAGGCCCAGTGTGAGTTGAGTTGTGAGTCACAAGAGTTGCATCAAGGGGATTCGTTTGAAATATTTGTTTTTGGGCGAACATGGACTTGATGCTGACTACAGAATCAAGCATTACTTCAAAGGTCTTCAAAGCGATAGGAATAGTTTCTTGATCCAGCATAAGACAAGTATTGTGATCTTGGCAAAATCTTGGTTATAGAATGAAACACAAGTACACGCACCCTGTATCGTTCGGGTGAAGCTGATCTCTACGACTAAGCCCTAGAGTCATATCCCATCATTCCTAACAGCTCAATTGCTCCGTCTCCCTCTCCACACTGGACCGCCCCAAGCTCTAACTGACAACTGCAGGTCTGGCCTGATTATCCAGCTTCACTAAACCCTCACCCCCAACCCCCCCAGTGTGCAATATTGCGGGAATTAACCTGATAAACCTGTTTAGTTGTTTATTAGAAGAGATTTAATTGTGCACAAAGCTGCAAGCCGTCTTCCATAAAGGTGACAGTAAATCCCAGCAATATGGAGCCTTAATCCTTTATACCACTGCAGTATCAACCAATATACACTCGTCATCACTCATGTGTGTTCTTTGATATCGATTGATCTTCACTTGGCTTTTCCATAGAGTCCCTTATAGAGTCATAGATACTTGAGTTCTTTTATTGTTGTCATATAAGAATCTTATTTATTTATTTAACATCAACGTAAGATCGTTTCCCAATCACTACTTCAGAGAGATAAATGAGCTGATTTAAGAGCAAGCCTGAGTTATGTCTCGAGTCATTTAACAGTGAGTCTAAGTCATTCAAAGCCCAGTCCGTGTTGAGTGATGAGTCACTTGACCCCACGTTGAGTCACTACTCAGTTAAGGGAGAGTACGAGTTGAATATCGAGTCAATTAAGAGTGAGACCGAGTTGACTCTCAAGTCTTTTAAGGGTGAAGGCAAGTCATTTAAGTCATTTAAGGATAAAATCTATGTTGAGTTGAGAGTCAAGTTGTGATTTAGGGCCAATTCAAATTGTGTTGTTAGTAAAATTGTGATGCAAATGATTTAAGACTGAGTCTGAGTTGTTGTGTAGAGAATCATGAGTCATATAGGGGCAAGTCCATGTTGAGTCAAGAGATACGTAATTGTGAATCTGAAATAAGACGTTAATGTCTAGTTCACACTACAGGATTTTAGCTGGTTTTTCAGTCGCCAACTGTTTTTTGCAGATCGCCGACAAGGCTCGGAGGCAAATTACCGACCACTCGGACGCTCGCTCAGTCGTTTAGTGTGAACGGCTGAGAGACGGTCGCTGACCTGTCGCAAACGATGACCTAAACTGATACAAACACCTGACCACTCAAACAGTCGTGTAGTGTGAACCAGGCATAAGTCGTTAAACGATGTTTAAAGTCTGTGTTGAGTGGCGAATCTTTTAAGGATGCTTCCATGTTGAGTTTCGAGTCATTTGAGGCTGAGTCAGTGTTGATTTGTGAGTTATAAGGACAACTCTGATAGTCAAGCGATGATTTAAGGCCTGGTTTGAATTGAACCGATTTACGATTTAGTCCGAGCTACGTTGTGAATCATTTAAAGGTTTCTACGAATCATTTCATTAGAGGTGAAGAGATTTGAGGTGAGTTCAAGTTGAATTGCAAGTGAGTCTGTTAATGGTGAGTCTGAGTCATTAAATACCCAGTTTAAGTCATTTAAGATTAAGTCCATGTTGAGGTGCTTAGGGGTGAGTCTAAGATGAGTCATTTAGGAAAGTTGAGTTGCGAGTCATTGAAGGGTTTTGAGTCAACTGATTTAGGAGCACATCCAAGATTAGTTGCGAAGTGAGTCCATGTTGAGATGGGAGTCAAGTCTTGAGTCAAGTTAAGTTCGCTTAACATGCAACACTAATGTGACTCTTTCTTTCTTCTCTACACTTCCACCTTTTCTATCTTCTCGTTTGTTACCTCGTAGCTTCACTTAGATCAGCCTTACCGACTTTTCTTTCTTTAGGCAAAAGTTTGCCTTCACTTCTTCCTGGCTTTCTTTAACAGGTCAGAATGGTTCGCCACATTCACTGCAGAATGTATATGTGAGTGAGTGTGGGGGGGTGGGGGTGGGGGGGTATTCAAAGAGCAGCGAGGCAGCTTAATATTGGATTCTGAATGAGGCAATCTACAGCTTTTACATGCAGCTAGGGGAGGCCAGCCCTCACACCATTTTACGGGTCACTTCATATGGAGAAATTAGATTTGGTGCTATATTATGAGATTGGGGAACTGAGTGTGTATGTGTGTGGTGAGTGTGTTGGATGTTGGAATGAGAGTGAGAGAGTGAGCGAGAGAAAGTGTCTACAGTGATAAAATATTGGGAAAATTAACATATTATTATTATTATTGTGCATGCAATATTAACATCTTGCATTATTCTACCACAGACATTGAACGCCTCAATAAACTGCCATCACACAACATTGAATGCTGACAGTTTCCTTTAAAACTGATGAGTCAATCAGGTCTTTCTGCAGATATTTCAGTGGACAATGATTTGATTGATGATGCTCATTAGCAAACTAATGAGATCTCAGGTAGAATCGTGTATGCCAGACAATATGCATATTATGCACCAAAGTAAATTTGCACCAGTGTTCCAGATAGTAATGATATACATATATGACACAAATGGTCATCAGTTTGCTGTTTTTTATTATTTCCCATGGGTACAATTACTTGGAGCAGTGCTTTTTGTCCACATCAACTCTTTCCTTGCCACCACAAAACTTGAAAAAGCATATAATGCAATATATGAACATAGCAGTCACTGAGGTAGCAGCCATACCAATATAACAACAGTAAAGAATACAACAGTGGACTAATACATGTATAGCAATTCAGAGGACTCAGAGAATAAGGTAAGATCCATAAGCAGGCTGTTTTAATAATTATGACAGAGAAATGGGGTGATTAGAGTACGGGGCTGAACAGCAGCGTGATAAACAGGGAACCAGGGAAGCCTGAAGCTTGGGTCTGGGTGAGTGGGCTGAGCAGAGTGGAAGCAGGTCAGCAAGCGGGTGGTTAGCCAGGTTCAGAAGGAGAAATCCAGGAGTTGGTTTCCTGTCAGAGCAGTGGTTAGAGTGAAATCCCTCAGAGAGGTGATAACAATGTCCTATAAGAGCACAGATAGATCAAAACCCTGATATAGGACAGGGTTAGCATGCACAAGCGTGAGGACACATATAATAGTCTAGCCAGGCCCAGCGTGGTCCATCTGGTGGGCACTGGTGAAATAGGGCTGATGAGCACCAGTGAAACCTGGAGAGAAGTGGCTGCGTGTAGCTTAGCTGCTAGGGGTGTTGGCTTGGCTTGGACAAACTGGGATTGGTTGAACTTGACTCCGTTGAACTTGGCTTGGTTCTGAGGTGGTCTTGGTTGGTGTCTGCAAGGCTTGGAGATAGGCTGGATATTTCGATGACATTGGCTTGGCTTGGTCGAACTTGGCAGGGTGCAGCCTTGGCTTGGCTTGACTTGGCTGGGAATTAGCTTAGCAAGTGCTAGATAAAGAGCAGAGATTGGTCCGAAAATCAGAGAGATGTTGTTCAGGAAATGGGCAAAAATGCAAGAAATCAGATGTATAAATTGTAATTAAGTGAAGTATTGAAGAGTGAAGTGTAATAATTATTTAAGCACAGTATCTCAGACATGGTCTGAACTTGCAGAAGCGGAGCGAGATGGTGTCATTTGTATGTGTGTGAGTGTGTAAGAAGGTGCCTTTCAGTAAGTTCAATCTCTGGGAATTGAGAAATCTGATGGCTTGTAGGAAGAAACTGTTGCACAATCTGTTTGTGAGGGCCCGAATGCTCCGGTACCCTCTTCCAGATGGTAGGAGAGAGAACAGTGTGTGTGTGATGGGTAAGCAGGGTTGTCTACAATGCTGGGGGCTTTTCGGATGCAGCGTGTGGTCTAAATGCCCATGTCATTTCAGCTGTCCTCACTATCTACTGAAGTGTCTTGCGGTTGGAGGTGGTGCAGTTCCCAAACCAGGCAGGAACACAGCTGCTCAGGATGCTCTTTGTTACGCCTCTGTAGAAGTTTGGTGAAGATGGTGGGTGGAAGATGAGCTTCCCTCTACTTCCATAGCAAATACAGATGCTGTTGGACTGGCTGTGAAGCTGGTGTTCAGGGTCCAAGTGAACTCCAAGAAACTTGTTGCATGCAACAATTTCCACAGAGAAGTAGTTATTGATGATGAGCAGAGAGCGGTCACTCTGTGACCTTCTGAAGTTCCACAAGTTTGGTGGAAGTGAGCCCCTGACCACTGATTTCAGGAGGACCAGAGATCAGAGCTGCTTCCAGGTTCAAAAACAGCTTTCACACTTAACCAAATGTATCAATTTCATGCAGCAAGGGTCCAAAAAACCTCCATAGAGAAGTTGTTGTTGATGATGAGTGGAGAGCGAGCACCCTGTGACCTTCTGAAGGCCCCCAGGTTTGGTGGAAGTGAAACCCTGACCCCTGATTCCAGGAGAACAAGAGATTAGGGCTGCTCCAGGTTCAAAAACAGCTTTTATAGTTGACCAAATGTGCCAGTTTCATGCAGCAAGGGTCCAAAAAAAACTCTGGTATCAAAACAGCCTTAATCATAATTGTAACAATATCCACAGAGAAGTTGTTGTTGATGATGAGTGGAGAGCAGTCACCCTGTGACATTCTGAAGTCCCCAGGTTTGGTGGAGGTGAACCCCTGACCACTGATTCCAGGAGAACAAAAGATCAGGGATGCTTCTAGGTTTGAAAACAGCTTTCACACTTAACCAAATGTATCAATTTCATGCAGCAAGGGTCCAAAAAACCTCTGGTATCAAAACAGCCTTATTCATAATTGTAACAATATCCACAGAGAAGTTGTTGTTGATGATGAGTGAAGAGCAGTCACCCTGTGACCTTCTGAAGTCCCCAGGTTTGGTGGAGGTGAACCCCTGACCACTGATTCCAGGAGAACAAAAGATCAGGGATGCTTCTAGGTTTGAAAACAGCTTTCACACTTAACCAAATGTATCAATTTCATGCAGCAAGGGTCCAAAAAACCTCTGGTATCAAAACAGCCTTATTCATAATTGTAACAATATCCACAGAGAAGTTGTTGTTGAAGATGAGTGGAGAGCGAGCACCCTGTGACCTTCTGAAGGCCCCCAGGTTTGGTGGAAGTGAAACCCTGACCACTGATTCCAGGAGAACAAGAGATCAGGGCTGCTCCAGGTTCAAAAACAGCTTTCACACTTAACCAAATGTATCAATTTCATGCAGCAAGGGTCCAAATACACCTCTGGTATCAAAACAGTCTTAATTACAATTATGGCCCAGTTACTTCTCCATGTCTACAGCGACATGTTTCATATTTTACCCTTATTACACAAACAGCAAGTGCCAGTGTGTGAAACAAAGACAAATGGAAATGTCATTTAGAACTAATTGCTGACAGGAACACAAGTATTTCGAGGCGTTTTGCGTTTTATGTTAATGACAGCAGGCGATAGACACGTTTGAGGACTGAAGTCTTCGCCGCGATCACAGGCGCAGCCTTCAATGCGAAGCGTTTACAAGAAACGGGCCTAGTAATGCGTGACATCAGCATAAGCGCGGCCTTTAAACGACGGGTTCTAATTGAAAGCGACAACGCGCTATATCTCGACAAGCCAGAGTGTAGTCGGCCCAGTGTTACCGTGACAACATGTCAGAAACAATTCTTCAAACGTACGAGTACGCAAAGCCGCTGGTTTTGGCAACGCTGAGTCTGAGCACACTAGAGCCTGTCTGAGAACATCGCATATCGTAGAAAATAGCTTCCCGCATTCACACACACTTCCTCTGAAGTCTCGCTTCTCCCGCTCTCCCTCTCTCTATCTCCGACGCCCCCGTCCTATCTTTCATCCACTCTTTTTTCGCTCGCGCTGTGAATAGGAAGTAAATAAAGCGGGCTGGAAGAGATGGAGCGGCAGATGTGATGACGTGCTCCTTTAGAGAGATTCTCTTGCTCTGTCCTGGATTGCGTGTGTGTGTGTGTGTGTGTGTGTGTGTGTGTGGATGAGCCTCGCTCTCATCATCTGGCTTGTTAGGTTCAAGTGCCGGTTGCCCTGTCATCACCGAACACAATCACACATGAGCATGCATACTGACACTTGCAGGTTTGTTCTTTCACAATGTTGTGGAGTGTGGGTCTATGTGTGTGTGTGTGTGTGTGTGTGTACACACACTCCATGTCCTAGTATTTACACTTATTGTCCATTGTATCTGCTCCACTTACCATATAGGAGCACTTTGTAGTTCTACAGTTACAGACTGCAGTCCATCTGTTTTTCTGTATACTTTGTTACCCTGCTCGTCAATGGTCAGGACCCCCAAGGGACCACCACAGAGAAGGTATTATTTGGGTGATGGATCATTTTCTGCACTGCAGTGACACTGACGTGTTGTCCACTGAATTAGACACTCCTACCTCGTTGGTTGACCTTTTAGAACTTCGCATTGGAAGCTTGCTGCACTGGGTTTCCATGCTTGAGCAACTGCACACAAGCCTAAGTTCACTACTGGAGTGGTGCAAAATGCCACCACTGGAATCTGGACCCTGGATAACAGTCTGAGCCTGTCCTTCTGGGTTTGGGCTTTGACCCTTAGTTCAGGTTATGGTCAACTTTTAGCCGATTTTCACTGTTATCCCAAATATCCCCATATGTCTCTTTTCATTTGATTGCAATGGGTAAAGCCATCACATTACAAAATTAGCCAATCACATGATCCCAGAAGCGGCACCAACAGCAGATAGCTCCAACTGCAGCAGAGTTGGCTGGAAACAAATTCCATACCACCAATTTCAAGCAGACTTCAAATTCAAGAGATCGCTTCCCCGGACCGCTCTCACACTCTAAACATCTTGACCAAAAGTACAGAACTCCCAGAGTAAGTGGTCCAATCCAATGCTTCCAACTTTGTGGCAGCAGTTTGGGGAAGACCTCCTTTCCTGTTCCAGAATGACTGTGTCCTTGTGCATAAAGCCTGCTCCATAAAGACCATGACAAAGCCCTGACCTCAGTCCCTCAGGGATGGACTAGAACGTCCAATGTGTCTAACTTCACATGTTCTTTTGACTGAACTTCCACAGATTCCCGCAGACATGCTCTGAAATCTTGTGGAAAGCTTTCCCGGAAGAGCCTCAAAGTGGGGAAACGCCATATTTCTGTCACACTTCCGGGTGCTTCCCCTGCCTCAGTTGCAGAAAACTACACTTCCCATGACGCTCCTGTCTATGACGACAGGGTCACATTTCGGCAATCTGAGGCTGTGTTCCTGTTCACAATCACTTATGTCTCATTTGCTACCTCTTATATGGTTAAGGTCCAAAAAAAAACATATATATTTCCATTTTTGTTGATTTTTATTTTTCTACAAAATTTGAACACAACAGATGAATGGACCAATAGAAATGCTCCAAAATCACTTGGGAAAAAATCTGGTTGCATAGACTTACATTAAAAATAAAATCAGTTTTTGGCCTCTCCTGTAAAATTGCAATTTTGGAGATTTATCTTTGGACAGTGATGATATATACCTGTTCAGTTTGTTAGTTACTTTGAGAAGTACTGCCAGCTCCTACCATTGCATACCAAGCCTTTTGTTCTTCTAATTGTATATTCTGTTTATTACTCTCACTTGTATCTCGATTCTTACGTCTATTCTGGACTTTGACTTTGTTTTGCTTTCTGGTTGACTTCTGTCTTTGTATCTACTCACTTCTTGTTATTAAACCCTATTTTAATATAATATCCACGGGCGTCGGGTCAGTCCATCCAGCATTGCAGTTCATTTCTATAGTTTTGGATTGGGATGTCCAACAAGCTCATATGGGCGTGATGGCCATGCGTGCACATGCTTATATATGAACAGCCTCATGACATCTGTGTGTGTGTATTTGATGCCATTCGGATGAAGAGCTTGGGTATCTCACCACAACCAATGAGCATTTCCTCGATTCTTCGTCGTCTTCCTCTCTCGCTCGTCCCTGCCCTTCCATCGAAACCTCTTTCTCTCTAATGAAGCCACACTTGTTAACCAATCTCTTGGTGTCTCGCGCCCTCTCCCTCGCTCTGTATGTGTGTAATTAAGTGGGCCGTAGATGTCCCCCCGTGTATAACCGCATTTATCATCTGCCTCTCTTTCTCGTGGGTTTGTTCATCATGATCAAGCTCTCAGCTGGGAGCTCAAATCGCTCTCCAGAATAGCAGCTGTGAGCAATAAGAGCTCATTCTCACTCTTTATCTCATCTCTCGCACTCGCGCACGCACATGTACGCACACACTCATGCAGATTCTCTCCCAGAGCCGAGATGATATCTTTCTTATTCAACAGAACAGGCACCAAGTCACTGGAGAGACAGCAAGACTCCATCAGAAAGAGGGAAGCAAGCCAGAAGGAGAGGATAAGTCATAAGAATGTCTGTGTTTCAGAAGACCCTGAATGTAAATATTAGCAGGATAACGTATGGATGAAATGTCCTAGCCTGTTGCGCCCAAGCAAAATAGATCCAATTGCCGACAATGGATGAAGCTACCGCGACACTTAATGGCCCCATAGTTTACCACTGGGAGATAGCATCTCAGCCTTCGACTCGCCTCAATCTGTTTCAGTCGCTTCACGGCTCAGCGCTAAATTCAGTTAGTTCACCATTAAGCCCCATTTGGGATGGATTAGTATTACCAGGGGTTATATAAGTGGTCACAACACCCTTCATGATCCAGTATGAATCTACTGTGTCCATTGTTTCTACAAGCCCTAATAATATTCCTGCTCAAATCCACATCTGAGGGTACCACTTGGGTATAGGACTACCCCATAAAGTGCTTATGCACAGTTTAAAATTATCTTATTAACGGTAATTGTTTATATCATGAACACCTTAAGCTGATATGTGTATACACATGTGGATATAGGCACAACAGGACACAGGTTGATCTCAACCAGTGTCTCTTGGACTTGCACTGTAGTTCTGTAGATTGTTTATGGGCTGATGGAAACATCTACAGCATTGTTCTACCAAAGTTTTTAACCTTTTGTATAGCTAGCTAGGCTTTGCGTGTTTTCTGTTTAGCAAATTGTGGTGTTATCTATCTATCTATCTATCCACAAAAAGGGCAACAGTGACCTGTCAGCTTCATATTCATATTTATCAGCTAGTATAGCTCGTTTTGCACCATTTATTATTGTGTTATAATTGCTTATTATTACTTAGTAAAGTGTTTATGACCTATTTAATACCTTTACCAAGCTCATTTTAAAGCACGTATACAAGTAGTCTTAATCTAAAGTGATACTAAGCAGGTTATCAGAAAGCAAGGACAAGGTTGTAGCTTTCAGCCTTCAGCCGCTAAAAAAATATTGTTCAACGCTGCCTTCCACCCCATTCGCTTTCTATTACATTCCTTTTTAGATATTCTTTACTTAGAATTATCTTCAGCTAGAGTCAATAGAATAAATCCAGATATAATGAGGATATGGCTGAATGGAATTAAAGATGTGAAGACCCTTCTTTTGTTTAGATAATTTTTTGGTACTGAACAATGTCTGTTTTGTGTATATTGGAACAAGTGTGGTGGTTGGGGTGGGGAGGGATGGTTTTAGGTAAGGTGAAATGAATGTGGGAGGGGTGTGGATGGAATTTGGAGGGGGTGGTACAGTATTGTCTGTTTTTTGTTTTTACAGTTGTTGTACATAAAACTTTCAATAAAAAAAACTTGATTACAAAAAAAGAGAAACTGACTTCAGCCACACAGAAAATAATGCCTCCTTTTGTCTTGTTTTGTGATCTGAGGACGAGCTAATCAGCTAATATAGAACTTCCTTTGATCCCTCAATCATGTCAACAAACAATCTATATTATTTTTGGTGATGGCAGAATTACACAGAGAAGGAAACTAAAATATCTTGAAAGTTCCTCTGGTAAGGCAGCGCTTTCTTTGTTGTTTTGTGGCATTTGTTAATTTAAATGAACTTTTACTAGCCTAACGCTAAAAAAAATTCAGAAAAGAGCCTTTACTTTAATGTATATCATTGGAAACAATCTACAGGGTGAGTCACAAGTCTCAGTACAGCCTTTTATTTCAGAAACAAAGGGGAAAATGACATGTCTGAATACTCAAGCAAGTAATGTGAGAGGTGAGGGGGCCTATCTTTTGGGCTATGTCCCGAACATGGCCGCCATCTTCGTTCAAGGGCAAGTTTTGCTATATCTCTTGTGGTTCAAACATTATCAACACCAAGTTGCAACAAGGACCACATTAAACAACATGTTTAATATGCTGTCCCTGGTGGTGAACTGAACCTTCAGATCTGTGTTTAGCCCAAAAGATATTGCGTTTATCGTTTTTTTGAGACTATTCTGGTCTTCTTTGATCTGCTACATGACCACCTACCCATTGGAAGAATTTGCCCTTGATCCAATATGGTGGCTTTCAAGTGGTGGTGGTCTAAAAGATAGGCCCACTCACCCATTACTTGCTAGGGGTATTCAGAGACGTCATTTTGGAAATAAAAGGGGGTCCTGAGACTTTTGACTGACTCTAATTTTTGGAGGATTCCTATTGGTCCACTCATTATGAAATATTTGCAAAATGTAAACGTGTTAAAAAAAAAAAAAGAAAAATTTTCAGAAATGGAGATTGTGATGTTGCTGTTCGGAACGGTGTTGTCAGTCGCATAATGTTAATGTACATATACCCACGTACTTGGGGTAATTTGGGGGGTATTACAGAGTTCCTATTCCCTATAAATCAAACTCAATATAAATTCCTATCCTATAAATCCCTATCCCAAACAAATCACAGTCCTATTACATTACCGGACCTCCTCTTGTAAAACCAATCCCGCTCTAAAAGCTCTGTAAGGTGTGTTCACACTGCAGGAAGATCAGATTCTCAAATCGGATCTCTTCAGTCTGTTAGTTATTTGTAAGGTCAGATATATGTGCAGTTTGACATTGGAGGGGGGCATATAAGCTACTATGAATTAAAGCCCACTCCCCAGTAATGTCGTGTCCTGTGATGGTTTTATGTATTAATGCTGAATTGAACAGACTAAGAGAACAGATTAAAGACAGTCACATCAAACATGATACAAATAAAATCACCTAAAATCAGTTAAAACTATAAAACAATAAAAATCTGTTGTTAAAAAGAGGGATAGAACATCTACGAGAAGGTCCTTTACTCACAAATTGACCAACTGTGACACTGCAGAAAAGAGTTTTTCATTTTAAGGCTATTGAAGCTCCACTAAGTATAAAACAAATGGGCGGAACACCTTCAAAACTCAAATAAGATCTGACTCTTTGCTCCCAGTAGATCAGAAAAATGGTGACATTGGGCTGCCATCCTTTCTGGAAAAGTAAGAGTAGCATGAAGAGCTTCATCATCTCTCAAGCAAAAACTCTGGGTGCTTCTACACAGAGTTTAATTTAATTTGTAGCTCAGTTTGAGCTTCTTTTGGAGATTCTGATCCTTTTAGCTTGAAGAAGCTTATTTGCTGGAGTACAGCCGCTCCATCATCTCGGTTGTCGCCATGCCAAGCTCAGAGTGATCATTATTATTTTTATCTCTTAATTTTTTTTAAACAGGTACCTCAAAACAAGCCTTAACAAAGGCTAAAAGAGGACCCAGTGCCACCCAATTCACAAAATTTCATTTCATGCAATTTTCATGCAATTCACAAACAATATTGTCCATTTCACAATTAATGAAAGTGTATCAGATGATTTTTAAAGAATATAAATGTTTGTATTAAAGTCTATTTTTGTATAGAGGCTTATTTTGCATATAGTCCTATTATCAGCAATTCTCAGTCCTCTGTCTAAATCTCCTGGTACGGCCACCAATCCAAGTTAAGGATGTTATTGGGCTAATTGGTTGTTAGGACACTCTTGCTCAATTGTGATGCACAGCTGAAAAACATTCTACTAATAAGTGAGCATAAAAGGGAAGAACAACATTTTAGATTAGTTTAGTATCTGAAGATCAGCAGTTGATGGCTTGCTGACCGACTTAAAATGACCAGAAAGAAACAACTTTCTTTAGAGACCCGTCAGTCCATTGTTTGTGTTAAGGAAGGAAGATACTCCATTGAAAACAAGAACATTTCACTGTGGTCCCAAACTTTTGAGCTGTAGTGTATGTCAGGCATATGTCAGAATACTACATAGCTGCTAACATCAAACTTTAAATGAATTACTTTTACTTAATGTGAAGGCTGTGAAGGCAAGATAGGCCAACATATCTTCCACAACCCAGTCTAAGGTAGTAGAAGTATAAAGTATGAGTGTAGAAATAAATATTTATGGATCTATATAGTTTATTTACATTATATCCTTCAACATGGAGCCCTTCCCTGAAGAAATGCATGCAAAGTGTTGATAGGAGTTGTGGAAATGTGTAAAACATGATATTCACCAGCCGACGGTGCGGTGGCTGAGGTCATCTTCCAACACACTGGCTTACATTTAGTCAGAGCGGTGGTCAGATCTGCCCCCTCTCAGCATTTTTATTGACATTGGGTTCTCTTTGTCTCTTTAGCAGGTACAGTCTACTTTTCAAGCACCTCCAGAACACAGCCGTAATCTTCAGCTTCCCACGCTAACCGCTAACGTTAAGGGAGCCTTTTCTTTCCCTTAAATTATCCTGAGAGAAGTGAGAGCTAAGGAACTTTGAGGGATTCATTGAGGGAATGTCGATGGTTAAGGGAAAATGGAAGGGTGTATGATGATTTCACTTTAGGAAACTCTTAAGGAATGCCTTAAGGGTCTTTTTTGTCAAACACACTTAACCTTAGGAAATACTTACGGGTAATCTTGAGGGAAAATTCAACAAGAGCTATTTTAGGCAACGGAGCTCTGGACTTAAAAACCACCGTAGAAGTGATACATACTGTGCTGTACTACCTAATCAGCTTTCATATGGAAGTGCTCCATGTGGAAACCTTTCAGCTTCTGTTTATCGATAATAATAATAGGCCCCACTTTACATTAAGTGCCTAGAATAACAATGTAACTACTAGCAATGTAGCCACTGTTATAGATTTATTACAGCAGTACAGCTTATGTAATTACACATGTGTATTATTATTATTATATTATTGTTATTATAATCATTTTGCCTTGTGTATTTGCATGACGCTATCCTGGTAGTAATAACATGTACTTTATCTCATTAGTGATAACATTAGTTTAAAAATCTTCTGGAAAAAAAAAACAATTCCAGTCTAATAACTAATACAGTTACACTAATGTTATTACCAATGTGTAATTACATGAGAGTACACTGTTATAACTATCAAATTACACTTGTGCAAATACATGAATAAAGAAATGAATATACATGTGTAGTTATATAAGCTGTACCACTGTAAACCTTATGTGACATTGGCTACTTCATTAGTATCTGTGATCATGTGTTGTTCATGTGTAATAACATATAGCTGTCATCCTTATGTAACAGTGTCTAAATTACTAGTAGTTACATTGCTATTGCATGTGTTGTTCATGTGTAATTACATACTACTGTAATCCTTATGTAACATTGGCTACATCACTAGTAGTTACATTGCTATTGCATGTGTTGTTCATGTGTAATAACATACTACTATAATCCTTATGTAACAGTGGTTACATCACAGGTAGTTACATTGCTATTGCATGTGTTGTTCATGTGTAATTACATACTACTGTAATCCTTATGTAACATTAGCTACATCAGTAGTAGTTACATTGCTATTGCATGTGTTGTACATGTGTAGTTACATACTACTGTAATCTGTATTTAACAGGGGTTACATTACTTGTAGTTACATTGCTATTCCATGTGTTGTTCATGTTTAATAACATACTATTGTAATCCTTATGTAACAGTTGCTACATCAGTAGTAGTTACATAGCTTTTACATGTGTTGTTCATGTGTAATAACATACTACTATAATCCTTATGTAACAGTGGTTACATTACTTGTAGTTACATTGCTATTCCATGTGTTGTTCATGTTTAATAACATACTGCTGTAATCCTTATGTAACAGTGGCTACATCAGTAGTAGTTACACTGCTATTGCATGTGTTGTTCATGTGTAATTACATACTATTGTAATCCTTATGTAACAGTTGCTACATCAGTAGTAGTTACATAGCTTTTACATGTGTTGTTCATGTGTAATAACATACTACTATAATCCTTATGTAACAGTGGTTACATCACAGGTAGTTACATTGCTATTGCATGTGTTGTTCATGTGTAATTACATACTACTGTAATCCTTATGTAACATTAGCTACATCAGTAATAGTTACATTGCTATTGCATGAGTTGTACATGTGTAATTACATTCTATTGTAATCCTTATGTAACATTTGCTATGTCACTAGTAGTTACCTTGCTGTCACTTGTGTAATATACATTTATTACAGACACTTAATATAGAATTGTACAGTATTGTAACACTGTAATTATAAGATAATATAATGGTAAGATAATTCTAAGTTAATTGTTGCCATTTAAGATTTTCCACATTGGAATCAATTCCACATGTATCAACTCTACAGTCAGACTTTGGACAAAAAAAAACTTTGTAGGCTTTCTTTATACTTTACATGTTCCAGTTTTTCAGTGAATCATTTAGTAAATATTCCACTTAAAACTGGATTCGCTTGTTAGTCAGTTTGCAGTCTGCTGACCTGCTTGTTTAAGAAAGACTTTGAGAAACTGTCCAGAGTGGATTGTGCAGAAGATCTGATTATGAAAATGGTGAGTAGGAAGCAACTTTGTTCTCATTTAAAGATGAACATCAACCATGTACCATTGACAGTTTGGTTTGTTGGGAAGGGAATGATAAGAACCAACATCACGTCTACCAATTTCATTACTGATGCTCTGGTATGGTTTTGCTCTTCATAATACCTGCCAGGCTTGTATTTGAGCTGCTGTATATAAATTATTGGGGGGACTTAACCACTCAAAGAGCTTGGAGCTGGATCTACCTACATACCCCAGAAAACAAATCCTGATTGGACAATTTTTTTTCTCTCTTTTGCTTCCAACCAAAATGTATCAGTTAAGAGCACTTTGACCATCTCAGAAGGTCCTGATGGTTCCTCATCAGCTAAATCAGAGCATGGTAAAGTTCTCAGAAAGCGTCCTGATTGGTCCGATTCAACTGGTGCGGTATTGAACCAGCCAATAAATGATAAATAAACAAAGGTCAAGTAAAGTTTAATATCATTATGTACATGTTTACTTGCATGTTGAGGACCGAATTAGCAAAATTGGGAGAAAACCATGACCCTTAATGGCTGCTCGGAGTTTGCCTCTAGCAGCAGATAGCATCTGTAGCCTCTGACTTTGCTCACTCTGTTTCAATTGCTTCACAAAGCGGTGCTAAATCAGATTAGCATGGCTATGCTAGCTGCAGGCTTATCACACAAACGCTGTCAATCACAAGCTATTGTGTCGGCACAGGTAAGTCTATAGGCAGGAGAGTGATGGGCCGATTAGGAGGGTAATTTTTGATTCAGAGCAAAAGGGGAGCGAAAGAAAGAGATAGAGAAGGAGAGACTGAACTGTGTCACTGACGCACGCTTTTCCATCACGCCCTTCTCGCTAGCGCTAAATGCTAATGCGGATATGGCTCCGACTGCGGCGCGGTAATGGCAGCAATTTGAAAGCAGTGTTCCGCCTTTTTATGTGTGATTAGCTTTTGTGTGGAAATTCCTCTTTTCACACTCTTCCGTTTCCCTTTTTCCTTTCCTGTGCCAGTCATTTTCTGTGTCTTTCTTTTTTTTTATATATATTTTGTGCAGCTAGTGCCGAGCTCTACAATATCAGAAAGACTTTCATTTCAAGACCTGTATACTAATCAATACACAGTGTATGTAGTAATTAGTTATTATTATCAGTTTATTATTTATACTATTCTATTAATGACAGCATGCACTACATTTAGCAATCAGTACTTCATTCTCCCAAATTTCTTGTTAATAAATTCTGAAGAATTTAAGGTGGAACTGAACTTAAGGTTGAACTGTATACTAATCAATACACAGTATAGGGTATGTAGTTATTAGTTATAAATATCATTTTTTATTTATACTATTCTATTAATGACGGCATGTACTACATTTAGCAATCAGTCCTTCTTTTGTCCAAAATTACTTCTTAATAAATTCTGAAGCATTTAAGGTGGATCTGACCATTCCTGATTAAGAAACTGGTGAGTATGAAGCAACTCATCTGACGATTATACATATTATAGAGTATATACTTATTAGTTATTATTATTAATTTATGAATACTATTCTATTTTTAACTGTATATACTACATTTAGCAATCAGTATTTTATAATCCCACATTTCTTGTTAATAACTCTGAAGCATTTAAGGTGGAACTGAATATTTCTAAATAAGAAATATCTAACAAATAGGAATCAACTTCAAGTCTTATTTTAATATGATACTTAGTACAGAGTAAATACTAATTAGTTATTATTATCAATTTATTATGTATACTACTCTATTAATGACTGTATATACTGAATTTAGCAATCAATTCTTTAATTCTCTAAAATTTCTTGTTTATAAATTCTGAAGCATTTAAGGTGGAACTGAAAATTTCTGATTAAGAAACAACTGGCAAATAGGAAGCAACTTCAATCTCATTTAAAAATGATACACAGTATAGAGTATAAACTAATTAGTTATTATTATTATTTTATTATGGATAATATTCTATTTATAACTGCATATACTACATTTAGCAATCAGTACTTTATTCTCCCAAATTTCTTGTTAATATGTTCTGCATTTAAACACAAAAGCAAGTCCAATAAATAAAGTATATGAAGGAAGCAACTTCAGTCTTATTTAGAGTGATGCATATATATATATATATATATATATATATATATATATATATATGTATATATATATATATATATATATATATATAGATAGATAGATAGAGAGATAGATAGATAGATGATACTATGTATCATCTCTAAATAATGTAGCATGACTGTAATGGCATTTGTAATCAGACACCAGTTCTTTACAGATTTCTCTGGACGTTGTGATTGTCTACAACAGCAGTTTAGAATTGAAATAGAAGCTAAAAGTTTGTGATTGAACATTAAGCTGGATTTAAAGCTGTTGCTGTGCTGTTCCAGGTCTTTGCTAAAGTGCCTGACCTTTGCTATGGCAAGAGGTTGTGAAGGTGTTGTGAGGCATTCCAGGTTATGGTATGGTATCCTAGGGAGAAGGCAAAGTGATGTTAGATGCTTGCTATGCTATTTTGGGAAGTTGCTAGAGTGTTGTTAAGCCTTTTGCTGTGGTATCCCAGCTGGTTACTAATGTGTGGTGTTAAGCCAACTAAATAATAAGTATGAGCTCAAAGTGTAGAGTAACTGCAGATTATTAATTGGGTGAGCAGTATGGGACTCAAAAATATATATACATTGTAAGTGTAAATGTGTTAATTAGTTGTTGACTAGTTGAAAGATAAAGATACTTGCTGTTTATACACTGAATTAAGCATGTAGAGGAAAAAAAAGAACATTTCCATGTTAAATTTTATAAATATGAAATATGAATTAAAAAAAAATATGTATTTATAACAAACATTGTGAACAAATGTGTAAAATATCACATTTAAGCCAATGAAACCAGATTACACACATATATATATATATTGTTCAGCTATATGTTATATACAAACATATTCCCATAAATATTCCCATAATATTTTTTTTTTCTTTGGATAGCTATAATAAATGTTCATAAATATAAATATTATGTGCCATGAAACAGAATTCACATATAGACAAGTTCACCAATAATCTTCAGTGACAGACACTGTATGGTTAGAGTGCATGCTTTTCTTCTTTAACAGCAATGTCTCACTGCTGTTTACTCCCAGATTTAAATATGGTGAGAGACATGCGCTTATAATGGAGAAAGAGAGAGAGAGAGAGAGAGAGAGAGAGAGAGAGAGAGAGAGAGAGAGAGAGAGAGAGAGAGGTTTGCATGTGTATTGCCGGTGGGTGTACGCATAAGGTGGTTTCTTTGAAATTTAAAGCCCCCAAAAATATGAAAGCAAACCAGCGCTGTGCGTTCCTGGACAATGTGTGGTCCAGACCTGTGTAGCGTCACACCGCTAACGGGCTGCGACACACTCGACATAGCTGAGACCACGGAGAAGAAACAGATCCCTCCCTCAGGACCTCCTTTCCGCTTTCTGTCTCTAAGAACTCACCTCCGCTCCATACTGTGCTCATGCTTCTGAAGTACAGAAGGAACACATGGGCTGTGCAGATGTGACTGCGCCTGTCACTACTGATTATATTAGTAATCGAGTAATCTAGTGATTATTGTCACAGTTAATCAAGAAATAGGACTTAAAAAGACCAAACTAAAATGTTTTAGCTGCACAACAAAAAAACTACTGTAGCCTTTAAGGAGTCCATTATTGTAAAGATCAAAGTTTAGATTTGTTTCCAATATTTTAAACACAAATCTTTGGCTGGTAGTGATCTAAAATGTTTGACTGGTAGTGTACTAAAATGTTTGACTGGTAGTGTATCTAAAACATTTGACTGGTAGTGTATTTAAAACGTTTGGCTGGTAGTGTACTAAAACGTTTGACTGGTAGTGTATCTAAAACATTTGACTGGTAGTGTATTTAAAACGTTTGGCTGGTAGTGTACTAAAACGTTTGACTGGTAGTGTATCTAAAACATTTGACTGGTAGTGATCTAAAACATTTTGCTGGTAGTGATCTAAAACATTAGACTGGTAGTGATCTAAAACGTTTGGCTGGTAGTGATCTAAAATGTTTGACTGGTAGTGTATCTAAAACGTTTGGCTGGTAGTGTACTAAAACATTTGACTGGTAGTGTATCTAAAACATTTGACTGGTAGTGATCTAAAACATTTTGCTGGTAGTGATCTAAAACATTAGACTGGTAGTGTATCTAAAACGTTTGGCTGGTAGTGATCTAAAACGTTTGACTGGTAGTGTACTAAAACGTTTGACTAGTAGTGATCTAAAATGTTTGACTGGTAGTGTACTAAAACGTTTGTCTGGTAGTGATCTAAAACGTTTGACTGGTAGTGTACTAAAACGTTTGACTGGTAGTGATCTAAAACGTTTGACTGGTAGTGTACTAAAACGTTTGACTGGTAGTGTACTAAAACGTTTGTCTGGTAGTGTATCTAAAACGTTTGACTGGTAGTGTACTAAAACGTTTGACTGGTAGTGTACTAAAATGTTTGACTGGTAGTGTACTAAAACGTTTGACTGGTAGTGTACTTAAACGTTTGGCTGGTTTCCAAGAGTTATTTCAAAACTCTGGTTCTATTGACTTGCATTCATTTACATGATGTTTTTTTCTTACTAGTATGTCACAAGGTTTTGTTTTAAATAGTAAATGTTGGCGCTTAATCATTGCTGTTAATTTAAGAAATAAATGCTATTTGAAAGCATTTAAAGCATTTAAAATCTTTAAAAGGTTTTCTTGCACAATAAATATGTTCTCTATGTGTAAATATAATTTATTGTGTTGCCATTTTCTCTGGTAGTGTATCTTTTCTCCTCAGCCTTATGTTCAAAAATGAATTCATCTTGAATAATTTTTGATAAATATATCTGTTGGTGGCATGGTGGTGTAGTGGTTAGCACTGTTGCCTCACAGCTAGACGATCCGGGTTGGATTCCCGGTCTGGGTCGTTCTGTGTGGAGTGTGTATGTTCTCCTCGTGCTTGAGTGGGTTTCCTCTGGGTACTCAGGTTTCCTCCCACAGTCCAAACACATGCATGTTAGGTTGATCTTGCTCAGGCACTTCAAACTGATTAAGCTAAGTATGAAATGCTGTGTACATATAGCAGGCAAGTCCATACTGTTTCTTAAATCTGAACCTAAACAAAGGCCAGAATGTGCTGTGCCTGGCTCTTCCCTATATTGCAAATGCGCCTCCTCAGAGTTGGGCATACATGGTATGCATACATATACCCACCGCCACACTAATGGTGGCAGCCCTGGATGTGACTAATCCCTCGAGAGTCAAGATTACAAGCTTTTTAATCCGCTCTCAGTAGCAGGACGGCTTACCTTTGTTTATGTGTGAGTATACACTAGGAGTGATGCCTCAACTACCGTAATCAGACTTATGACAGAGTCTCTGTTCTCTTAATTACAGCATATTAGTGAGCCTACTAGTCCAGCGCCCAGTCTAAAACACACGGCTTGGCGAGCTGACCATATGCTTAGCTGACAAACGTGTGTACACACACACACGCACACACAGAGCGCTAAGCGTGTGGGGTTTAAATGGAGTGTAATGGTGTGTATAAGACCTCTGTAACAGCCCATTAGACACACAAAGTAAGTTAATCTAATCTAAAGTCTCCCAGCGCTGACACACATACTCGCTTAGCCAGCCCCAAGCCCAAACAGCACGTCGGCTCCCGCGGCCGAGGCGCGGCCAGGCCCAAGCCAGCGCGTCCCGCGAAGAGGTTTATATTACACTCCATTAAAAATGTATATTTTCAAAAGTAGTGGCTTTTCACCCCGACGGAGAGCGCTTCTCTCCAGCGGCAATAAACGCACGTATCTGCGAATGTGTGTAATTACGACCCTGAGAGCAGCTTCGGTTACTCATTACAGCGGCTCATGCGTGTAGATGGCCCGTCCCGCCGATGGCAGTCTCCATAAAACAAAAACACTCGCAGCTGTTACCGTGTAATTACGCTCTGTGTCATGACACTCTGGCTCCACAGACGCTGCATGATTTTAGCCCTCTTGATTGACTTCAAGTCAGCAGAAAGCCCGCAGCGAGCCGTCCCTGGTCTATCTGGCCCCTCCAGGCTCCTTACTGCCTCCTGATACGTCCTCAAAGTCTGAGTAGATCAATGAAAACCAACAGGTTTGGTGCCTACATGGGTTTGTTCTTTAGTGACAAGGCTAATGATCAGGCTTAGCAATGGAATATGTATCAGGGTGTTATGTGTTCAGGATAGAATAATTGTATTCGGTTGACATAGAGCTGTATGTTGGCATAGCGACAACCAAGTTGACTGGACGGTGACTCAGCAATGCCACAAAAGAAGGCTGTGGGCATCCAAGCTTTGTGTGAAAACATTCAGCCCATGAATGAGGGTGTAAAACACTTTTTCATTTGATCATCAGGACTGGATTATGTTAACCCCCCTAGCCCTGCAAGCAATTGAAGCTTAAGCTCAATTAGCATCAATGGTAATCCATCAAATACATGCAGAAAACTGCCAGTGAGTCATCCCAAAGAGCTCCCTGTTATCCCTGGCCTCACAGAAGCTGTTCTTATGGCCTCCTGATCCAGCCTCAAACTTTTAGCCCAAATAGATCAATGAGAACCAAGACATTTGGTGCTTACTTGCTTTCGCACTGGAGCAACGAGGGTAAAGTGAGGTAGGGATCAGACTTAGCAATGAAATAATTATAGAAATATTATATTTGGTTGAAGGTACAGACAAAAAGGCAGAAATTAGATTATAGATATGGTTGATGTTAAAACCTGGCATGGTGACAACCAAGTTGACCACACAGTGGCTCAGCATCACCAAAGGATTAGCTTGTCCCTGGCCCTCCCAGCTTCTTATGGCCTCCTGATACAGCCTCAAACATCTAGCCCAATTAGCTCAGTGGAAGCCAAGACATTTGGTGCCTACTTGGTTTCGTGCTGGAGCAATGAGGGTAAGGATCCGACTTAGCAATGGAATAAACAAGGGATATTATATTTAGTTGAAGTTACAGACAAAAAGCAGATATCAGATTACAAATATGATTGTATGTTAAAAGCTGGCATGGTGACAACCAAGTTTACTAGACAGTGGCTTAGCATCACCAAAGGATTAGCTTGTCCTTGGTTTTGGCACATGTGGTGTTAGCATCTCAAAAAGAAGCTGGAATAGGGTTGTAGGCGTCCACGCTGTGTGAAAACGATTAACATTTTAGCCCATAAATGTTGGAAAAGACACTTAAACACTTTGCATTTGATCATAAGGACTGGATTAGGTTACCCCCCCTCAGCCCTGTAAGCAATTGAAGCTTTAACTTGGTTAGCATCCATGGTAATCCATCAAATACATGCAGAAAACTCCACGTGAGACGCCCCAAAGAGCTCCCTGGTCCTCCTAGCTTCTTATGGCCTCCTGATACAGCCTCAAACATCTAGCCCAAATAGCTCAATGAAAGTCAAGACGTTTGGTGCTTACTTGGTTTCACACTGGAGCAACTAGTGTAAAGCAAGGTAAGGATCAGACTTAGCAATGAAATAAATCTAGAAATATTATATTTGGTTGAAGTCACAGACAGAAAGGCAGATATCAGATTACAAATATGATTGTATGTTAAAAGCTGGCATGGTGACAACCAAGTTGACTAGACAGTGCCTTAGCATCACCGAAGGATTAGCTTGTCCTTGGTTTTGGCACATGTGGTGCTAGCATCTCAAAGATAAGCTGGAATAGGGTTGTTGGCATCCAAGCTGTGTGAAAACGTTTAACATTTTAGCCCATAAATGTTGAAAAAAGACACTTAAACACTTTGCATTTGATCATAAAGACTGGATTATGTTAACCCCCTGCAAGCAACTGAAGCTTAAACATGGTTAGCATCAATGGTAATCCATCAAATACATGCAGAAAACTCCCTGTGAGACATCCCAAAGAGCTCCCTGGTCCTCTCAGCTTCTTATGGCCTCCTGGTACAGCCTGAAACATCTAGCCCAAATAGATCAAGGAGGCCAAGATGTTTGGTGCTTACTTGGTTTCGTGCTGGAGCAACAAGGGTAAGGATCAGACTTAGCAATGAAATGAAGATAGAAATATTATATTTAGTTGAAGTTACAGAAAAAAGGCAGAAATCAGATTAAAGATACAGTTGTATGTTTAAAGCTGGCACAGTGCCAACCAAGTTGACTGGACGGTAGCTCAGCAACACGGAAAGATAAGCTTGTCCTTGGCTTTGGCACATGTGGTGCTATAATAAGGTCATGGGCGTCCAAGCTATGTGTGAACAATTTTTATGGTTTCAGCCCATGAATGAGGATGTGAGACACTTTGCATTAGATCATCAGGACTGGATTATGTTAACCCTCCCAACCCTGCAAGCAATTGAAGCTTAAGCTCAATTAGCATCAATGGCAATTCATCACAGACATGCTGGCAAGCTTGTGCTCATTCCAAGACACATGAAGTGCCACCACATTTTTTTTTCACACTGCTGAACCTTCGCAACGAGCTTGGAGGAGAATGCATCGGCTAACAGATGCTTATGTTGGCTAGCATCAGCCTGAGAGACTGAGAGGGGGGAGGGATGACCATCCTAAACACCCAGAGAGAGCGAGGCCAATTATGCTATGTTCGATACCTGGAATGGTAGCTACCTCTCAGTGGGGTTTGGGTCGATTTTTCCCAAGCCATCCACTAAAATGAAAGTATTTAGACAAAACTGGGAACTTGTGTAGGGCTGGCACATTGTCTTGTCTAAGGATTGCACAACTCTCAATTTTGTAAGAAGTTAGCAGTGTTTACTTACAGATGACATCATGAATTTAACTTCAGGAGACAGCAATGTTTTACAACAAGTGGCCTTAAAATTTGATGATGAATCCAAACTCTACAAGTATGGAGATATGATGAGATGCCTGCATGGAACTAGAACTCGAAAAATTGAGAGCAGCCGACTTCAAACCTTCAAGAATTACAGGGTAATGATCACTTTCCCATAGTACATGACTAACAGTGTTCAGTATCTAATTCAATTAATCAGTCAATCAATCAACCTTTATTTTCACTCGGGAATACATTGAGGGAGACCCTCATTTACAATGTTGCCGAGCATTACAATTATTAAACAAAGCGGGATTGAAAATAAATAAATACATTTTAATGAGTACTTAAAATGTAAAAGAAACAATAAAAACAGAGACAAAATTAAGTAAGATAGATCGTAAAAGAAAAAAAACTAATTAAAATCTGAATAAGAAACTAAAATAAGGAATACGACAAAGACAAAAATAAGTCAATAAAAGTAGATATACATATAGTAGTAAAACATAAAATAGTAAAAGAAATAATAAAAGTAATAATAAAATAATAATATTAATAATAATAGAATAATAAAAAAATTAATAAAAGAATGCTAAAAACAAATAAAAATACAAATAAATGAACAAACTAAATATAAAAATCATAATAGCTAAGCTGTAGTGTTTCCTGCAGTGAGTTCCAGTTTGCTGGGACACTGTAGCTAAAAGCAGATTTTCCCAATTCAGTAAAAGCTCTAGGAACCTGAAGGGTAATCCAATCACTGAAGCAAGTTCCATAATTAATACTATTCGTAATGAACATTATTGTGATATACAATGGCATATGGTCAGAAAGTGTTTTATTAAAAATAATTAATAAAAAGAAATCAATTCTAGAAGCACTGTTAGGTGAAAGCTGTGCTGGACAATAGAACACGATGTGCCCCTCTCCAAAAAGCCCTGGCTTTGCATTGCTAGCCTTCAGGAACCTGAAGATACTGGCCCTGAAATCATCAGGCTCCTCACCCATTGTCTTCTCTGAGGCACCCACATGGTTAAGATCAGCAACTTCAATCATAAAGCCTCTCTGCAGGGCAGGAGAGTTGAAAAAAAGGTCTGTGCAACTCCTATTCTCTTCATTGACTCATTATCTATAGATGCAGCTGTTTGATGGCTGCTTCTAGTCACTAACAGATGTCAATGCCAGAGTACTCAGTGGCAGCAAAAGCTTGGCTTTCAGATAACTTGGAACTTAGTAAAGCACTGCCTGCAAAAACCAGGCCTGCAGTAAACCATTACTCTAAGTTTTCTTACCAGTCAGGCCAGGTCCGGGATTCAATTTCATGCCTGGTCAGCCCTCTAGGTTGTGAACCTCAGGGATTAAATTCACCACCTCCTGATGATACAGCCAACGCTTTGATGGTCGCACCACTCAGGAGCTATCAATAGTCTTCGTAACCACTGTCAGAGGTTCGCTTCATTCCAAGCAGCAGGTGGAATTGTTGACTGCAGCTATGCACATTAACCCTCATTCAGTTTGGCGTGCAAGCAGCGTGCCACTGACCTGTAGCTGTTAGCCAGGAAGACAGCTTATTTGATTAAAACAAATCTATTACCCTCGTAACTATTATGGCTGCCTTATTTGGGCCTAAGCCGTTTGTATTGCTTGTAGTTACAGCCACTGGTAATGTGCGCTGCTTAGGGGATTTGTGTAATGCCGCAGACATAAGGCCTTGAGAAAATAATGAATGCCGTGTGTGATGTCTGAGGCGGCGGAGAGGACTAGGGAATGGTTTGAGCAGTCAAGCTAGCATGAGAGAGCGAGAGAAAGCGGCAGAGAGAGAGAGAGAGAGAGAGAGAGAGAGAGAGAGAGAGGGAGAGAAGATTAGTGTGGTGTTTTGACCGTGGAAGGATAATGGCTTCCAGAGCTCCCCGAGGAATAATTGCCCGCAAATATGTCCATAAGACTCAGGACCTGAGGGAGCGTCCATGCTATTTTCACAAAGTAAAGCGTTCAAGGATTTCCAGGCTTTCCTGCCCGTGTACGCGGGTCTGTGTGTGTTTGTGTGTTTATAGGCCTTCCGTAGAGTTCACCGTAGAAAGTAAACTACAGTGTCCAAAGCCATTAAAGTCTCCTAAGAAAGAAGCGCTTGGATGCACTACAAGAAGTAAAGGCAAGGTATCAAAGGCAGGGACCACTCTTAATTAGCACCCCAACCTTATATCACTGAATGGTTTTCAGAATTGGGTCTGGATTGTGAGAAGCAGTGTGCGTACCATCCCCTGGTATTCCAAGGGTCCTGTGTTGGCTGGCTGCTCCAGCTTTGGCTGGTGCTAACTTCGATGGCAACAGTATGTAGGGCTTCACAGTTCTTCATCTGGAAGTGCTCTTTTCTATGTTGGTAGGTCTTTCATACATGAACTGAGACCTAACAAAGAAATGGGTATATTGTACAGCATATTGTAAATTCATGTCAGAGGTGTCCCGGGCATAGTTACATATGCTAGGATATGAAGAAACAACTGAATGAGCCAACTTCCTACAGCGCCCCCGTGAGGCAGACCAGTGCTATAGCTCTATTTAGGTAAGAATGCATTGATTGTGGGTGAAGAAGCAAAACAATGATCTTGGCCTGAATTTGCATGTAAGCAATTATTTCTCTCCTTCATGGACAATGCATAAGGTTTTATGTTCATTAAGATGGTCCAAGAGGTTAATTAGGGGTTCCTGGGTCTTCCCAGACCCCTTTTGTGTTTGGCATAAAGGCGAATACAACTGAAAGCAAGTCTTCTTCAGAGGTGTCAAGTAACAAAGTACAAATAATTAAGTAGAAAAAGTTACCTTACTTAAGTACTTAAGTAGAAATTTTGGTTATTTATACTTTACTGGAGTAATTAGTTTTCAGCTGACTTTTTACTTCTACTCCTTACATTTACACTCCATTATCTGTACTTTCTACTCCTTACATTTACACTCCATTATCTGAACTTTCTACTCCTTACATTTATACTCCATTATCAGTACTTTCTACTCCTTACATTTACACTCCATTATCTGTACTTTCTACTCCTTACATTTACACTCCATTATCAGCACTTTCTACTCCTTACATTTACACTCCATTATCTGTACTTTCTACTCCTTACATTTACACTCCATTATCAGTACTTTCTACTCCTTACATTTACACTCCATTATCAGTACTTTCTACTCCTTACATTTACACTCCATTATCAGTACTTTCTACTCCTTACATTTACACTCCATTATCTGTACTTTCTACTCCTTACATTTACACTCCATTATCTGTACTTTCTACTCCTTACATTTACACTCCATTATCTGTACTTTCTACTCCTTACATTTACACTCCATTATCAGTACTTTCTACTCCTTACATTTACACTCCATTATCAGTACTTTCTACTCCTTACATTTACACTCCATTATCAGTACTTTCTACTCCTTACATTTACACCCCATTATCAGTACTTTCTTCTTCTTACATTTTAAATATAGCCTTGTTACTCCTATTTCATTTACAACTCATTTTCATTCATGTACATTTACATTCCAGTAAAGATAATTGATAACATGCCTTTGAAGTTTGACTTTTTGCACCATTACAATACTTATACTCAACTAGTCATCATATCTTCTGCTCCATGAAACACATGTTAATGTTCAGTAGTATACAGATATGCTTCTTTAATATATTTACATTGTACTAAACTACATTCATGTTCAATGGGCATATATGCGGCTGAAACAGGAAGCCTAGCGCATCCCAAATTTATCAACATTAACATTTTAATATAACATTATAGTTATTATGGCTTTTAGAAAAATGATTTTGTTTGGGGAGGTGGGCTAGTGCACTGTAGACCCCTTTGGTTCGACATTACTTTTACTTTTATACTTCAAGTAGTTTTGAAAGCAGTACTTTTGCACTTTTACTGAAGTAAAAAGCTTGAGTTGAATGAATATGAATACTTTTGACACCTTTGGTTTTCTGAAAACAGTCTTCTTTTTTCCCCTAACATAATAATAATAATAATAACAATAATAATAATAATAATAATAATAATAATAATAATAATAATAACTTGTGCTGAGTGGCTGTTTTATGCTGAACATTACATTAACACCTTCCAAATTTTGCCCAGCATTTCATAAAACACCCCCTTCAAATACCTGCAGGTCTGTCTGAGATTAAAGCATTATCAAATTTAAACAGCTGTGTTAAAGGGCACGGCTGACTAACACCAGCTGTTTGTCGAACAGATCAAAAAATGACATTAAACGATTCCAAGTGGCATTTTTTTCTGTTTTGATTAAAAGTGCAGTGGTTTAAATTCCACATCATACAAAAAATAACTGAATTTCACCAAACTAGCTCAAGAAATCGTTCTTATGCCACAGCTTGTATATACTTCTGTCTGGAGTTCTGCTCGAGTCTACTGGAAAACTGAATTAGAGAGAATGTTTGAAGTCTTCATTTCAAGGCTACCTACATAGGAACCTCGTGCACAAGCACTGGATAATGTACTTTACATGCAAATGCAGGAGAATTCAAGATTACAGAATCCAACTACCAGCTCATTCAGCAGTGGACGCACGGGCATTGTGACCATGCAGAGTGGCAAGTATGGCGCACCACATGCAATGCTGTGGCAGCGCTAAGAGAGACTTAAACCTGGGGATAGCAGTTATTGTATGGAGAGCATAGGTGTTGCAATGGTATGTGTAGTTGTGCCATGACAATAAAACTCTAGAATATTTTTAGATTAGAATAGATTAGATTAGATATATAGCTGTTACTAATTTGCCTGCTAACTTGGCTGTTCAGGCAGGGTACACCATGGACAGGTCACCAGTCCATCGATGGCCAACACACTCATGCACACGGGCGATGTAGAGTGACCTATCATGCATGTGATATGGGACCGCAAGTCCCTCCAACGCATTGTGAGGACAGCTGAGAGAATCATCGGAGTCTCTCTCCCCTCTGTCTTGGACATTTACTGCACCCGCTGCATCCGCAAAGCAACCAGCATTGTGGATGACCCCACCCACCCTTCACACAGACTGTTCTCCCTCCTGCCATCAGGAAGAAGGTACCGCAGCGTCCGGTCCAACACGACCAGACTCTGCAACAGCTTCTTCCCCCAAGACTTCTCAACACAACTCAACGTCTGAACTGATATCTTTCTCCAACCATTTACCCCAGATAAAAAAAAAGGGAAGCATTTTTGCACAAAGCATTGCACTAATAACTTTACTACCTCACTGGACTCTATTTATTACACATTGCACAATTTGCACACAACCAGCAATTATTTATTATTCTCTGTCTGTACTGTGTTGTGTTGTCTGTCCGTACTTGTTTGTTTGTGTTGCACTTGTGTCTTGTATGCACTGTCTATGTTGCACCATGGTCCTGGAGGAACGTTGTTTCGTTTCACTGTGTACTCTGTATGTAGTTGAAATGACAATAAAAACCCACTTGACTTGACTTGATGTGTTTGGACAGAGTCGATCGCTGTAATGGTCAGAGTTGACCGCTGTAATGGTCAGAGTTGATCACTGTAATGCTCAGAGTTGATTACTGTGATGGTTAGAGTTGATCGCTGTAATGGTCAGAGTGGATCACTATAATGGTCAGAGTTGATCACTGTAATGGTTAGAGTTGATCAATGTAGTGGTCAGAGTTGATCACTGTAATGGTCAGAGTTGATTAATGAAATGGTCAGAGTTGATCACTGTGAGGGTCAGAGTTGATCACTGTAATGGTCAGAGTTGATCACTGTAATGATCAGAGTTGATCACTGTAATGGTGAGAGTTGATCGCTGTAATGGTCAGAGTTGAACACTGTAATAGTCAGAGTTGATCAATGTAATGGTCATGGTTGATCACTGTAATGGTCAGAGTTGATCATTGTAATGGTCAGAGTTAATCTAGTCAGAGTTGATCACTGTAATGGTCATGGTTGATCACTGTAATGGTCAGAGTTGATCACTGTAATGGTCAGGGTTGAACACTGTTATAGTCAGAGTTGATCAATGTAATGGTCATGGTTGATCACTGTAATGGTCAGAGTTGATCATTGTAATGGTCAGAGTTAATCTAGTCAGAGTTGATCACTGTAATGGTCAGAGTTGATCACTGTAATGATCAGAGTTGATCACTGTAATGGTGAGAGTTGATCGCTGTAATGGTCAGAGTTGAACACTGTAATAGTCAGAGTTGATCAATGTAATGGTCATGGTTGATCACTGTAATGGTCAGAGTTGATCATTGTAATGGTCAGAGTTAATCTAGTCAGAGTTGATCACTGTAATGGTCAGGGTTGAACACTGTTATAGTCAGAGTTGATCAATGTAATGGTCATGGTTGATCACTGTAATGGTCAGAGTTGGTCATTGTAATGGTCAGAGTTAATCTAGTCAGAGTTAATCACTGTAATGGTCAAGGTTGATCACTGTAATGGTCAGAGTTGATCACTGTAATGGTCAGGGTTGATTACTGTAATGGTCATGGTTAATCACTGTAATGGTCAGAGTTGATCGCTGTGATGGTCTCTTACTGGAGTTCCTAAGAAAACAATCCAACTGGTCCAGAACGCAGCAGCTCGGATCCTAACAAACACTAAACAGATCTCGATCAATCCTGTTTTAAAAGAGCTGCACTGACTACCTCTATCTTTTAGAACAGACTTTAAACTTCTGTACTCGTCTATAAAGCTCTAAATAATCTAGAACCTGCTACATCACAGAACATCTCTCTGTTTATGTTCCTCCAGCTGCTGATCTTAGATCTGCAGATACTGACCTACTGTAAAAACACCTTTAGTTACAAACAGAGAACCTGGAGAGACTCTTTCAGCTCTTCTGCTTCTAAACTGTGGAGCTCAATTCCAATTTTCATTAGCTCAGTGCTCACTTTTAATACACAGTTAAAAACGTCTCTCTTTAACTCAGCATTTAATTAAAACTCTAGCTTTGAAGTACCTACAAAGATGAACTTCGTCTTTGGCTTATTAAGTTTGTTATTACTGATGAAAACTGTCTGTGAAGCACGTTGAGCTGCCACTGGCATAAACAGTGCTCTATAAATAAAGATTATTATTATTATAACTTTATAAAACTCATAAAACTTCATATCACGATCGCCCGAATTGACATAAACTCTCCATACATACTTAAATAAGACACTTAAATAAGTCATTCAATGCTAAGGAATGAGTTATGAAGTCCCGACGTAGACAGCCTTCAAATACAACTGTTAATACTTTGAATATTGAACACTTTGAATATTCGAATATATGTACATTTCTAGCTTTTAAGCTTATTTCGTTTGTTCCCTCCGCCACAGGCCCCCTAAAGATGTGCTATGGAATAATAAGTTGGGTGTCCTGCTGAGCGAAGGAGCACCGAACACTTCACTACTTCACATGAGGTTTTCTCGAATTAGGGCTGTGCCTCATATCTCGCCTCTTTATTATGCCTGACTGAAGCGGAAGCTGAGGTTCAGGATTGACTTTAACGTGGCGGCCTTTGCTCGCTTAAATGGCACTCGTGTCCAACACTTGATGAAAGAGCGGCGGCCTGGTCTTTACAGAAATCCCCATATCCTCCAATAATGAATTGATGGATGTCACGAGCTAACCTTCATCCAGGGCCTTATTCTAAAGTCCAACGGAGCGCTCGTATGTTCAGAATGGTATTTAACTGGGAAGAGGACAAACCCGGCGGATTAAAGTCATTTTAATCGTGATATTTCTCGGACGATCTGATCCTGGCATATACGGAAATACCAGGAAAATACACTTGGCACGGAGAGCGGAATTCATAAGACCCAAGCTTGCATTGATGCTTATGAGCCGTGCTGTCAATCAAAGCCTCGCAGGACAGGATTCAGACGATGATGTCATGTCTGGAAGGCTTTCAGTCCACAAATACGGTCACATTATGGCCAGACGTTGCACCGGGTTAGTGTTTCATTGGAGTTTGGGCTCAAGGAGAAAGAAGAATGGATGATTTTGTGCTTTTCTGCCTAATATCACTCTAACGCTGTACAGCTCCTGTTTGTAAAGAAGCTATTACACTGCTGTGCAGATGTTTGAGGCATCTAAGTCATCAATGAGTGTATGTTCACCAGTAAGAACACCATTAGAACAGATGCAAATATTCATATATACAATACAAAGTAACATGAGTATCTTATTGTGAGAGAAGTAGATCATATCTTGAGCTCCTGTTTGAAGAACAAAGTGTAGTTCTAGATTTCTCCTAGACGCCCCAGACATTGTATGAATGTGTTCAGTTCCTTCAGCAGCAATCTTGATTTAGCTTAATGAAGTACTTAAGTACAGTTGAAGCAGGTATTAGATGAGAACTGTAAATAATATTGGGTTGTTTCCACAAGGAGAAGCTTGGAACAAAATCTTGTGTCTCCAAAATCAGAACTTCTACAGGAGAAGGAAAAAAAAACTTGCTTTAGTTTTAATGTAAGTCTATGGAACCAGACATCCTTCCAAGAAATTTTGTTTTATTTCGTTTAAGGGTTAAATAAACACACTGACGTATGTAAAAGCACTGCTTACTGTATTAATACTGTTTGGATATTCAATAAAAAGAATGTTTTGCTGAGCAAATAAAAGCTTTTTTAGCTTTTTTAAATATAATAATGTCCCTAGCCTAAGTTGTATTTGAGATATAGGTTTGATGTATAGTGTTGGGGCCTCAAATGTAAATTTCAACCTTTATTATAAACAGGCTTAGTTACATTCGACAGCAGTGCCATAATAGCTTGTAGACAGATTTCCCAGTTTAAAGCCTAGAGAACCCCCTTCTGATGATGCATCTTGAAGGTGGGAGGAACTTGCTTTGACTATTGCAGCCATATCACTGTAGTAACTGTTTTCACATCACTTTTTTTACAAGAACAACTGAACAACAGAAATTAGAAGGACAAGCTAAAACCTTATCTCCATGCCTCAGTTTGGCTTTGTTACTTTGACTGAAAAGATAAAAACTGCTCATTGGGGTCCAATTTTAGTTCTGAACCAAACTAGAATCACAGTTTTCATCATGATGTTCTTTGATGACTGAGTTAAGCTACACTAATACTGACTCAGTTGTATTTGTTGGCTTGTATAATGAGTGGCTAGACAAACACAGGGACCTTAAGGATTGTATGATATGTGTGCATAATGCATGCTGGGTATTGTAGTGCGAGAACATTCGTAAAATAACATAGCTCAGCACAACAAGACAAACTACCAGCTGAGCTCCAGTTTTAGGCCAGAACATCTGTATAAAAACAGTCCAGCCTTAAACACTTTATAGCTTAAACATGACTGGGTGGAGCTAAACTGGTGTAGACTAAGTAGGTGGATGGCCATAAATGTTCTGTCCAGGGTTCGATTACCAGTCCAGGCCATCTCCCCGTGCCTGAGTGGGTTTCCTCCGGGTACTCTGGTTTCCTCCCACAGTCCAAACACATGCATGTTAGGTTGAACGTTCACTCTAAACTGCCTGTAGGTGTGAGTGTTTGTGTGTTGGCCATGCAATGGACGGGCAACCTGTCCATGGTGTACCCCGCCTTTACCCGATGATGATGGGATTGGCTCCAGCCCCACCATGACCCTGACTAGCGGGTTAAAAAACGATGAAAAACAATACAGCTCAGCCAAAACAGAGCTTATTTACTTATCACAAATCTTGTATATTCAAAATGATACAGGAGTAAGAAAGAACATAGCCCACTTTTAATGTAAGTCAATGAAACCAGATGAACACGCCCCCCATCATTTTGGCCTATTCCTTTAGGTCCATTCATCATGAATTTACACACAGGGCAACAGGTACTTCCCAACGATGTCAAAAACTGAGAAATTACCAAAAATAAAAAATTAATAAACAATGACTTCGCTCACATTCTCAGTACACAAATCATGAACAAACAGTCTTTGGATACAAAACCAAAGTTATATATAAAATATAGGTTTGATATAATATGTTACAGGAGCCACAATGTCTTTCCTCGCATTCTACAGTGGTGCCTCAATAGCCTGTAGGCTTATCACACAGACTGGATGATGTATTTTAGCAATGCATTATGGGTATTGATGAGTTATTAACAGGGTTTCAGTCTGGAATGTGTTTTACATGAGTAAGATATATTACAACACAGTTCAGCCAGAACAGAGCTAATTTCCAATATGGCTGCTCTCAGAACAAAATATTGTGTCTCCAAAATCAGAACTTTAAAGGAGAAGGAAAAACTTGCTTTAGTTTTAATGTAAGTCAATGGAACCAGACATCCTTCCCAGACATTTTGGTCCATTTCTTTTGTTTCATTCATTATGAAATTTTTGGACAATAACAAGAACAACAGGTACTTTCAAAACATGAAAAGCTTCCAGGTTTGAGCAGAACAGGGCTTGTTTCCAATATGGCTGCTCTCAGAACAAAATCTTGTTTTTCCAAAATCAGAACTTTAAAGGAGAAGGAAAACTTGCTTTAGTTTTAATGTAAGTCAATGGAACCAGACATCCTTCCCAGGCATTTTGGTCCATTTATTTATTCCATTTATTATGAAATTATAGGACAAGAACAACAAGTACTTTCAAATGGTTTCAAAACATGAATCCAGGATTGGCCCATTCATTCCAGGATTGAGCAGAACAGAGCTTTTTTCCAATATACCGCTTTCGGAAAACACAATCTCATGTCTTCAATATCAGAACTTTATAGGGGAAGGAAAGAATTTGCTTTAGTTTTAATGTAAGTCAATGGAACCAGACATCCTTCCAAGACATTTTGGTCCATTTCTTTTGTTCCATTCATTATGAAATCTGAGGACAATAACAAGAACAACAAGTACTTTCAAATGGTTTTAAAACATGAATATCTTCCAGGTTTGAACAGAACAGAGCTTGTTTCCAATATGACTGCTGTCAGAAAACAAAATCTTGTTTCTCCAATATCAGAACTTTGCAGGAGAAGGAAAGAATTTGCTTTAGTTTTAATGTAAGTCAATGGAACCAGACATCCTTCCCAGACATTTTGGTGCATTTCTTTTGTTCCATTCATCATTACATTTACAGAGAGTTTAAAGGGCACCAGGCATTTTTAAATGATCTCAAAATCTCAAAAACAACAAAAATAGAGATCCGGGGTTTAGTTCTGACAGCCGCTTATATCAAAGGAAAAGTTACAACCTGATTTCAGTACAAAAACCCTCACAATTGTCATTACAGACCTTGGCAACGAAGAACACCGGCCTCCTAAGTGATGCATTTGTTCGATTTGTACATGTTGCATGTCTAATTCTCCCGTTCCCTTTTCACTCTCTCCATAATCAACGATAATCAACTAACTATAATACACCTCTATTTTCTTAATAGGCCCACTCCTTCTACTCCCACTTCAGCCTGTGTGTGAGTCTGCACGTGTGCGCTGAAAGCCTGAGATTGCCTGGCAAACACAAAAGACCAACAATGATGATAACGCTGGTAATGAAGTGCACAATTTAAAAGGCCCATTCACTCCAGTTAATAAAAGCTCCACTTGTTGAGTCTCTATTGATTTAAACGTCTGCCATGATGATGTTGAATCTAATTATTTACAAAAGGCCCCGGAGATATCACCACTTCGGATACAAATCTATACCAACGCTCTCAGTTCTGACCAGAGATCAGGAGAAATCTCAAAAAAAAAAACAAAAAACAGAACAATAGACTTCAGCTCATCACTGTCTGAATGTGTTACGCTAGACGAGCAATTCTGCGAGCCCAGTTATTTACACTGTTTACACATACACTGCTGTTTCAAGGACGCAGGTGATATTACAGCGAAGACACCATCAAAACAAAGTGTTTAGTTCCTCAGAGAACAATGGATTTCCAGAGCAAACTACTCTGTTCTTACTCTTTCAAGCTAAAAGACAGGAGTTGGGCGATATTTATCTATATCGTCGCCGTCCAAAGAAAAACAACAAGAAACAAGAAAAACAAATCTATAAAATAGTAACTTTACAGGAGAGAACAAAACAGTCTTAACTTTCAATGTTAGTCAGTGGAACCAGAATTTTTTTCTAAGATGTCTTGAAGCGTTTCTATTGGTCCATTCATCTTGAAATTTTCATACAATGTAAGGAAACATTGCACTTACACGTCAGCTGAGTGCTACTGAAAGAAGATGGAAGTGTGGGTCACCTGTAGCCATACACTTTCCTTCAAGGGTTAACACTACACTCGGACCAAATTACCCACAGCACAACAAAGTAAAATTCAATCAACACATAAACAACCCACAACTGCTACAACAAATGTCTTGGGGGGGCATGGCATGTGGATGAGTCATTGCATGGGGGCAGAACAGTACTTGTCTGACTGCATTGTGCCGAGTGTACAGTTTGGTGGAGGTGGGATTATGGTATGGGAGTTGGGCTTGGGCCCCTTAGTTCCAGTGAGAGGAACTCTTAATGCTTCAGCAGACCAAGACATTTGGGATAGTTTTATGCTCCCAAAAGTTTGGGAATGGCATACAAATCTCATGACGAATGAACCAATGGAAATGTTCCAAAAGAACTTTGGTTCCATTAACTTGCATTAAAAATAAAGAATGAGAACGAGATACTTGTTTTTTATTGGACAGTGATGGCATATATACTGTACTATCACCTGTATACATATGTTTTCCCATTCTTTCTATTGATATAAGTTGATAGTTCCTACATAGTAACATATCAATACAGTAGTGTTAAAACTTGAACCCCCACCTTTGCCTTCCACTGTCCACCTTCACAAGAGATACATTAATAGGTCAACTGTGTAACCAAAGGTGTGGCTGAACCAGACATATAACAGACATTAATACCCTGATTAGAACTGGACATAGACAAACAATCAACCAAATTTCAACATCCATTGACTTTGCTGGGCAGCCAGACTGTAAGTTATTCACAAGCCATCAAGGCAGCAACTAAAATAATGGAACAAAACCAGTTTTTATGGTGAATCTGGTACCATATCTCCAAAAGTGATTACATACCATGATCTTTTCGTATCATCAATGAGTACAGCTTAATAGAGATTCATCCAAATCCCCTCCATAAAATCCTCTTCTCAATTCCATATGCACGCTATTCATTACATACACCCTGATTAAAAGCAGAAACCTCATTTGACGCCCAGCATGTTCACTTTAGTCTCTTAGTGTAACTTTTTCTTCTGGCTTCCAGCTTCTGCCACTTTGCTTAAAATAAGGACTCAGCGGAAAACAGAAATATCCACCAGCGCTTCTTTTTATAAAGCAGATAAATTGTTTTAAAGTGTGCATTTATCATCAGCCGCTGGCCGAGCGCTGACCTGCATCTGACAGTGATAAATTTAGCGGGTCATATTTTAAAGTTGAAACTAGCTAAATATGGCGCACAGAGAAGAAGCGTTTGGTGGCATGAATGAGGCGATGAGTGCTGGAGAGATGAACGTTGCTCAGAGTGTTAATTCTCCTCGTAAGGTCGGAGTTTGATGATTACAAGATTATGTAGTTTGCATCGCACTTCTATTACCTAAAGTCAGCGGTCCTGAAAACAGTACCTCAAAAATTTGGGGACAGGTTGATGGACAATATTAAAATAATGAACTAATTTGAAAATGCATATTTTTTTTTAAACTCCTATACGATCTCAGCATGTATACTATCTTAGTTAGTCCTGTCTCATGTAGCTGCTGGTGCGAATTCTAAACAGCAGCAGAGCAAATGAGACTTATTTAAAAAAAAAAACTATGGCTCAAAAGTTTAGGATCACTTTAGAATTTCATTTCATGCATTTTTCATGCAATTCATAAACAATATTGTCCATTTCACAATAAATGTAAGTGTATCAGATGATTTTAAAGAATAAAAATTTTTGTATTAAAGCCTATTTTTGTATAGAGGCTTATATTTTGCATATAGTCCTATTATCAGTAATTCTCAGTCCTCTGCCTAAATCTCCTGGTACGGCCGCCAATCCAAGTTAAGGATGTTATTGGGCTAATTGGTTGTTAGGAGACTCTTGCTCAATTGTGATGCACAGGGTTTCTTTAGAGACCCGTCAGTCTATTGTTGTGTTAAGGAAGGAAGATACTCCATTGAAAACAAGAACATTTCACTGTGATCCCAAACTTTGGAGCGGTAGTGTATATATATATATATATATATATATATATATATATATATATATATTACGTATATAACAAAGAAAAAATAAGAAAAATAACACATCCAGATATGTGTATATGTTTTATTTGCTTCTTCATTTTTCTCCTGTTGCCCTGTACATTGCATGTTTCATGATGAATCAATCAAAAGGAATGACCCTTGGAACAAAAGTCTTTTTCCATTGAAACACATTAAAAGTAAATGATGCTTTTCTTTCTCCTGCAAAGTTATTTTTTTGGAGACGTGAAGCACCAGCTGCCCTATATGTTATGTGAACTATTCATGATGAAACAGAACTGCTCTAAAATAACTAATTTGAAGGTTTTTTAAAAAAAATTGTTCTTTTATTAACACTATAAAAACCTGTATATTCACATACACCCTGCTGCAAGATATATGACCAACTAACATGCATTTGTGTTTTATAGCAGTGCAGGTGCTGTTATTTTATTGTAAATTACAATTATTTATGTTTTATTTTTCATTTAATGTTTGAAACACTCATTTTGCTACAGAAAATGCCTACATACCCACATAGACTCACAATCATAATTCTCTATCATGAGTAAAAGGTATCTTGCAACGGCTCTGTGTTTTATATATTTATTTATTTATTATACAAGTAACAAATAGCATAATAATCAATCTAAACAGTCCCCCTCTGTCCTGTTTTCTTTTTCACGTCCTGTCATTCCCATGTTCTACTGTAGTCATGTGCTTTTTTTGTCTCCGCCCCTCACCTGTTTTCCATCTCTCGCCTTGCCCATTGTTCTCAGGTGTTCCCTCTTGTTACCTTGTAACCTGTGTATATATTGCCCTTGTCGTCCTCCCTGCTTTGTGATTCTTTTAGTGTGGATATGCTCACCATGTTCTTAATGTTCCCACTCGGTCCATGGTCTGTCTTGTTTATAGTTAATGTAAGATTATGTTCTCTGTGATTTGCTTTCGTTTGTTAATTAAAAGTATTTTTATTTTAAGCTTTCGTATACGTCCACCTATCCATCTGTCCTCCCCGCCTGACACAAACAAACAAACATGGTACGTTTAGGACAACAGGCATACATTCAGGCTTTTTTTATTTTATTTGTACTATTTCAATAATAATAATAATAATAATAATAATACTAAATAATGGCGAAGAGATCAAAACTATAATAAATAGCATGAATAGAATTATTCCTGGAGAAGAGTCAAACATCTGGTTCACTCACATTTCCTTTATCGATAATGCCAAGCTTGAAAAGACAATCTAAATGAGGTAGAACCTCATACAGATTGAGGTAATGTGAGTATATGAAAGTATATGACATGGGGATTGTACTCTACCCACATTTCCTCAATCTGTGTGAGGTTCTACCTCATTTAGAGCGCAGAGCTTGGCGTCAACGATACTTTTGCAGGGTGCTGCGTCGAGACCGGCTCGGCTAAATCCATCCGGGTTCGACATAATGAAGTGATCTGACCGACGGAATATTAACACACGGGAACATGAGTCAATGTGGCACTATTTAACTTCTTAAGAGCAAATTACTCCAAATTAAATCCACCAGCTAAAGCGTTCATTTCCTCCTCGTCCTATTGATATCATTACACGGTCTTAAGAGACTTCTCATGACGGGCCCGTATCAGAAAACTCAATAAGCGGAGATTACTGTAATCCACTCCGAATGGAAACATGCTGCCTTTAATCCTGTAAAGTTATTCCCTCCAACTTGATGTCGTGGGCCGAGCGCTGCCATGAAGCTGGCTTATTAAAAAAAAAATGAAAGGAAAAAAAGAGAGAGAGAGAAAGACGACAAACACTTCAGCTTGAAGCCGGAGAAAAGAAAGAGAGAGCGTGAGAGAAAGAGAGAGAGCGAGAGAGTGAGAAAGGTCAACATTCTTTTTTATGCCAAGAAATTCAGAACCTTCTAGTCTGGATGGAGCTCAAAACCTGAAAGGAGCAAATTGTCACCGAGCATAAAAGCCTGGTCGGTGAACGAGACTGAAAGAGGAGGTTTCTTCGAGGGTTAGCATGAAGGGGTGCAAATACGGTGGTGTGTTTCGGACATCAATATGTGGCATTACTTAAATACCACCGAGTGCAAGGCAGCGGAGATAGTGGTGAGCACATGCATTCTGAAAGGTCACTCGTTTTGCCCGAAGTCAGCACGGCCGAGAAGATGAATGGCTCGAGGAGAAAGCTAAACGCGCTATAACAGGGAAGCTAATTTTAACTTTTAGGCTGGAGGCAAAAGCGCCGGCGGGCGAGGTTAAAGCGATAATTTTGCTATCAAGCGCCAACACGCTCGGGAACACGTCGCCAGCGCGTACGTCCAGATGGAGCACACACGGGAAGCCTCCGTTTCTGTTCCACGTTATGCTGCCTCAGGTGGACACAACGTTGGAGGATTACCAAACGCAGAACCTAACCCTAACCCTCCATCACTCAGCTGCTTTTCTAACAGGACTGAAGAATAGTGGAAGTAATAGTAGGGTAGTGAAGATAGTAGGGTGTAGATGTTGTCCTTCTTCCTCCGTCACTCAGCATGAGCCACTGTGAGCTACTACAGGCTGACAGAATTGGGGATTAGTGTTCTCCTCCAGCGAGGTTGCATTGGCAGGAGTTTGAAAAGATGGTTAGTGCAGGCTTCATAAAGAAAGTGCTTAGCTTGGTAGCATGGTGAGACTGCATGGGGAGACCTGTACTCTATCAGTTAAAAGCTTGGGTACACCCACCCATGTTTTTCTTATTTGGGCTATTTTAACAGTATTAATAATATAAGTGAACAATTGTAGAGTGATAAAAACTCCTGGACCAGAATGAAGCATCGCATTGTGGTTCAAGGAATGTTTATATTTGCTTCCATACAGGTTTACATACTTTGAACAGTCTGGCCAGCAGCTTCATGAGAAGCCACATGAACTTCTTTTATAACAGGTCTGAAGAAGATAGTATACAGACTGAGATCTTGTTCTGAGAAACAGTTTTGGGGGGTTTATAAAAAATACACATTCACATTTTAATTTAAACATACAGTAAAATATTTTTGTCATTTGATGCAATTTGATGCAATTATATTATACATCATACTATATTATACATCACACTATATTATACATCACACTATATTATACACTATGTATACAGTCTATATATGTAAACAGTGCTACTGCTTTTTATTGCATATTTGCACTGCCAACTGCACAACTGTGTTTTTGCACTGCCAAAGTCTGCACTGTTTACACTCTTTACACTGTTTACAATGGTTAACTGCACTATCTATCTATCTAAATGAGATGAAAATGTCTTTACAATTATAAAATATATATTCAGTGAGATGTGTCCAGACTTTTGACTTGTAGTGTATAGTGGATGTATAAGGTAGGTGGATTTTTAAAAGTAGCAAAAGTCTAGATGTGCAACAAAGTGGACAGATGCCAGACACCTGATTCATGGACTAGTCACAGGTAAAGCAATAGATGAGGTTCTTTTTAGCATCTGGTGCCCACCACACTGAATAAACTCAAAGTACCACACTGTTTTGGCCAATAAGATGCTTCTAAATGCTTTATAAAAAAAAAAAAAAAAACATCCCCAAAACTTTTCTCAAGCTACATCCAGGTCTTCATTACAGGAAAGCCCACAGTCAAGCCAACATGGTATACACCACTAGTGCTTATTGTGATCTGTAAAAATAGACACGGCTACACGTAGACCAACACCTGGGTTGGTATCTACAAAGTGGGGCTGATCTTGGATCAGATTTCTTCATGTTTATGACAGTCATTTTTCACAAATACTGATTCTAGGGTACAGATCCTAATGGTTGGCCGCAGTTTTGTTGTGGATGTGATTTGAGCGGAGAAACTATTAGCACTATTTGGGTGACCATTGAGTTCCAGTGTTTGTCAGAAACATTAGCCTTTTCGCTCCAGGTATAAGCTAAGGAAGCAAAATTGGGCTCCAAACATGTCCTGGCTGATCTGGGGAAAGTGTGAAACTGGGCTTTTTGAAAACTTTTCTACAAAAGGTGTGAGGTTACAATGCAGCTGCCATATATCAGTTAATGTAATATTTAAAGAATCTATTATTTACAGTTGTTTAGTGTTACTACAGAATTCAATTAATATGCACAGTCTTATATCTGTCTGCTGAGTATGTTATGACTTTGAGGAAAATAAAAAAGTAATTCCAGAGCCTCTCTACCTGCTGAAGGCCCAGTGGAAGGGTGAGCTGCTTGGCCTGCCTTGAACTCCCACGAGAAACTGTTGAGTCCTGTCAGTTTGCCAGTCGTTTGTTCCACAGAATTTGTTCACAACAAGCCATTGTGAGTGACTTAGCTTGCCAAGCTATTATCTGCATATTGAAAACCAATTTAAAAGTAGTCAGTCAAAACAGCGGCCGGTCCTTCAGACAAAATAATCCTCTTGATTGCGCAGTGAGACTTCATGCTAATTCGCTTCTCTTCATGTAAAATGTGTTCGTTTTGATGCAGTCAATGTAGAAAACACTGGAATACATATCAATCTGCCTAGACCTTGTGCTTCCAAGCTCTGGCCACGTTATGAGCTTCACCTATACCCAATTAATTTTTTTTAAGGGCTGCATTTAGCCAACACCTTAAAAGCAAGGGCCAGCGCATTAGTCACATAATATTTTATAAGGCAGATTGTACAGTAATTATTTCTTTGTTGTTATAGAGCATGTCATTAATTAGGTATGTCAACTGCAGCTGCATGATCTTACTCACCATCCAATAAGAGAAGTGACAACAGTCGGTTAAACAAGAGACTTGTTTGGGGTGCCTCCATATTGGATCAAGTTTACGTTTTTTCAATGGGAAGGTGGTCACATAGCAGATTGGAGAAGATTGGAATTGTCTTGATGTTGGGGTAGTCAACATCAAGACTCACCATCCAATAAGAGAAGTGAAAACAGTCAGTTAAACAAGAGACTTGTTTGGGGTGCCTCCATATTGGATCAAGGGTACGTTTTTTCAATGGGAAGGTGGTCACATAGCAGATTGGAGAAGATTGGAATTGTCTTGATGTTGGGGTGGTGCACTATTGTAGGGATGTGAAGACACTGATCTAGGTGTGCACTGGAGAGTCTGTTTCTGTCCCGGCTGTTGATAATGTTCATTGAAGAAAATGATGATGTCTCACAGATACAGGTGGAGGGAAATACAGTGAGTAACAGTAGGGGCAGCAAACAAAGCAGCTCCTCTCGAAAAGCTTTCTCATCAAAAAATCGCACGAACGCTGACACCTGCTCTACATCCGTCCTATCGCGAGACGTGTCAATGGTGAGCAACATGAAGTCCGTTTTCTTCAGACGAGAGAGCAGGACACACAAGCAGTCCTCAGCTAATACCTCCAACTCTTCTCACTGCAGTGTTATCAGATAACGGTACTCGATTGAACAAGTCTACCACAGTTTTCTTTGTTTATGGTCGTAGCTTTTTACACCATATCAATCGCACATGTCTTTATCAACACAGCTTCTGTGAAAGGTTGTTAAGCTTTTGCTGAGTTCCACGATCCTTACACAGATGTTGTCTTATGGATGGTAGTAACAGAATGGTTGTAGGCAGCAATCAAACTTTCAATCTATTGTCTTCGACTCTGATTTTGCTGGAAAGTTGTGATTGAAATGACTGTGGCCTGTTTTGAGTTGCTGCTTTATGTTAGCCACCTTGCATACGGTTACAGCTCGAGAGCATTGTAAGCAAGCTGGCTCAACTGTCTATGTTTGTTATCAGCTGGCCGTGTTTTTGTGCAAGCAGGACTTACATATGCTGGGTTCCACCGAGGTAGCTTGTCAACCGTTGGCTATACTGCTCTGCTCTCGTATTTCAGTCGTAGGGTAAATACACAAACATAGTTGTTTGGTGGCGGGCCAACAGTTTGAGCCTTGCGGGCGGCCTATTGGGGGAACACTGACTTAAACCCTATATAGGTGTACTGTTACAGTCTGTAGCCCATATGTAGCCATCTACCCAGTCATAATTAATCTAATACAGGTGGTTTTTATATTAATGAAGGAATAATCCTTCCTGTACATATAAAACTCACTTTCTGATCTACAATGCATTTTGGAAGATATTTCATTCAAACGTTGCTTGCTTTGCTCACCTACAAGGACATACATGCAATTTGATTGAATACTGACAAAAGTTTGGATGCACATGCGTAATTATTGATCCATCCATCCATCCATCCATCATCTTCCACCTTATCCCGCTAGTTGGGATCACAGGAGGCTGGAGCCAATCCCGGCACCATTGGGCAAAGCCGGGGTACACCATGGACAGGTCGCAATTCCATTGTATGGCCAACACACTTACTCACACCTATAGGCAATTTATACTGACCAATCAACCTAACATTCATGTCTTTGTGGGCACCCGGAGGAAACTTAAATAAAAATTGACATTGGCATATTATTTACAAACCAACCAAAACTGTTTATGACAAGATCTTAGCATGTAGACCTTCTTCCTCAGATCTTCTTCTTCAGTTCTGTTAGAGAAGCAGCTCATGTGTCTCCTCATGAAGCTGCTGGCCAGAATGTTAAATGTATGTAAACCTGCATCAGAGCAAAGGAGCTAATTTATAAGAGACACTAGAAACATTCTTTAAACCACAACCAGATTTTTTATGCTCCAGTAATAATTCCATATGTGTTGTTTTATAGTTTTGATGTCTTTAAAATTATTTACTAATATTATTACTATTACAGTAATAACAAGAAATACATACTGGGTAGGTGTGTCCCAACCTTTGACTGATAGTGTGTTCCAGCAATGTTATTGAAGCAAAAAAGCATTATTTTAATGAGGGCCACTCCAAAATAGGCATAGTTGCATTTGTGTTATAGTCTCCATAAAAAGGACTGAACCTGTTATGCTTTTGCCTATTTTATGGTTTGTATGTGGATGATTTTTGTGTTTTCTCTTCTACAAGATTCGCTCCGTGATTTTAATTAAACTTCTGGGGGACTGAGCTATTAGCCTGGATGATAACTCACTTGGATTACTTTCTCGGAAGGCTCTAATGTCTCCACTTTTTATGATTGTGTTTACTTTGAGATGTTGGCACAGTATTTAATTTTTACATGTCAGTATCGCTGCTGAGCTGAACGCAGTCCAACACCCAAAAAATCCGGCCAAGACCAGCGCGGTGGTCAGAAACTGATCACTGATGAAGGGTAAGAGGATGACTAACACAAATATGTATCAGCAGATGGGCTGCAGTCTCAGTGTACAAAGAAAGAACCAAACAAAATTTGACATCCACTGCAATACGTATAAGAGCTTGCGTGCATCTTTCTGAACCTCAGCTATGCCAGACACCTGATTCATGGACTAGTCACAGGTAAAGCAATAGATTAGGTTCTTTTTAGCATCTGGTGCCCACCACACTGAATAAACTCAAAGTACCACAACGTTTTGGCCAATAAGATGCTTCCAAATGCTTTATCAGTTTGCTGATGGCCTAGCTTTAGTTTGGTAGAGGAGGAATAATAGACAGTGTAACTACTAATGATGTAGCCATTGTTATGGCTGGATTGCAGCAGTATAGCTTTTGTAGTTGCACATGTGTATCAATTTTTTTTTTTGCCTCTTCTTATGTAATTACATAAAAATGACTTGATAGTAATTACATATATCATATTGAATATCTCATGTCATTACACATTAGCAGTACCATGACTGTAATGGCATTTGTAGTCAGACACCAGTTCTTTCCAGATTTCTCTGGACGTTGTGATTGTCTACCACAGCAGTTTAGAATTGAAATAGAAGCTAAAAGTTTGTGATTGAACTTTAAGCTGGATTTAAAGTTGTTCCTGTGCTGTTCCAGGTCTTTGCTACAGTGCTCTGCCAGACCTCTGCTATGGCATCTCAAGAGGTGTTGCAAGGCATTCCAGGTTATGGTATGGTATCCTAGGAAGAAGCCAAGGTGATGTTAGATGGCTGCTATGCTATTCTGGGAGGTTGCTAGAGTGTTGTTAAGCCTTTTGCTGTGGTATCCCAGCTGGTTACTAATGTGTGGTGTTAAGCCAACTAAATAATGAGTATGAGCTCAAAGTGTAGACTAAATGCAGATTATTAATTGGGTGAGCAGTATAGGGAACCATTAACCATTAACATAAATAGTTTTTATATATATATATATATATATATATATATATATATATATATATATATATATATATATATATATACATATACCCAAAGGGATAATGACGTATATAAATACCCTAGCAAGCAGGGGCGTAGCAGCAAATTCTGGGCCCTGTACACTCCCAATGTGAGTGGGCCCCTATCCATGCCAGTGCACGAGAACATAAGCAAAGAAAATAAATCAGGATTTTCATGGGCCCCTCTCCCTACTCATGCCCTGGGTAGTCAGGTCCACTTTTCCCCCACTACCATGCCCATGCTAGCAAGTAATGGGTGAGGGGTCCCAAACATGGCCACCATCTTGAAAGCCTCCAATGGGAAAGTGGTCACATAGCAGATCGAAGAAGATTGGAATTGTCTCAGAAATCAATTGCTGCAATCATATTTGCAATATCTCTTGTGGTTCAAACATTATCAACACAGAAAGTTGCAACAACAACCACATTAAACAACATATTCCATGTGCTGTCCCTGGTGCTGAACGCAGATCTGAGACTTTTGACTCACCCTGTATGTGTGCATATATATATATGCACACATACTATCTACTATAACCTATTTCAATAAGAGTGAGAGAGACGTAAACAGACTGAAATAGAAAACTAGAGAGAGAGAGAGAGAGAGAGAGAGAGAGAGAGAGAGAGAGAGACAGCATTGCAATCACAAGCACATATTTCTGGAGCCTGCCCGTCCTCAGTTCAGTAGAGCATACCTAATCATCATATGAAGTTTGCTGAGGCATCTGTGGATTAGGGCCGGATTCCCCAGACAACAATACTCCGTTAGTCGGCAGGATTTAAATTAACATTTATAGGCTATGGGAGATGTTTAATTTCCACTGAGAGATACGCCTATACATTTAAAGCAGGATCTTCGGCAGAATGGAGGGCAAGCACAAACACGTAGATATGAATACGACTGAAACTGTGCATATACAATATCCGTCAAACGTTTGGACCAGCCTTATTTATCAATGGGTGTCTTTCATATATTTTTTTTTTTGGATATTTCTATCAATCTCATTGCTAAGATTCATCAAATTCACCAGCATGCAGCCATGCGATCGTGAGACACCAACGGTAGAATGGTTTGTACTGAAGGGCTTGGTGATTTTTCAATGAGGCCATGAAATTAAATAACACAAATATAATAATTTAGCTCATCACTTTTCTTCCCGCTAGAGCTGTCCTAGTCGACTGTAAGTTCTGTTATTATAAAGAGAAAATTGACAGCTCGGCCACAAAGCGGTGGACCACACAAGCTCATAATGGCTGAAGACTAGTCTAACACTAGAGGATAGGTTGTTTGCGAGTCATGTCACCCCACTGTGCTGTTAGGGTGTGAACCGCAGCTAGAGGGGCCCAAAGTGACTTTCCACATAGAGGGCGCTATCACACTCTCTCAAAATATATATGGAGTTGTTATTTACAACTCAAAATCAGTTGAACCACATGGAATATGTAACATGATGATGATTGTGTACCGGTGATCTGTGGGTGAACACCGGTGATAGATTTAAAAGTAAACAGCCGTAACTTTAGTGATGAGAGGTGGCGGGGTTGAATATCTGTTGCTGGTTAATCCACAGAACAGTACAAGAAAATCAAACAATTTTGTATGTTTTCATTTGTGTTCTTGAGTAGAAGTGTATCTGGACAAGAAGTTAGTTCATATATCTGCTGTCTCGATAGCAGCTAATATTAGAGTTCAGTTAAAATTGCTCTACATAACATCAGAATCATGTGAAGCATATGTTACAACGTGATGTTTATATACTTCTTTCTTAGTATCACCTAAACTAGTGCAGTACAGACTCCTCATCTTCATCACCTCTATTCTGTTTTTGCACTGCCCTCTATGTGTACTGACATAAGTGAAAACAACCTCTGGCAGCAACGGCTTTCTGGGAGTTTGACTAAGTGGATGTCAAAAGCCACACACAAGCCTAAGATTAGTGTTTCTTATCACATTCCTTGAGGCTTACCAAGAAGTTCCATAGTTTTGCTTTAACCTAGTACTTTGGGATCTGGGATAGAGCAGAACCATTAAACTGTCATCATGTGGTGTTCTGACTTTTCTAGGTTTGGTGGGTGCTGCAGAGTAATACTTACCTAAGTGCCTATGGAGGTTTGGTGGAGGAGGAATAATAGGCTGAAACGGTACCAATTTTCATTGAGTATTGTTGACTAACTAACAACACTAGTTAAAATGAATTAGTTAAAATGAATTAACACATTAAAAATGGTTAATTACTGTTAAATAACAGAATGTAACAACTACATTAACTATTAACGTTAATTTTATATAAAGTGTTATTTATATGAAGATACTGCACTATTAAAAAGTAGTTGTTCACTTAACATTAGTTATCATTAATAGTGTAGTATCTTTATATGAATAACACTTTGTATAACACTGCATTAGTTAATGTTGTTGTCTTTTGCTCATGTAGACAATACTGTAAACACATACTAGTTGAAAAAACAATGTTGAGTAATTGCTTAATTGGCTGTATCGACACTTAAAAAGCAGTAGCCATTAACTATAATGAATTAATTATGTATGCAAAATATAAAATAAAATTATAAAAGGAAGCAATTAAAACAAGGGTCTCTAAAAACAACACTGCTGCCTAAGCAAGTTAGTGGACCACATTAAGACCAAAATAGAACTTTTTGGTTTAAATGCCAACCATTGTGCCTGTAGCAAGGAAAACACTGCAGCCCAACATAAGAATCATATCCCATCTTGGAAACATGGTGGTGGCAGTATTAAGGCTTGGGCCTGTTTTGATTAATCTGGTGCATGCCGTCATCATTGATGGAACAGTAAGCTCTGATTTAGACCAGAATATTCCAAAGGAAAATGTAAGGACATCTGCCCTAAGTATACAAGCCAGTCTACCAAAGAAGGGTTACAGTAAATGTTTTGGAGTGGTCGAGTTCTAACCTGAATGCTATAGAAATGTTGTGGAAGGACCTGATCCAATGAAACCCAAACCAACATCCCAGAGTTCAAGCTGTTCTGTACTGAGGAATGGGCTAAAATTCCTGCAAGCTTCCAAATTCCAAATTTCTCCAACTGATAAATGTTTACCAGATATGTACATATACATATATATGTACATTATTGCTGCACAAGTGAGTCACATCAGATATTAAATGCAATGTTTTTTCCACTAACAGATATGTAACACTGGTTCATTTTACTCAACAAACAACAAGTTCAACGTTTTGTCTTGTTTGTTCAATTAGGATCTCTTTATCTACTTTTAGACTTGTTTTTAAACAGAACTATAAAAAAATTCTACAGGCCTCACCAGCTTTTAAGGACGACTCATTGTATATGTGTACTTCTAAGCTACTTTATGGGCATAAAACACCAGACGTGTGGACTCGAGTTGCTAAACTGATGACTTGTGACTTGACATCACTGAAGACCTGCGACTTGACTTAGGCTTTACATGTACTGACTTGGAATTGGAATCGGACTTGGGCTTTAAGACTTGAAAAGACTCGCCAGCCTATTTTAACAAACTTATTTAGCAAACTTAGCGGCATAATGATAGAAACAGCTAATGTGAAGGAAGCTCTATCCCTCTGTTCATCCCTCCTAGATATTCCACCGTCCACTGAGAACTTTACTGAAACATTAGAGCATTTAGGAAGCTCAGCATCTTAGACAGGAAGTGTTCAAGTAGTGCAGAACAGTACAAACACTGATCAGTCCATGCAGAGCTACTGCGGAGTTCACACATGCTGTTAGAACTGAAAGACCGGGTCCAGATATTAATGCTTATGGGTTTAGAATGTGATTATTAAAATTCCTGTAGATGTAAAGTGTATTGATGCTTCCATACAGTGCATTGTTTCTCAGCCTCTGCCTTCGAGGCCCACTGCCTCACATTTTAGTGTTTTTTCTGCTTCAATACCAGTTTTAACTGGGTAATGGACTGGTAATGAGGTGATTCGTGATTAGAACTGCTTGAAATGATCTAATTCCATATGCAGGTTATTTTTGTTATAATAGAAACTTTAAGAATGTTAATGTTATATTAATTTCAGTTTAATATACTACTAATCAACTGCATCACCTGTGTTAAATACTGAAATGATGTTACATCTGGTGACTTGACTAGGACTTGAAGTTTAAGACTTGGGACTTGACTAGGACTCACTTGTATTGACTTGCAACTTGACTCGGGACTTGATTGTCAAGACTTGTTACTTGCAACTTAGTGACTAGGTCCCATGTCTGTAAAACACCCCAAGGGTATTATAATGCCTGAGAATGGCAATGGTGTGCACCAACATACTTATTCTTATATATTACTAATAATGTGTACAAGGTTTGGTGCATCTAGGTCTTCAACATTGTCCTGATATAAGAGGCCTTAATTAACAGTGGAACTAAACTGTAATTGCCTCCACTGTTTCAGAACCTCTGAGCTCTGATATACCAGCCCTGATCTCCAGAGAGGTGCTGCCGAATTCTTGCAGTACACCGTTAATGCCACTGCTACATTCCTTCACAGCTAAACTGCTAACCCACACACACAGGGAACAAACAGGGTCAGCTCAGTTCATCTCACACAGCCCTTCCCTTAGCCTACCATGGAAGGCATTTCTGATTACTGTGTTGAATGAGCTTATTTAAAAGCTCGGCGTTCGTGAAAACAACAGAAGGTCATTTATACGCTTGTAACAGTGGCAGACTGGAGGAATGAGGTTGGCTAATATGTAGGAAAGGCTAATACTTTAGTTTATATATCCATATTTGAGAACTGCTTTGTTCTCCAACTCTGCCTGTGGACAGAATAATGGAACTAGCATAGGCGCACTTGTTAAGAAAGGAAGCTCGCACACCTTTGTTCATTATCCACAGCCGTAATGATGTGTGATGGCAAGTCCTGGGTTGCTAGGAAACTCAGCAAACTTTTCATGTTCGGCGCTGAATTTTTAACACGTTGTCACTTTAGCTAATTAGCGAAACTTGCAGACAGCGGCGAATGCATACCATTCTTAACTAGCTCTCCCCTCAGTATGCCCCACCACCGCCGCCCCCCGCCCAGTTTAGCCGCAGATGTAGGTGGAGGGAACGGAACGTCTGAAAAAAGCTTTTCCTGAAAGCTTTTTTTCATTTCTGCTCGTGATCTTCGTTTTATTAGAATATTAGAACTAATTAGACTAAGTACTGCAATCATGTGGAGATGCGCATTTGCTCAAGCACACATTTACCTGCGCGTAGCACAACATAACAGCACAGCGGCGGAAGGTCACTCAGCTGAAGTGTTTACATGGAGCTTAACGAGTAATTAGTGCAAACTGCGGCAAATTGATAAAATATTATGTTTTTAAGATCGACATTCCGTCCATACTGAATCTGAATCTTTAGAAAGTCTATAAAATGTGTTTTTTGATCACTCAGGAACAGCTATAGCAATGGGAATGCTGCTGTTGTTTTTATTTGCCTCCTCTTCACTCTAAGGAAAACATATTAAGTTGGAATATACATACAAAACAGTTATATGGATTATTTTTATTAATTATTATAATTATCGCTTTTCATTTTTCCATGTCTTTTGAACACAGCCAATGTCATTCACACTGTATAAGAATGGGCAAATAGAAATGCTTCAAAATGACTTTAAAAGATTCCTGGTTCCATAGACTTACATTGAAAGTAAAGACAGTTTTTGGCCTCTCCTGTAAAGCTGACATTTGCTATATTTTAGATGCTTGTTTTTTTATTGGACAGTGAAGATATATAAATCAAGGCCATAGATTTGGTCTCAATACTGGTAGGCACACAAGTACCATCCACACCTCCACCCCCTCACCCCAGAGAACAGAAGGTAGTACCAACAATCTATTGGACCCATTTCTCAGGCCCCTTAGTTTCACAGAATGTGAAGTTAATGCTACAGCATACAAAGACATTTATATAATTAAACCTCTGTTGGCAGGTTGGGAAAAATCTTTTCCTGTTACAGCATTACTGTGTAGCCCTTTGGACAATGTGAGTGCCGAAAAAGACATGATTTGATGAGTTTGGCAAGGAGGAACTGCAGTGGCCTGCACAGGTCCTTGACCTCAACTCCTTTGGGATAAACTGGAATGTTGATTGCAAGCCAGGTCCCAGTACCTCACCTCACAAATACTGATGCTGTGTTGCCTGAGCGTCCACAAGTTTTCAGTATATATATATAAATATATATATGCATTACCGCTCAAAAGTTTAGAATCACTTTAGAATTTCATTTCATACAATTTTCATGCAATTCACAAACAATATTGTACATTTCACAATTAATTAAAGTGTATCAGATGATTTTAAAGAATAAAAATGTTTGTATTAAAGTCTATTTTTGTATAGAGGCTTATTTTGCATATAGTCCTATTATCAGCAATTCTCAGTCCTCTGTCTAAATCTCCTGGTACGGCCACCAATCCAAGTTAAGGATGTTATTGGACTAATTGGTTGTTAGGACACTCTTGCTCAGTTGTGATGCACAGCTGAAAAACTTTCTACTAATAAGTGAGTATAAAAGGGAGAACAACATTCTAGGTTAGTTTAGTATCTGAAACATCAGCAGTTGATGGCTTGCTGACAGACTCAAAATGACCAGAAAGAAACAACTTTCTTTAGAGACCCGTCAGTCCATTGTTGTGTTAAGGAAGGAAGATACTCCATTGAAAACAAGAAAAGTTCACTGTGATCCCAAACTTTTGAGCAGTAATATATATATATATATATATATATATATATATATATATATATATATATATATATATATATATATATATATATATATAAATGAGAGAGAGAGAGAGAGAGAGAGAGAGAGGAATGCAATACATACGGTAACATACAATATTAATGCAGTGATGAAAGCCACAGCTGGCAAGTGGGCATATGTAATACTGGTGCTGAGGAATGGATTTATGATTTTAGTGCATGTGCATGTGTGTGTGTGTGTGTGTGTGTGTGTCCTCTAGGAGGTCAGGTCTATGACAGGTCTTCTTGTGTGTGTGATTGCGCTCCATCTGCATGCTTGGTGCCAGATGCGTCTTTGACCTTCCTTTCAAATGTTAATGCTGAAGTGGAGAACACACCCCGGGGCAGAGCCTCCCACACACACACACACAGGATACACGGACAGTGTGTGTGTGCTATGTTTGAGCCACAAAGACGAAGCGCTTTTGGGAAAGCATAGCTGCATATATAGACGAGGTTTAGGTTCTAATATAGTTTGAAATATATGGAGGAATTTGACTTGAATGCATCACTGTCACATCCACCTGCCTCGAGAAGCTGTAAAACTCCAGCGTCAACTTCCAAATACCATTCCTCGTAGATGTGCGACTTCCTCCGAGAGCTGAAATGAGCGCCACCTGTGAACTCTTGCCTTATAAACAGCTTATAGAGGTCAGAGGGGGAAGAATTTAACAGGCCAATTTACTTTCCATGTGAAACAAGACCAGGCTGAATGCCTGGGGTCTGTCTCATCAAGCAGGATTTCCTTGCTCGGCCGGCTAACTAAGCTCAGTTCATTCCTCACAGGCAGTGGAGGTGTGTGTATGGATTTTTTATATAATATAGCTCAGGTTGGTACAATATGTACCTTTATTTTCAGGACTTAAATTTTATAAATTGGCATAAGCCCACCAGCCTCCTTGTATCTACATGCATTGTCCATGTTATCAGCTCCACTAACTATATAGGAGCTACACGTACAGACTGTAGTCCATCTGATTCTCTGTATACTTTGTTACCCTGTTCTTCAATGATCAGAAACCCCACAGGACCTCCACAGAGCAGGTACTATGAGGGTGGTGGGTAATTCCCAGCAATGCATTGACACTGATCTGGTGGTGGTGTGTTGGTGTGTGTTGTGCTTGGGTTTTCAAACACTGTGTCCACTCACTGTCCACTCTGTTAGACCTTGCTGGTCTACAGTGTAGATGTGCAGTCAGAGATAGCTCTGATAGCTCTGATGATAGCTTCATCAGTGATCACAGGATGCTGACCACAGGACATTGTTGTTGGTTGGTGGACTATTCTCAGTCCAGCACAGGTGTTGAAACACTCCAGTAGCACTGCTGTGTCTGATCTACTTACACCAGCACCACATCAGAGTCACTGCAGCGCTAAGAATGACCCACCATCCAAATAATACCTGCGCTGTGGTGGTTCTGTGAGGGTCCTGAACATTGAAGAACAGGGTAATAACGTATACAGAGAACCAGTTGGACTTCAGTCTGTAAGTGTAGAACTACAAAGTACTCCTATATGATAAATGAAGCAGAGCAAATATATTATTGTAGATGTGCATATATACATAGTTTGGCCTTTAGAGTGTTACCATCCTTTCGGGGGTCTTAATATTTCATACTGTAGGTTGATTTTCTATTTTAAAAGGTCCTAATATGGAACAAAAACAAACGCCCACGCCCACACACACAATCTAAAGCCGGAACTGAAGTGCCGGGCTGCTGAGCCTTAAAAATGGATACATGAGTAGGCCAGTTTCTCCCGAAGCAAATCCCCACAGCTTTCAGTCCACCTCTCTCAAGCAGAAATGTGAAATCTGTTCTCTGGCCCAAGGCGTCCACCATAAGCTCCCTCATCTCCAACGTTTTATACATTTCTGCCAATCAAGGGCATGCCCCTCGTTTCCCATCTACTCGCAAATCTGCCCAACCAAGCTCTTCATGATAATTGAATGTTTTTTTTTAACACTGTGTTCTGCTCCCTCCAACCCACACCCCCACCCCCACATGAGATGGGCTATTGCCTTTACCGTAAGTTGTTTCGGTATCTGTGAAGCAGGCCTCAGGAGTGCTGACGGTGGAGTATGTAAAAGACCGAGGGATTTGGAAGGAAAGTGAGCTTCTCTAGTGGCATCGCCAGTAAGAAGAACCCCAGAGGTTTTCTCATGGGACACCATGAGCCCCCCTGCCCCCTCACATAGTAGATACCCCCTCATGCTATCCAACCCAGCAGATTTATGAGCTTTTTTTAGTCAACCGATGCAAAAAGACAAGTTCAAGCTCCAAAATCCAAAAAGTTCAAGTCCAAGTCATTGGAAAGTACTCAATGCTCCATGATCTATTGAATAGGCTGAACGTAAAACCAAGTCCATAATGTCCAGACTTGACCCAGCGTCCCATCAGATTTGGACTAATGCAAGCTCTGCATCCCTGGGAACGGAACAAAAGTTCCAGCCATAGGACGCAAGCCTCTCGGGCCAATTGTGGTTAGTATAAACGACTTCTTCATTGTAGCTTTAATAACGGCAATTTCGAGGAGTTGCAGGTGCAGCTAATTGCCTTCCAAATGATACAGCCGAGCTAATTCTCCTCCACCTGTATTCAGCTGCAATTTGTCGAGCGGTGCCTGTAGGCCTTTGCTGGGTGGTGCATCTCAAAGAAAAGAACTTTCCCAAGGAACACATCCCTACTGTAAAGCTTAATGAGGTTTATTACAGCAGAGAGCACAAACCATACTTCACCAGTGATTAGTCCCCAAAGCAAAGCCCAGCCTGAAGAACACAGAGGTGAGCAATTATATTAATACATGTGGAAAGGTCACTAGTGATTCTCTTGCAGTTTAACTGAGATGCATTGGCAAATGTAGGTAGATATGTTTATGCTTTGCTGGTACACAATGAAGTTATTGCCAGTTCTTGCAGTTTTCCTCCCTGATGTCTGCATCTATGTGGCTTTTCGTAATACATATTTCATTTTTTCATCATTTTCTCTCTTTTTCCCCAATAACTAATTACATATGCTGCCCTGATTGGCTGTCCTCCCTTACAAAAAAGAAGTTTATTCAGGTGTACCATTAGTTTACTTCTTTTAAACTAAAAGGAAGTGAGTATGCTTTCAGTTTACTTTTTATGTACTTCTCAGTGATATACTAAACACAGTTATACTTAAGTATTCTTGGGTTATACTGACAAGTATAGAACAGTCTAAGTATATTTGGCCTTTACTTGTACTTAATCTTTTGACTGAGATAGAGATAGCACAAAAACACATCCAGTACAATATTCATTTAAAATTTGATTTATAAAGATTTATAAAGACACAAATATTTTTCTTAATCGGAGTGTGTCTTGTTTATTTTACGTGTGTCCACTGGTGAGTAAGTAAACGTTGTTAAGTTCTATTTTAAGAAGAAAAAAATCTTAAACCTAGTTATATACTTTAAAGTATACTTTAAATAATATAAGCAGTAAATTATAAGTATCATGTTAAGTTCACTTAAAGAAAACTTACCTTACTTACTTTTAGTATAGTTGCAGTACAAAAGATGTAAACTAGTTGTATACTTGGTTTACTACTCTTACACTTAAAGTGTACTTAAAAGTATACTTTTAAAAACTAGAAAGTGGGCCAATTTAGTCCCAAGAAGTATTAAAATAGTATATACACAAGTGTACTACTAGTACAATGACATTAGTATAGTAACTACATGAAGTATACTTAATAAAATGAACTTTAAGTATACTTATTTTCTGTAAGGGCTGCTGTGTGCCTCATTTTAAAAGCCGGAATACTTAGTACAACTTTAAATGTTTCTACATCGAATAGGCTGATATTATATAAATATATGCTATAAATGCTTTGTTTGTTTGTTTTTTTCATGACATCTCAATACATTGAGCTTTATTTGTTGTCATATATGAACTGGGGTGTGAAGTTTTAATAGCAGACTGTATTAAATGTGCCATAGAATGCATTTATTCATTCATTTTAACTACATGTGCTCTAATGCTCTACCTGGAAAGTATACCGCTTTGCTCAGAGTTAAAAATGCCCAGGTGTGTTTTTACACCCCCATTTATGATTTGATCCTAGAATTAAACAAGTTAGTTTCTAAAGCTCTGTAAGCTAGGTCATTAGTTTTCTTATCTTTTCCAAGGAACCAAACAGTCGTGGGAGTTGAAGTTGGTCTTCTGTTGACCAGCTTGTTTTGTTAATTTACCGTTCCACTTTAAATAGTGTCACAGTTCCATTCTGACGCCTGTACAAGCTGTAGCATTTAAGGTGGAACTTGCTTTAAGACATGTTTTCTCTCTAAAACATACAGTATATGTAATCCAAAAGACACCAGCTCATCCACCGTTGCTTCTAAAAGGAAGAGTATTAATAGAAAGTTTATCTCCATTTGCTACAGCAGCAGCGAACTCTATATACTTTACTCAAGTCTATACATCTACATTATGTACAGATGTTAGAACATTGCTGTGAGGATTGGATTGCATTTGGTTACAAGACCGATACTGATATCAGATGATCAATTCTGCATGAACTCATCCCACAGGTATTGGATGGAACTCCACCATTTCTCCACAGCTCAACGCTGGGGGCCTTTATACCCCTCTAAATGTTACTTGGGCATGATGACCCTTAGGCTCATGTGCAGCTGCTCCAGAGCGTCTCATTCTATTGGATGTTTTATTAAACAGGTTGCGGGTGCAACTCCTGCTTTAACAATGGACGTACCCTAGAGAAGGTGACTTCGCTAATTGGAAGAGGTGTCTGGATACTTGTGGACATGCAGCGGAGATCAGTGTCATTTCACGTAGAGCCAAAATTAAAATGCCAACTTAAATGTCACCGCGCTTTCTTTGAAACCAGACGAAATACTGCTACCACACAATTATATTTCATTACAGTTCTGCATTCTTCAACTCTACCCATCTACAATTTTCTGCTGTGCATCTCAGGCAGACCTGACCTACTGAGCTGTAAAGTCTCAGATTGTTTGTCTCCCACACAGAGGCCACTGTGTGATATAAGAGAGCATGACGGCAGTGAAATCGATAAAGTAAACAGAACTGAGAGGCCACAGACAGATAGACAGATGGAGGCTTATAGAGACGAATGATTTCTTAGCTCAAGTGAGACAGCATGGCCTGAGTGGGACGAACCTGACCGAGAAGCTGGCTGGTCAAACCTGAACAGAAAGCTGATTGGCCAAGACAAACCAAATGCGGTTTGTGGCAGCCTGACCACAAAACTGATAGACTGAATCAAACCGAATCAAACAGATGATTGGTTGAACTTGACTAAAAAGCTAATTTGCTGAGTATGTCCAAGAAACCTGGTCAAGCCTGACCTATATGTGGATTGGCCAGGTTTCACCAAGAAGCTGATTGGATAAAAGTAAGCAAGAAGATGATTTCCCAAGCCTGACCAAAAAGCTGAACTAAAAAGCTATTAGCCAAACCTACATTAACTAAGCAATAACTTTACCAAGATATTTATTGTCTGAAGCTAACCAAAATGCTGTTTGGCTGAACTTGACCATGTGATGGAAGTTGATTGATCAAATTAAACCAACTGGCTGACTGAACAAGCTTGACTAAAAAGCGAATTCGTAGAAACCAGAAACTCAAATGGCCAGACCTGACTGAAAAAGCTTGACTTAAAAGCAAATTCGTAGAAACCAGAAACTCAAATGGCCAGACCTGACAGAAGCTGTTTAGCCAGAATTCCCTATGAGGCTGACTGGCTGAACCAATGAAAGATGATGATTGGTCAAGCCTGACCAAGAAACTGTATGGGCCAAACAGTTATAACTTTACCAAAACACTGATTGGCTAAAGCAAACCAAAGTGCTGATTGGCTGAATTTGACCAAGGCACCATTTAATTGAAGTTGATTGATCAAATTAAACCAAAAGACTTGACTAAAAAGCAGAAACTCAAATGGCCAGACCTGACAGAAGCTGATTAGCCAGGATTCACCATGAGGCTGACTGGCCTGACCAAGAAACTGTTTGGGCCAAACCTGACCCAGAAGTTGACTGATAATATGTAGACCAAAAGGTTGATAGGCCGAACCTGACCACAAAACTGGCTGAACCTGACCAAAAGACCAAAAAGCTGACAGCCAATTTTAACTGATTTTGCGTTTTTTTCAAAAAGTTAATTGGCCCAACCTAAACAAGAAGTTGTTTGGCAGAGTCTGACCAATAAACTGATTGACCTACCCAACCAATGTGATTGGTTGAACCAAAAAAATGCTGAATGGCTAAACTTGACTTATTTGACAGAGTTAAATAACCAAACTTGCCAAGCTAATTTTGAGGCGTCAACAAAAAGCTGATTGGCCTAAACAAGGAGCTTAATGGCCCAAACCTGATGAGAAAAACTGACTGTGCTTATCCTGACCAAGCCACTGACTGACCAAACAGCTGATTAGCAAAAAAATAATAATAACTGACTGAACTTAACTCATTTTGTGGTTTTACCAAGCAAATGATTGACTAGACCTGAACAAGAAGATGCTTGGCCAAACCGATACGATAAATTGACTGGCCTGCCTGACCAAGGAGATTATTGACTAATCCACACCAATGTATTGGTTGAATTTGATGGTTCAGAATTAAACAAAAGGCTGATAGGCCAAGCTTAACCATTAAGGTGGTTGAACCTGAGTAAGAATCTGAACCTTTTGATTTTGGGGGAATCAGTTGTGACCAGTAGTTAGTCTTCCATAAAATAAATGTAATGTACACAAAAGATAGTATTGGTTCACTGAATTTCATGGAAGGAAGTGGAAGAGACAGAGAACAAAAGGGAGAGGTAAATAAAAAGAGAGACACCGAGACAAACGAAGGAGGAGGAGTGCAGGAAAAGGAATATTTCCTCACGGTTTTGTTGCGATCGGCTCAGCGTGTCTTTATGCATATGTAATCCAACACAATTTTGTGTGTGAGCGTTCCTGCAGGTGAAAATCTATGAGAGTCAGAGTGGAGTTTTAGAGCCGCTTCTTCGTATCCGACAATGAGAACAAAGGAACTTGTGTGCGAAATCTCGGTGTGTTTAATTAAGGTGAGAGATTAAGTGCAAAAGTCAATTTGCAGCTTTCCAGAGAGGTGTGACATCGGTGCCAAAAAAAGCGCCGCTCTCACCAGCCCTTTCTTCCTGACTCTAAAAAGGTGCTAAACACATTCCAAGAGGTGTCTTACATTCTACACGTTTTTTTTTTTTTGCTCTCATTTACAATGAAAATAGACACCCCATCTCCTCCGCTTTCTACGAGCTGAGCCAAGGCAGTTAAACTCCAGGCTTATTATTCAGTTATTGATCTTAAGGCTCGATTTGCATAGTGAAGGTGGTATGAAAACGCATCCATAGCAACTTAATAGTTGCATGAAAGCAATATGTTTATATATCCATCCAACCACTATATTCCACTTTATCCCGATAGTCGGGGTCATGCGAGGGCTGGAGCCAATCCCAGCATCATCAGGCGAAGGTGAGGAACACCATGGACAGGTCAACAGCCTATTGCATGGCCAAAACACACTCATGCACACACTCACAAGTACAGGCAATTTAGAGTGACCGATCAACTTAACATGCATGTGTTTGGACTGTGGGAGGAAACCGGAATAACCCATATATATATATATATATATATATATGTGTGTTATTTAGTCTGCAAATGATCCAAAATATCTCATTACATTGACTTACATGATAAGTGTTTTGTCTTCTTCTGCAAAGTCATGTGTAAGATATCTTTGTACCATTTTGATGTCAAGAAGTGGGAAAATTAGCCGTAACATATGAAAGTTTAATGATTTCATGACTGATGGTGACATTATTATACATTGCTATAGCGACTTCAGTTTAGATATGACTAAAATAACTTGAAACCTTTATCATTAATATTACCAATTAGGCAACTATTATGCAACTAATACAAAAGGGTTAGTGGTATGATGCCAGAGTTGGTTCTTACCTAACAATGTGATTAGCCAAGAGGCCTTTCATGACCTGCAAACAATGCCAGCAAGTGAGAAGGACAAAGCTTAAATTCAGCCAGCCAGAACGCAATAAAGCTAATATTAAACTCGCAAACACACAGTAATTATGTAGTTAGTGCTCTGAAACTTTGTAGTTAGTAGACATTTTGTCTTGATGAACAGATTTTACATCTCCAGTGTAGACATACTGAAGTTTTAGCAATGCCTTTATTATTTTAGTATAGTGTAAAACAAGAAACAGGGGTGTCAAAAAAAAACCCTGTTAATTTTCATCATTGACAGAGCTGACATTAAGATGAAGCACGATCTTTAGCTGTACATATCCTGAGGCACAACGCAGTATCCATACTGAAGCACACTAAAGAGGGAGATGCGGGTCACCTTGGCTTCCGAGTGAGTGCTTTGACTGGTAGTGTGCATGCTATATTACTATTTTTACAATGGGTACCCCACCAACATCATTCTTAGTGGTTTATTATTACCACTTCACTTGAACATTGACAGAACAGTACCATAAACATGTCATGGAAGATGACATGAATTGCCATTTTGTATAAATATATATATATACACTACCGCTCAAAAGTTTGGGATCACAGTGAGTGTTCTTGTTTTCAATGGAGTATCTTCCTTCCTTAACACAACAATGGACTGACGGGTCTCTAAAGAAAGTTGTTTCTTTCTGGTCATTGTGAGTCGGTCAGCAAGCCATCAACTGCTGATGCTTCAGATACTAAACTAATCTAGAATGTTTTTTAGCTGAGCATCACAATTGAGCAAGAGTGTCCTAACAACCAATTAGCCCAATATTAGCCCAATATATATATATATATATATATATATATATATATATATATATATATATATATATATATATATATATATATATATGTGTGTGTGTGTGTGTGTGTGTGTACTAAGTAACACCTTAGTAACCACCTGGGAAACCATAGCAATGCCCAAGCAGTTAGCAGAAAATAAACTGTTAATTTACAGTAAGAGTATGATTGTGTGTGAAATTGTCTTCTTAGTCAGTACGTACCAGACTTGACCCAGTGCTTCACAGATAAAGCAGTCGAGCTCTTTCAGCTTGCAAGTATTTACTCAACCTCGGACACACTTGTCCCCTATCTTGCTATCATCCTTCAACCCAAGACATCATAGCACAGTGTGCTGCGGTCACATAACTTCAAAATGTCTCCTGATCCAGTAAAGGTCATCCAGGGAATTTTCCTAAACTTCTTGATGACTACTGCATATTCAGACACACTAGCCATTGTCATCTACTGCTTTCTCATACTGTGTAGCATGGAGGTAGGTGATTTGGGAGGCAGCTTCTGTTTTCATAATGATGGTAAAAATTGTGATGACAGTCACAGTTTCACTAGTTCTGCTCATTCTGACATACGGTATTGTACCATATCAGTAACAGTAGCAACCACTAAACTACATCTAAACTAACTGCCTGTAATTTTTTTTTTTATTCTAATTGTGTTTCTGCAAATGCAGCCGCAGTGTTGAAACACAGTATATGCATGGTGTTCTAATGTCAGGGTTGAGGCAGCGTTGAGGCTTTATTAGGGGTAATCCAAACCTCATCATCCAAACAGGCAGGGGTCAAAACACAGGCAGGTATCATCACAGGAAGAACCATACTCAGAAAAAATAGGCAGGGGTCAAAAACAAGGCAACAAAACATTAATAATTAATGCAACTCTGAGCTCAGTGTATACGGGAGATTCTACACAAACATACAGGCTTTACATACAAAGGAAAAGTGGCAGAGACCAAACAGAGGCAGGTAGAGTCCAATTGGAATCTCCCCAGAGAGGAGAAACATCATGATATTCATATGTACATGCATTTAACCCTAATACTAAATGTCAATAATTAAACTGAGGTACAATCAGAGATATAACTGTAATAATAGGTTGTGCTGTATGGGTTAGTCCTGGGCTGGAGGTTAGGAAACCAGCTGTGTGACCAGTCAATGGTTTGATCCCATGAAACGACAGGACATGGCAGAAGTGCTATTGAGCAAGATACCTAACCCCCAATTGCTCCCCAGGTACTGTGGATAGGGCTGCCCACTACTCTGGGCAAGTGTGGTCACTGCCCCCTAGTGTGAGTGCGTATGTTACCCGGGGGGGTTTTAACTCTGTTAAGTAGGGGTGTGCCATATTGTATCGTATACAATAATATCGCCAACATTTTTGAATATCATGAACGATATTATACCCTGAAATATCATGCCATATCACCCATTATCAATTATCACATCAGGGTACTACTTTTACTGTTTTTAGAAAAAAAACTCACACTTTTCTCATTTCCTGTTATATATCTACTAGAGACAGATTTTATCTGTCCAGTATCATTCACTTTACTTCAGTCCTGGATATATGGAGATATTTAGAGTGCATTATTTAGTATCGTGACATTCTGGATCATTGACATCTGTTACAATCTGAAAATCAAAAAATTCTTGTTTTTTTAAATATCTCAGTTAGGGGTGTGCCATGTCATATCGTATGCAATAATAAAATTTCATTTTCATTTTGTTGCAGTAGTGTATTCTTGATTTTTTTTTATTCAATGTTTTGTCATATCGCCAAGAGTATCGTTATCGCAAAAATACCATGAAATATTGTAATATTATTGTAGGGCCATATCGACCACACCTACTGTTAAGATTCTTTTATGTAACTCTGTTTTAGTAACTCCTGACTTTTCCAAACCTTTTAAGCTGGAAGTTGATGCCAGCGCATCTGGAGCTGGGGCTGTACTACTTCAGGAAGATGTTCGAGGAGGTATTGAACACGCTGTTTGTTATTTTTCAAAGAGATTCAACAAGCACCAGGTTGTTTACAGTACCATAGAGAAAGAAGCATTGGCCTGCGTTACAACATTTTGAGGTATATGTGGGGTCTAGAAATTTGCCTGTGGTGGTCTATACTGATCATAACCCTTTAGTATTTATATTATAAGGTGTTTTTTAATGATTCAAGACTTCAATTTGGAGATTTATTATTGATTGAGATTTTCTCATCTTAGCAGCCAGTTGTACACTACCGCTCAAAAGTTTAGGATCACAGTGAAATGTTCTTGTTTTCAGTGGAGTATCTTCCTTCCTTAACACAACAATGGACTGACGGGTCTCTAAAGAAAGTTGTTTCTTTCTGGTCATTTTGAGTCGGTCAGCAAGCCATCAACTGCTGATGCTCCAGATACTAAACTAACCTAGAATGTTGTTCTCCCTTTTATACTCACTTATTAGTAGAATGTTTTTCAGCTGTGCATCACAATTGAGCAAAAGTGTCCTAACAACCAATTAGTCCAATAACATCCGTAACTTGGATTGGTGGCCGTACCAGGAGATTTAGATAGAGGACTGAGAATTGCTGATAATAGGACTATATGCAAAATAAGCCTCTATACAAAAATAGACTTTAATACAAACATTTTTATTCTTTAAAAATCATCTGATACACTTACATTAATTGTAAAATGGATAATATTGTTTGTGAATTGCATGAAAATTGCATGAAATGATATTCTAAAGTGATCCTAAACTTTTGAGGGGTAGTGTATTGTATTTGGTTTTCTGTTTTGTGTTTAAGTAAGTTTCGTTTTTCCTTTAACCCTTAGTTAGCTTGGTTTGTTTATTATTTTCTCTTTTTCCTTTTTTCTACTTTAACTTCTTACTTGAATTTAGGTTAATAAACATGTCTGTTATCATTGCAATTGAATGACGGTCTATTGGGGGAACCGAAAGGGCACAGACACCTTTTTAATTATGTTATGGTCTGATCTAGACCAGGTCATAACAATTGCACAGATAAATGCAGAGGTTACACTCTGTTGTGTGTAAGCACAAATGGTCAATGTGTGGTATTGAATTGTATCGTATGGTGACATATTGATTCTACTCCTCGCTACTGTTATATAATTATTGTTGCCAATATATAATTATTATTGTCAATACTCATTTACTGTTACATTCCTGTGTATTTTCAATCCTTGGAAAGTTATACAGTACACACTAATATGTATTGTGAAAAGGTCAAGTATTATAAAGTATATTGTTGCCATAATAATCACAGTATGAGGCTCTGACCAGTGCAACCCTCAGGGCGTTAAGATGTTACAGGGTTAAGTCAGGAGGGACGTTTCGGAAACCTCTCCATAGATGCTGATGTCATTGCTCCGGTAACCTGGGGGTCTGAGGATTTGCATGATTGTTCCTTTATGCCATTGAAGCGTGGCTGAGGGGGCTATTATGGTTATTGCGTATTGATTACAATAACCTTTGCCAGGCTGGAAGGCGCAGGAGTCGCTGCCATGATTGAAACGCTTCATCCTCGGACGGATCGATAAAACATTAGGATTCGGCCCCACGCGCTGGATAGTCCGGCGTGTAGCGAGACTGGTATCATAGACAGAGCGGATATAAAGATGAAGCACGATCTTTAGCTGTACATATCCTGGGGCACAACGCAGTATCCATACTGAAGCACACTAAAGAGGGAGATGCGGGTCACCTTGGCTTCCGAGTGAGTGCTTTGACCGGTAGTGTGGATGATATATTACTATTTTTACAATGGGTACCCCACCAACATCATTCTCAGTGGTTTATTATTACCACTTCACTTGAACATTGACAAAACAGTATCATAAACATGTCATGGAAGATATCATAAATTCCCATGTTGTGTGTTTGTATATATACAACCACATAGCCACATAGGATACAATATTATGACCTGACAATGCCTTAGTAACCACCTATGAAAACCATAGCAATACCCTAGCAGTTACATAGAAACCACCTGGATACTGGATTCTATAGCAACAGTCTAGCAACAACTTAGAAACCACCTAGGGTACCACGTTAGACACCACCTAGCAACAGGTTTGCAACACCTTAATAACCACTTGGGATTCTACAGCAAAAGCCTAGGAAAACCTTAGCAACCACCTGGGATTTCATAGCAAATAATCTAGCAACATCCTAGCAACCACCTGAGAACACCATAGTGATGCCCTAACAGTTACATAAAAACCACCTGGGATACTATAGCAACAGTCTAGCAACATCTTAGAAACCACCTAGGATACCACGTTAGACACCACCTAGCAACAGCTTTGCAACACTTTAATAACCACTTGGGATTCTACAGCAAAAGCCTAGGAAAACCATAGCAACCACCTGGGATTTCATAGCAAATAATCTAGCAAAATCCTAGCAACCACCTGGAATATCATAGTGACACATTAGCAACCACTTGCTTTGTGACAAGAGTCTGACACAGTCTACCTGATTACATTGACATAACACTGTAATTAATATATAATTATACAACTGCATTTAAATACCCCAGCAAAACAATGACTAGAGATGGACCGATCAACATTTTTGAGGCTGATTTCGATCACTGATCACCTTTCAAAGCGATCGGCCAATAACCGATAACGTTCTGAGGCGGGGCTACATGCCACGGCAGGACTACATGCAATTATTAGTGCAAGCAGTTCATAAAACATGGTTGAAACGTAGTTATCTAGTGCTATAAACTCAGTCACTTGCTCAGCTCTCTGACTGTTACTGCTGCTGTACTGCTCGTACCGGTCAGATCTGGTCTGCATGGTGTTCTGGGTTGTTTGTTTTGTGCTAGCTGTGCGTGCTAGCTCTGCTGTTTGCTGATACTCACTGTGTTCAGCTGCGTGGTGTTCTCTGAAGTACCGTATCAGATTAGTAGTGTTATTTGTTATTGTTTTGGTTCCCCCACGAGGCACATTGATTTTACTGATGTACAGATGTTAAAGAAGGCCCTGGATGAGTCTGTGTCACATACGGTAAAATACTGCCAGACAGACGATGCCAGACGGATGATATCCGCACATGCAGCGAATGCCATAAACTGTTCTCGCGAGGCCACTGCTTTAGTCAATCTGAAGAAAATGAAACAGTATGTTTTTCCACCTAGTGGTTCAGATAGGAATTGCAGGGACCTGGTCGGTGGTGTTTTCATGGAGGGCTTTCATCCTCTTGCTAGATGAAACGCTAGCTGGAAATACAAATTAGGCTCATTTGTTTAACGCCATAGACGCAGGAGCACATTCAGTGCAAGACTCATTCAGCCAAAATGCACTACAGAACAACACAGGAGGTCATTCCTACCAGTGGCTATCAGACTTTATAACTCCTCCCTTAACATACGACACCTTTCACATGTACAGTGATACCAGTAGAACAATAATTTAATTATGTATGTAAGAACTCAAATGTGCAATAACTTCTTACTTCTAAACTCTTACTGCTGTATACAGTATATCTGTACTTATTATTATAGACACAGTCACTTTATATTTTATTCTTCTATTGGATTATAAGACATTATATATGTGCCACAGTCACTTTATATTTTATTCTTCTATTGTATTATAAGACTTTATACATGTGCCACAGTCACTTTATATTTTATTATTTTATTGGATTATAAGACTTTATATATGTGCCACAGTCACTTTACATTTTATTCTTCTATTGGATTATAAGACTTTATATATGTGCCACAGTCACTTTATATTTTATTCTTCTATTGTATTATAAGACTTTATATATGTGCCAGTCACTTTATATTTTATTCTTCTATTGTATTATGAGACTTTATATATGTGCCACAGTCACTTTATATTTTATTCTTCTATTGTATTATGAGACTTTATATATGTGCCACAGTCACTTTATATTTTATTTTATTATTCTATTGTATTATAAGACTTTATATATGTGCCACAGTCACTTTATATTTTATTATTTTATTATTCTATTGTATTATAAGACTTTATATATGTGCCACAGTCACTTTACATTTTATTATTTTATTATTATATTGTATTATAAAACTTTATATATGTGCCACAGTCCCTTTATATTTTATTATTTTATAATTGTATTGTATTATAAGACTTATATATGTGCCACAGTCCCTTTATATTTTATTATTTTATTATTCTATTGTATTATAAGACTTTATATATGTGCCACAGTCACTTTATATTTTATTATTTTATTTTTCTATTGTATTATAAGACTTTCTATATGTGCCACAGTCACTTTATATTTTTTTCTTCTATTATAAGACTTTATATATGTGCCACAGTCACTTTATATTTTTTTCTTCTATTATAAGACTTTATATATGTGCCACAGTCACTTTATATTTTATTCTTCTATTGTATTATGAGACTTTATATATGTGCCACAGTCACTTTTTATTTTATTATTTTATTATTCTATTGTATTATAAGACTTTATATATGTGCCACAGTCACTTTACATTTTATTTTTCTATTGTATTATAAGACTTTATATATGAGCCACAGTCACTTTATATTTTATTCTTATAGCGTATTATATTACTTTATATATGTGCCAGTCACTTTATATTTTATCCTTCTATTGTATTATAAGACTTATATATGCGCCACAGTCACTTTATATTTTATTATTTTATTATTCTATTGTATTATAAGACTTTTTATATGTTTACATATTGCAAATTTCTTTTATTAGAGTGTTTATTCTATTGCTACTGTAATAACTGCAATTTCCCCCTGAGATCAATAAAGTATTTCTGATTCTGATTCTGATCAACTCTCGGGATTGGCTAAATTGGCGAAATATCAGCCGATCACATATTTTAATATTTTAAAATCGACCGATACGATACATAGCTGATCGATCCTTCCATCTCTAACAACAACCATAACTTGCTGAGGCACACGGTGTGTCTAAATACTTGTTACATAAAGAAAAAAAGAGCTCAGTTCACCACAGGAGAAAGTCTAGGTGTTGCCTTTCATGCAAAAGCTGAGAAATGCACCAGTTGGGGAATTGTATGATTGCACTGGAAGCGAGTGAATTAGCAGATGACTGTTTTCCGCTGCTGCAGGAGACACCGCAGAGGCAGGGAATATCCGACGGGGGTGGTATATGATTACACGGCTTCATTCCCATCCACTCGTAAGCACTTAGCCCCTCTGGAGTGCACACTTGGAGCAAACTAAAGGACGAGTCAAGGTCGGCTTGGCTTGTTCTGGACGCACTCCAGCAATGCTCCAATCAGTGCAGGCCAGACGGCCGCTTCCTATCCTCTCTGCCCTGTGTCCAGCTCTTGTGTTTCCTGAGAGCGTGTTGTGGTCCTGTCTTCCTCACTGAGGGCACTTTTATTACGCTATATTACGACCATTATAGCCTGAAAAATCTTTAGATTAGGTTTTGTAGTTGTTTTGCTATATATTTAGTTTATAGCTAAATGTATAGCTAAATGCATTTAAGCTAACAAAGCTGCCATATGTGCTCCTTATTGCTCAGAAGTGTAAAAGCAGCATTTTCAGCAATATAAAACCAGTTTGGTTTAAAAAAAAAATTAAAAAAGGAAGTATACATGCAGTTTCATAGGCAATTAAAATTAAAGCCCTACACACGAAGAAAAGCTAGATGAACAGAATGATGAACGAGATGTAGATTGTTCTCAAATAGCAGAAAAAAAATCTGTGAAATGCTGAGAATACCTTATATTTAAAAATTGGATGTTAAATCTTAAGTAAGATATTAATACTGTAAATTGATATCTCGGCCCAAAATTTAAGATTACAGCATAACATTTTTCAAAACCCTCAAAACACTGAAATTTTAAAATGTGAACATGCAAGTTACTTACGCCTGCATGTATAATTATACATTATTTGGTTTATTGTTATTTGTTTAGTGGCCTGCCTTGAAAGGGTAAAATAACAGAATAAAAGTAAATAAATAAACAAACAAACAACCAAAAAAGAATCAAAAGCTTGATTGAATATATAAGTTGTCACAGTATATCATCACTGTCCAAAGAAAAGCAAGTTATTTCAAAAACGGCAAATTTATAGGAGAGGCCAAAAAACGTCTTCACTTTCAATGTAAGTCAATGGAACCAGAATTTTTTCCAAGCTATTTTGGAGCATTTCTATTGGTCCCCTCATCATGAAATTCTCACAGATTCTCTTCATCTGTCATTTAAATTTGACAGCTGATCTTTATATCCTGTGAAAGTTTCATGATGAATAGACCAATAGAAATGCTCCAAGTTCACTTCCAATATAGCTTCTTTACATTAATTTACATTACAAGTTAAGAAAGTTGTTGTTCTCTTCTGTTTTGGATGTTAAAAAACTCTCTTTCGTCCACTGAGTGGGAGACAGAGAACTAAATATTGCAATTAACTTCAATATCTCTTTTAGTCTTTTCCAGCTTTGGCTGGAACGTCACTCAAAAGTTTTTATTTTTCATAGAACTGACTCCACTGCAACCATGTAACATCATCATGGTGCACCAATGAAAGTTGGCCTAGTAGTCAATGAACTTTGGTTTGTATTCCATATTGTAATAGGACTGGACATGTAGACATGTAGACTTAACAGTCCCTTAAAACTAATTGTACTGTATTTCTTTTTTATAATTATTTCAAAATTATTTGTTACTTTGGGACCTCAAATGCAAAATTTTACACAAAAAAAAACAAACAAACAATAAAATCAATGCAGAGTTGTGTCAGTGAAGGCAAAACCAGAGACTCATCCAAAAATCTACTTGTCTCACAAACGTATCTGTGTTTAAAGTGAAGGAAGGAAACGGGCTGTCGTGTGTATTTAGGCTGAGGCTAATTTGAAACACTCCGCAGGCATATGTAAAGAAGCCACTCAGTGAGATTGACTCGCCCTCCGCTGGAACTGGAAGCTATTTGTTTTCGCTTATGCGTGTACCTCAAACCTCGGCTACACATTCCCCACTTACTGTAGCCTCCTGAGCGCTTCTCGGAAACTACTGTGACGTTTATTATTCTGCATGCGTCTTTTGTTGAAGAGGAGTACTGCTGAACTACACACTGATCCAATCTGAGAGGAAAGTGCAGAGACTCTGATAGAGGTAGCCTCGGAGCCGGGATGCATTAGACGCCATCAAACGGGGACGTACAAAAGGTCTGCGCTAAAGCAGAATCGGTCACTGCATCACAGTTTTTAATCGAAGCAAGCCAGAGTACTTCTGCTTGGGTAGATTGCTTGGATCGGAGCAATGGGTGGAGGGGGGGGTTACAAAATAAGTAAATAATAAGCATCATCCATCTCTGCCTATGTGGGCACATTGAGACCTCCATCTAGTAGCCAACTGGACACAATCTAAATTGAAAATAGACCAAAGTAAATTGACAAATCAGCACTAAGAGCCTGAATTTGATACATCTTGCTTGATTAAGTCTCTAAATCATCTTCGTCCTGCTTAATGCTTCACATATTATGACTAGGTGATGGACCTCTGTCCATTTTAATACACAGCCGAGTCATAGTCAAGTCAAGTTTATTTGTATAGCGCTTTTTACAACGATGTTGTCTCAAAGCAGCTTTACAGAAGTTTTAAAAAACAGACAGTTATAACATATGTCCCCCAATGAGCAAGACAGAGGCAACAGTGGCAAGGACAAACTCCCTCAGACTGGAGGAAGAAACCTTGGGAGGAACCAAGACTCACATATGGAGACCCATCCTCCTCTGGTCAAACAGTATTTACAGTTTAATGAACTAAATACCAAAGAAAAGAGTCTTTGTTTGAAATCTGGATAGCAAAGCTTTAGAAGCTGCACAGGTAGAGGCAGTCTCTGACTGAGGCAGTCTCTGACTGAGTCTTTATGTAAAGTGGGCGTGAGCTGAAACAGTCCCATCCTATCTCAATGCTGGTACATCTGGATGGAACAGTAATGTAACTGAGGGTGTAGCAGTAGACACAGATGGACAGAAGAGCTGGCTGATGATGGGAGGGGAGGAGGCCCTGATGGTCAGTCCTCCAACAGTGTTTAACAGACAGTCATTACCTCAGGACCATACATGCTGAATGTCTTCCCTGGGACGGATGGGATCTTCCAGCAAGACAATGCGACACATCACACATATAGAAATGTCCCATATTGGTTGGAAGAGCTGACCAAGATTTCCAAGAACTACCCTTTACCCCTAATTCCCCAGACTTGAAGCCAGTTGGGCATCTGTGGGACCACCTGTGACTATTGTGATGGGTTTATAGATCCTCCCCCATGCACCCTCCAGTAGCTGTGGGATGCACTACAGTCAGCATGACTCCAGAAAGCTGTGACCTACCAGAACCTTATTGCTGCATTCGAAATCCACTATATTGTCAGTAGGTGCTAGACTGGACCCAGTGGTCACTGCTGGACCAGTACAGCAGTTGAGCTCATTCAGTGTGCTAGTGTTTAGTATTTGCACAACATCCACCATCTTACCAACATCATTTAACACAAGACGTCAGACCGCCACTGTAAACATCTCGTTATTCATTAGAAGCTCCATTCAGATGTTATTTTAGATATTTTTTCTAACACTGACCAGCTTTTTGCCAGGTATCCTGAATCCATGCAGTAGGCAGTAGATGCTTTCTCTGAGACACGTGAAGCTCCAGTATGTCCAACATCATGGCACAGCTCAACACGCTTGGAGGAGAACACTAAACGACAATGCTGTTGCATCAACTAACAGATGTTCAATCAAAGATGGAGAATCAAACTACAACAAGAATTATATTTTCAAGCCTTTAAGTTGTGCGCATATGTTTCCAAGCCATGCTTTAACCCAACCTATTGTGAATTTAAGGCCAAAACCCCTTGATGTCACCTCCTGACCCCGTTCCCTGGCGTAGGTCCCACCGTTTCGACATCACCTACAGATTAAGTGATTGTTCTATCTGCAGCAGGAAGTACACACGTGGATTCGGTTTCAACAAAGCATCGCCGGGCGACCTGCCAAGTCTGCCCTCCAGCACCCAGCTTCACGATGACAACCGTTCAGCACTTAACTTTTCACCCCGACGGGACTCTGCTACGTCAGCAGTCAACGCCGAGCTGGTGAAAAGGAAGCTTTTGCTTAAATAAACATTAAAGCCTGAAGTCCAAATAAATCACAAAGCCGCCCTTTGACGCTGACTGTGTGCTCAGAGCGAGAACTCGTGGTCGGGGTAAAGAGCGGATGATCTTTCAAAGATCAGTCATTCCTGAGGAAGCTTTGATATCCTCAGAATTCTGAGACAAGCACGATGAAAACCCTCGCTGAATCAGGATGAAGGATCCCGTATAATGGAAATATTCCATGCTCTATTGAAATAAAAGGCTATAATGTAATTGTAAATGTCATTATGCTTGTAACAGTTTAGCTCCGCCCCTTCAGATTGCAGTTAGAAGGAATGTTTCAGCCTGGACTGCTTAGGGCAGCCAATCAGTGTAGAGCTCACTTACATATCATCACTATCCAAAGCAGAAAAACAGGTAAATGCTAAGTTTACAGGAGAGAGCGAAAACCTTCTTGACTTTTAATGTAAGTTCATTTAAAAAACTTTTATTTGAAGCATTTTTTGGAAGCATTATCTTTATTCCAATTTCTATTGGTCCAACTATTATGGAATGCATTGACTCTTTTACATTGATATTTTTAATTGCTTTTTAATGTGCTGCATAGAAGGTGTTTGACTTTGGTCTAAGTAAAAAATGCCCAGACCATTTACACCCTACGAAATGAGCTGCTTTCCCTTTTTTGATGGGCTCATGAATAATTTGATGAGCTCTGCTCTGATTGGCTAGTTTATAGTGAACCATTGTGATGACCACACAATGCTAGGCTGCTAGGCTGCTATATGCTTTGGGGTGTAATTTAAAGACTGTAACAGTTTGGGATATTGGTATCTGCTGGTTTCCACCACCGCTCTTTTGCCGGATTTGTAATTGGAATACAAACAACAGTGTTTGAGGTTCACGGTATATCAGTTATATGTACTGATTATTAAACTACAGCAATGTAAATCAATTTTTTTATTTTATGGCTTGTTCAGCAAATTAGAAGTGGCTGGACAACATATATGTAAGAATAGAATAAGGTTTTAGGCGCCTAAAGTCACACAACTGAACATCAGTGAAACTCAACGCAAGAGCGATACAGGCCTGTTATGAGAGGGAAAAAAAGAGTTGAAGGTCCGTTTCACTGTGTGGAAAACACATATTACACACCTTGATTGGATTTCACTCGCAATTACCCGCTTTCACTGCCGCGTTTAGTCATGTTTTCCACCTCCATGGCAGAGAAAGCAATCCAGAGCGTGTGATCTCGCCACAGTTTAAATACAGTACTTACCTTTGTAACAAAGCAAGCACGTTCCCTCCTACTTGGTTTCAGCAGTTGGACTGAAATGGCAAGGAGACAACTGTGTTTTTCCAAACACACACACACACACACACACACACACATTTGTCTCACTCTATTAGTAAGGTCATCCAAAGGTTTCTATTGATGTCTGCATTACTGTAGCTCAATAACACTACATCTAATGCTAACCCTAACCTTAACCTTAACCTCAGTATCCTATATAATAATAAACATAACCCTTACCTTTACTTTAACCTCAGTATCCTATAAAATACTACACCTAAACCTAAACCTTACCTTAACCTCAGTATCCTATATAATACTAAACCTAACCCTTACCCTTATCTTAACATCAGTATCCTATATAATACTAAACCTAAGACTTACCCTAACCTTAGTATCCTATATAATATTACACCTAAACCTAACACTAACCCTAACCTCAGTATCCTATATAATACTAAACCTAACCCTTACCCTTATCTTAACCTCAGTATCCTATATAATACTAAACCTAAGACTTACCCTAACCTTAGTATCCTATATAATATTACACCTAAACCTAACACTAACCCTAACCTCAGTATCTTGTATAGTACTAAAACTAACCCTTACCCTTAATTTAACCTCAGTATCCTATATAATACTAAACCTAACCCTTACCCTAACCTTAGTATCCTATATAATACTACAACTAAACCTAAACCTTACAGTATTTAAACCTAAACCTAATACTAACCCTAATCCTAACCTCAGTATCCTATATAATACTACACCTACACCTAACACTAACCTTAACCTCAGTATCCCATATAATACTACACATAAACCTAACCCTAACCTCAGTATCCTATATAATACTACACCAACACCTAACACTAACCTTAACCTCAGTATCCCATATAATACTACACATAAACCTAACCCTAACCTCAGTATCCTATATAATACTACACCTACACCTAACACTAACCTTAACCTCAGTATCCCATATAATACTACACATAAACCTAACCCTAACCTCAGTATCCTATATAATACTACACCTACACCTAACACTAACCTTAACCTCAGTATCCCATATAATACTACACCTAAACCTAACATTAACCCTAACCTCAGTATCCTATATAATACTACACCTACACCTAACATTAACCTTAACCTCAGTGTCCAATATAATACTGCACCTACACCTAAACCTAACCTTAACCTCAGTGTCCAAGAGGCTATTTACCTTAAAAATGTGATTTATGGAGAAAACAGAATCTGCCCAAGTGAGGACTAGCAAAATGTCCTCACTTTACCAAAAAAATTATATTGTCCTCCACTTGTGAGGACATGGGGTCCTCACAAATATACCACTACATAAACACACGCACACACAAATGAGCTCAGGAGCAGCAAGGTAGTGTTTGGTTACTGGGGTATTTCCCCATAGTCTGGTAATTTGATGTGTCAAGACTATGAAGCGTTTCCTGTTCTTTTTTTATTTTTTGGGGGAAAGCTGATAGGACGACTCCGTCAGAGATGAAAAACGCTGTAGGCACTTCACTTAATCTTCAACAAGTAGGCAGCAATTTGCAACATTGCAGAGAACATATCAATTCATGGATATAACCCAGCTAGGTTTACCATGCATGAGCGAAAGAGGAAACAAACCCTTTATGTGTAATATGAGTCTGGAGCAGGACCTGACAGATATAGATGAGTGACAAAGCAAAAATCGGATTAAATGAGTGGAGAAATATAATGACTGTTACAGTCAGGCCTTCAGTTGAGGATATAAAAGTCAAAAAGCTGTCACACAAGACAATCTAGTGCCAGTTTCTGTTGGCAACCCTGTGGCACTCTAGTAGCATGAAAAGTAAATGAAAATTCATACAAACGTTTAATTTGTCAGTGTAAATTAAGCAGGGGAATTTAAATCTTGTAAAAGACCTGCCATGTTTTATTTAAAGTTCGTAACAGACATATCAGTATAGGCTGTAGAAGCTTAGAGTGTAATGTTTTTGGGTCCACTCCAGTGTAAGTTACTAGTTAGTGTTGCTAGGTAAAAGAGCAGTTTGTATTGAAACCTACTGAAACCCCACATCCGTACCTCCTTTTCCCGAGAACATATAGTGGCTGCCAGGATTTCTGCAGTTGCTTCAGCGCCCTGAATATACTACATCTAATATAAAACTACATCTATGCATAAACCTAACCTTAAACTTAATCTCTGTATTCCATGTAATACTATACCTACTCCTAAACCTAACCTCAACCTCAATATTCCGTATAATATTATTATACATAAACCTAAACCTAACCATAACCTCAGTATCCCATGTAATACTACACCTACACCTAAGCCTAACACTAACCTTAACCTCAGTATCCCATATAATACTACATCTAAACCTAAACATAACCTTAACCTCAGTATCTCGTATAATACTACACCTACACCTAACACTAACCTTAAGCTCAGTATCCAATATAATACTACACCTAAACCTAACCCTAACCTTAACCTCAGTATCCCATATAATACTACACCTAAACCTAAACCTAACCTTAACCTCAGTGTCCCATATAATACTACACCTACACCTGAACCTAACCATAACCTCAGTGTCCCATATAATACTACACCTAAACCTAACCATAACCTCAGTGTCCCATATAATACTACACCTACACCTAAACCTAACCATAACCTCAGTGTCCCGTATAATACACACCTACACCTAACCTTAACCTTAGTATCCCATATAATACTACACCTAACCTTAACCTCAGTATCCTATATTATACTACACCAACACCTAACCTTAACCTCAGTATCCCATATAATAATACTACACATAAACTTAAACCTAACCCTAACCTTAACCTCAGTATCCCATATAATAATACTATACATAAACCTAAACCTAACCCTAACCTTAACCTCAGTATCCCTTATAATAATACTATACATAAACCTAAACCTAACCCTAACCTTAACCTCAGTATGCCATATAATACTACACCTTAACCTAACTGTAACCTCAGTATCCCATATAATACTACACATAAACCTAACTGTAACCTCAGTATCCCATATAATATCACACCTAAACCTAACTGTAACCTCAGTATCCCATATAATACTACACCTAAATCTAACTGTAACCTCAGTATCCCATATAATACTACACCTAAATCTAACTGTAACCTCAGTATCCCATATAATACTACACCTAAATCTAACTGTAACCTCAGTATGCCATATAATACTACACCTACACTGAAAATTAACCTTAACTTTAGTATCCTGCTGCACCATTTAAGAGGAGGAGGCTAAGCAGGAGCTGAATGTGAGCACTAGAATATGAATACTGTACCATTTAAGGTGGGATGGGAAAATTCAAGCAAGAACCTAGCATATAAATAGAAGACTCCAGCCTCATAGTTTAATGCTAGTAGTGTTTTTGATAAGAAGATTTAAACTGCCAAGATTTCTTACCTGACGTCCAGATCTACCGATGAATATGTGGCATGAATTCATTTATTTTTTTGCCATTCAGTGATATAGTGACATAGTGTGGTTTGTCCATTCTGGGCTACTGTTGAAACATTGACACTACTTGATAGCCTCTGTTAAAAGAAGAGCTGCTCATATGGGCTTATTCTAAACTAACAAAAACAAAATACACCAGCAAATACATAGTATTGTACATTATGTTCCATTCCTGAGAACAGACCCCCTCAAAACATTACACACTGCTCCTTTAATGTAATGTGTCAGGCCTACTGTTCAGTTCCTGATAGCCTATTTAATGAGATGAACTTGCTTGGCTTTATCAAGAAACCTATTTGTTTGCAAACAACAATACAATTTGAGGACTACTGCAACACTGGCAGAGTTTAAATATTCTAATAAATTAAATATTGTATTAAACTACTAATTACAGGCATTTTTTTTAAATCTCCAAAGCAACTAACTATACCAGACATAAAAAGTTAGATAAAGATGGATAGGTTATTTCAATAGTGAGGTCGTGAAACAACAACTGACCATCACATCAGTTAATAGAGTAAAAATATCTGGCTTAATTTTCCGACATCCATATATTTATTTTGGACAATTTTATATGTATTTGGAAGCTTTAGAACCCTCAGATCAGTAAAAATGAAACTGATACTGCATTCAACACACATCTGTGTAACACTGACAGCTCAACTGCACTTCAATGAGGTGATATTTGATACGAATCAGGTGTGCTTATGAAAGTCTGCATGCTCTATCACATTCCAGCAAACCTGCATCTCCGTATCTCCATCTACCAGCATAACATCTGCCTTGTTACTGGCATTCAACAAGCTACATGATACTGTACAGCATATAAGCACAAATACATCCTCTTCTTTAATAGAGTGACCTTTTCAAATATGAACATTCTTAATCGTGTACTAACTTGGATTGAGAATGGAACCTTTTAATGGATGTTCCAGTTCATTCCACAGGTCTTCAATGTGGTTGAGCTCAGGTCAATGTAGTTCCTCCACATCAAACCTGTCAGGAACACAGTCAGTGAATGGCTTTAGTCAAACTGTTGTATTACCCTTCACTGTAACTGAAGGGCCTTGAAAACAACCTCAAATTACCCATTATACCACCTCCTCCAAACTTTACTATTCAGTCTGGGTTAGGGTTAGGGTTAGGGTTAGACAGTGCTCTCCTGGATTCATCCACCAAGCCCAGATTCATCCATCAGCTGCTAGACAGTGAACCATGATAAGTGATTTTTATGTGTTTTATGTGCTGCTGTGTAAGTTTGTGTGGTATGCTGCTTCGTGGCTGAGCCATTGTAGATCTTGGATGCTTCTATTTCATGATGATAGCACTTACAGTTGCCTTGGGCAAACGTCTCGCCGGTAATCTCATGAAAGTGGCATGTTTCAAGTTACTGTGTTTCTCTATGGAGACTGCGTGACTATGTGCTTGATTTTATACACCTGCTGGCAATGGGTGGGGCTGATACCCCTGAACTCTGTTATTAGTAGCGTTGGCCATCCTTGTTCTACAGGATTCTTCATGGGCTCTAATTTAAAGGTAATGGTTACAGTACTACGTCAACACAAAGAATCATTACATGATGCATAATACGTTCTTTCCATGGTTACAAAGTTCTTCTCTTTCATTGAAAAGCTGCTCTATGAGATTCATTAATAAACCTTTCGCAAAAAATGGATCTATATGAAACGTCCACCATTGTTACATGTCAAAAAAACCTAAAACCCATGCTTTGGTTCTATTTAGAACCTCTTTGCTAAGAGGATATGGCTCCGAAGAACCTCAGCTGGCTCCATTTCGCTGATGAAACATTTCACATGTAACTCACGAAAGTGCCTCCCTCGCCTTCCTCTTTTTAATCTGCTATCTATATGCCGCGGAGCAACCTATACTAGATTTAAAGGCAGGCGACAAGATTACAAAACAGAGCGAGCCAATTTGAATCATTCAGCATCGAGGAAAATGCAATCTTCCACAGCAGTGCACCGTGATGAAGTTAGAGGAGTAAGCAGCGGCGAAAGCGATGAAGGTGAGAATTTCTCTATTCAGACTCAGACTGAAAGAGAGAAAAGAGTCTTTCAGTGAACATGCAACACTTAAAGGTAATTTCATTCAGGAGGACCGTATTCGGTGCTTTAGCTGAATCTGCTCCATCCTGATCTCCTTTGTTTAACATCGATAGCTGTTCAGGTTCAAATTCGTTGACTAAGAAATGCGGGGAAATCGGTCATTTGCCACTTTACCACCAAGAATGTGAAAAAAAATCTGTTTTTTTTTTTCTCTCATCAAACACTACAACCTCAAGCACTTTTATACTACTACTATTACTCGATAACACTTTTACACTGCTGTGCATTTCAGCGTCTTGATAATCCTAGTATCCTAATACAAGTACATAGTATTGCAATATTTAGAACTGAGTAAATGTTAACAAGCCGCAGCATATAAACTCACAGCCTGTCATGCTTTACAGTAATGCTAATGCTGTTGCACTGCAGTGCTATTTATTAGCAATTCTGCTTTGCTAGTGTTACTACACTGTCGTGCATATCAATCATGCTAATAACAGCTCATCATAGAACATCTCCATAGTACTACTGCTATTACACTGTAGTGCATTTCAGTAGAGCTGAAGCTATTACACTGTAGTGCATTTCAGCAGAGCTGAAGCTATTACACTGTAGTGCATTTCAGTAGTGCTACTGCTATTACACTGTAGTTCATTTCAGTAGAGTTAAAGCTATTACACTGTAGTGCATTTCAGTAGAGCTAAAGCTATTACACTGTAGTGCATTTCAGTAGAGTTAAAGCTATTACACTGTGGTGCATTTCAGTAGAGCTAAAGCTATTACACTGTAGTGCGTTTCAGTAGAGCTAAAGCTAATACACTGTAGTGCGTTTCAGTAGAGCTAAAACTATTACACTGTAGTGCATTTCAGTAGAGTTAAAGCTATTACACTGTAGTGCATTTCAGTAGAGCTAAAGCTAATACACTGTAGTGCGTTTCAGTAGAGCTAAAGCTAATACACTGTAGTGCGTTTCAGTAGAGTTGAAGCTATTACACTGTAGTGCATTTCAGTAGAGCTAAAACTATTACACTGTAGTGCATTTCAGTAGAGTTAAAGCTATTACACTGTAGTGCATTTCAGTAGAGTTAAAACTATTACACTGTAGTGCATTTCAGTAGAGTTAAAGCTATTACACTGTAGTGCATTTCAGTAGAGCTAAAGCTAATACACTGTAGTGCATTTCAGTAGAGTTAAAGCTATTACACTGTAGTGCATTTCAGTAGAGCTAAAGCTATAGTGCAATTCAGTAGAGCTAAAGCTATTACACTGTAGTGCATTTCAGTAGAGCTGAAGCTAATACACTGTAGTGCATTTCAGTAGAGCTAAAGCTATAGTGCAATTCAGTAGAGCTAAAGCTATTACACTGTAGTGCATTTCAGTAGAGCTGAAGCTAATACACTGTAGTGCATTTCAGTAGAGCTAAAGCTATAGTGCATTTCAGTAGAGTTAAAGCCAATACACCGCAGTGCATTTCAGTAGAGCTAAAGCTAATACACTGTAGTGTATTCCCATTATGCTAATGTTATAACACTGCACTGGATTAAAAAAATACTACTAAATTCACATACATTTAAATGGTGCCAATAAAGAGCATTTCAGTAGTTTGAGCACTGTTACGCTGTGACACACTTCAGTACTACTAAGGCTATTATACTGTACGTTAATAATACCAGTGTTATTATATTGCAATGCAGATGAGTAGTGCTATGTTATTGCATTGTACTGTATTTCAGTCATGATACTGCTATTACACAGTAGTGCATTTCAGTAGTTTTAACATTTACACAGTATAGTATTTCAGGAGATTTAACACTTACACTGTAGTGCATTTCAGTAGTGCTAACGCTATTACAAGGTTCTTCAGTAGTACTAGTGTTATTGTATTGTAATGCTGTTGAGTAGTGCTATGTTATTGCAATGTACTGAATGTCAGTCATGATAACACTACTACGTCATAGAGCATTTCAGAAGTTTTTACACAGTTACGCTGCACTGCATTTCAGTAGTACTGAAGTTATTACATTCAGTAGTGTAAATGTTATTACAATGTAATACTTTTGAGTAGTGCTATGTTATTGCAGTGTTCAGTATTTCAGGCATGATAATGCTATTACACAGTAAAATTCAGTAGTATTAATACTTACACAGTAACACATTTCAGTAGTATCAGTGTTGTTATATTGTAATACAGTTGAGGAGTGCTAGGTTATTGCAAAGTAGCATGTCATCATAACGCTATTACAAAGTATAGTAGTTTTAACAATGTTACACTGTAACACATTTCAATAGTGCTAAGCCTATTACACTGTAGTGCACTGATGTAGTACCAATGTAATAATAATGTAAGCTTTATTGTAAGCTAAAGCTATTGTACAGCAGTGCATTACACTATTATACTGTTGTGCATTTATTGCACTAGTGCTAATTGCATTACAGTGGAGTCTGTATCAGTCTACATCTTGGTGCTTTTACATTGCGATGCACATAATTAGTTTTAATGCTTTTATACCGTAATGCCCTTCAGTCATGCAAACTCTAACATGTAGGTAAGTTCAGTAACATGTTAACACTAGTGCCTTCTACACTACTATCACACACCATTTTACAACAAAACAAAAAAAGCAAACAGTAAAAATTGCAATTGCACTAAAAAAAAAAAACAGTTTACTTGTGAAAGAACACAACAGCGAGCTAAGCAAATACTTGCTAAGGTGAGACAAGTTTTGACCGAAGCCTCAGGACTTTCCCAAACAGAAACGACGCTAAACAATCAAGTAAATCAAACAGGAGATTATAATAATTATAGTAGGAGCATTATAATTTTGCCTGCCACGCCTTGCCTTTGAGGCATTCTTCCCTGTAGCGAATGGATGTTTGGACTTCGTTTGTTTTCATTTACGTTCTTTAGGGAAAGTAAGGCTTATCATTTCGCTTTCTTCCTTCACCACCAGGATGGACCTTCTGCTGTCTGCCCCGAGCCAGCCATTTTCACTTCTGGTCCGGAAAAGACCGTCACGAGCTCTGCTCACTGCGGCGTGATCGATTGCTTTCAGATAAAAGAGGTGCTTGAGGCCAACATATACTATCTCAGCAGCTCCCAAGCAAATGCTGAACGTTGGCATTTGGGAAGCCATTGAATTCCGAGCGCCTTATTTATTTAGTAAGCAGAGTTGTCAAGTAGTTACCTTACTTAAGTAGAAATGATGGTTATTTATACTTTACTGGAGTAATTATTTTTCAGATGACTTTTTACTTCTACTCCTTACATTTACACTCCAATATCAGTACTTTCTACTCCTTACATTTACATACCATTATATGTATTTTCTACTCCTTACATTTACACTCCATTATCAGTACTTTCTACTCCTTACATTTACACTCCATTATCAGTACTTTCTACTCCTTACATTTACACTCCATTATCAGTATTTTCTACTCCTTACATTTAAACTCCATTATCAGTACTTTCTACTCCTTACATGTACACTCCATTATCAGTACTTTCTACTTCTTACATTTACACTCCATTATCAGCACTTTCTACTCCTTACATTTACACTCCATTATCTGTACTTTCTACCCCTTACATTTACACTCCATTATCAGTACTTTCTACTCCTTACATTTACACTCCATTATCTGTATTTCTACTCCTTACATTTACACTCCATTATCAGTACTTTCTAGCCCTTACATTTATACTCCATTATCAGTACTTTCTACTCCTTACATTTACACTCCATTATCTGTATTTCTACTCCTTACATTTACACTCCATTATCAGTACTTTCTAGCCCTTACATTTATACTCCATTATCAGTACTTTCTACTCCTTACATTTACACTCCATTATCAGTACTTTCTACTCCTTACATTTACACTCCATTATCAGTACTTTCTACTCCTTACATTTACAGGGGGTTTGGGGCAGGTAGGCTAGTGCACTATAGACCCTATAGATGGTGCGGCCTAAGCTATTGACCTTAATGGCCTCCTTACATTACTTTTACTTTTATACTTTAAGTAGTTTTGAAAGCAATACTTTTAGACTTTTACTGGAGCAAAAAGCTGATACTTCAACTTCTAAAGAAGTCAACTTCTACAGAAGTTAAACCCTAGTATCTATACTTCTACCTGAGTAATGAATGTGAGAACTTTGGACACCTTTGTTAGTAAGTCATATAGGAGACATGCTGCCGTGATGATGTACAGTGCTCTCAGGTGTGGATGAACACCGGGTTCATTGGGTCAAATGTAATTAAATGATGTACTCCAACGTAATTCGCCGTCACCTTGTTCAGTGGCGACGCTTTCCCTTTGATAGTTCCAATTCTTTTCTTAATGTACTCGGATTATTCTCCGTGTTCGGCCAATTACCAGGCATCACGACGAGCCGGAATAAATCCTCCCTCGTTCGCTTTTTACCCTTCGCCATTCAGATCACGTCCACCAGGGAAGATTTCAATTACCTCAGGTATTAAAATTAAGTCATCATTTACAGAGACGAGGCAGGCAAATTTTGTCAGCCACTCAACGTGATTGAGCTCAATCGAGGTCGATAGCGATCTCCGTGCTTATCTGTGCATTGCAGAATGTGGATGATTAAGATAAATATTCGTCCCCGCCTTCAGTCTCACTGATCCCCTTTGTACACCTGTCAGATCAAACAGTGTCAATCTGCTTTGTTCAAACTTCCAAACACGCATTTCTCCAAAGTGCAGAATGCTTCCCGAGTGTTTTACAGCTTGTGTTCTAATTATTATTATAATGATTATTGATAAGTTCTATTAATTATTAATATTAGTAATTACCAACACAAACAGGTAATATTTTATTGTAAATAATAATTATGAATGTGAGTTCACACATTTACTCATAATTGCTTTCCAATTTTGAAATTTCCCATCATACTAAATGATTTAAAGTGTTTATGATTTGTTAGTCTATATATATATATATATATTTATAGTCGCTGTCCAATGAAAAACGTGTATCTCCATTTTTGTTGATTTTGAGTTTTATATATCATTTGAACACGCCAATGGTCATTTATATTGTGTGAAAATTCAATAATGAATGGGCCAATAGAAGTGCTCCAAAACAGCTTGGGAAAAATTCTGGTTCCATTGACTTACATTGAAAGTAAATTGTGTTTTTGGTCTCTCCTGTAAAGTTGCAATTTTGGACATACTTGTTTTTCATTGGACACCAACGAGATTATATATATATTTATACATATACATTAATATATATATATATATATATATATATATACATACATTGTACTATCAATGTGCTAACTATCAATGTATGTATATATATTAATGTATATGTATACATTGATATATATCTCTGCTGCTATACATAAGGTACATGATCAACAAATCATTTACCTTATGTATATGATTTGTTAGTCATATATATATATATATATATATATATATATAGCAATGTATGTAAATGCATGGTTTGGATTCCCTGTCCAGGACGTTCTGTGTGGATTCAGTGTGCATGTTCTTCCCATGCTTGAATGGATTTCCTCAGGGTACTTCAGTTTCCTCCCAGTTAGGTTGATTGGTCACTCTAAATTGCCCATAGGTGTGAGTGTGTGAACATTACATATATCACTATGGTCAGAACAAAACCTACTTTTACTAAAATGATAAAAAAAAAACATATTTTAACTGTACCCAGAGATTTTTCCATGTTCCTTTAATCGATTCATCATTATATTTTTAATGCAATATTAATGACAAATGGCATTTTCAAATTATAACACAAATTATAACTTAACTTTATAAATATCAGAATTCTCACATTTACCTTTACCTTTTTTAACTTCATTCTGTGTTTTTTTTGTTTATTATACATTCACCTTACATACAGCAGCAAAGATGTGTATATATCAATGCAAATTGATATATATTGATTTTATTTGACATTTCTAATCATGCTGAATGATTTGAACTATGAATAAATAAGGTGTTCACCTATTGCTTACCTTTGGGATATATATCAATGTATAATGCTTTTAATGCAAGTAGATGTTACCAGAGATTTTTTTCTGAGTTCTTTTTATCCATTCATCATTAGAGTCTTGATTTACATACATATAATCTACTAAGTTCAGACTAATATACCATATTCAGATTTTATACAGGTATTTGAACCTCGAAGTGTTTGCATATAATAATTTTTAATACCTAAAATATTTTTTTTTATGTTAATGCACATCTAGACATGAAGAACAATATACAGTATATTCAAAATATTTTATTCACTAATGCTTCACACACATTCATCATTTTATCCAGCAACACATTAAAAGGGACAGTTTTGTGCTTACCGCTGTGTTACATCACCTTTACTTTCTATTACACTTTTTAATGGTTTATTAACCGAGGATACCGACTGTTGCACACTGACACAAGACATCAGCTGCTCAACAGTCCGTGGCACGTGCAGAATGAGGCCTGGCATTGTCTAGCTGGATTAACCGTGGACTTCCCAGGAAGCCGTTGTCTTGTTTACAGCAGATGTTTTTCAGTATACGCCCACGAGTTGTGGTACCTTCACACATATGCAGGTCACCCATGCTGTGGGCACTGAAGTTCTACACTTACAGACTGTAGTTCATATGTTTCTCTGTATACTTTGTTACCTTGTTCTTCAATGATAAGGACTCCCACAGAGCAGGTATTATTTGGGTAGTGGGTTGTTCTCCTCACTGCAGAGACACTAGCATGGTGGTGTGGTGTTAGGGTGTGTTGTGTTGGTACAAGTGGATCAGTCACAGCAGTGCTGCTGGAGTGTCCACTCACTGTCCACACCTACCCTGTTTGTTCACCATGTAGATGTAAAGTCAGAGACAGTAGCTCATCTGTTGAGGCACAGTTTGTGTTCTCTAGTCTTCATCAGTGGTCACAGGACACTGATGTCTGGATATTTTTGGTCAGTGGACTATTCTCAGTCCAGCAGTGATACTGAGGCGTTTAAACACTCCAGCAGCAGCACTGCTGTGTCCACTGATCCACTCATACCAGCACAACACACACTAACACACCACCACCCTGTCAGTGTCACTGCAGTGCTGAGAATGATCCACATCCCTAATAGTACCTGCTCTGTGGTGGTCCTGTTGGGGGTCCTTATCATTAAAGAACAGAGTAATAAAGTACACAGAGAATCAGATGAACTACAGTCTGTAAGTGTAGCTCCTATATGGTCAGTGGAGCTGATAAGATGGGCTGTGTGTGTGGATATAAGGAGGTGGTTTTAATGTTATGGCTGATCAGTGTATTTAACACCATAGCGTGACGGATCTTCATGCCATGCTGTCAGAGGGCCAGAGGGTTTGCTGAATCTTATCACGGTGTATGTACAGTGGGCATGAAAGACCTCATTCTTTCCAGTCTTGCATTGAGAAATGTTCTTTTCGTGCTGTTTGGCGTATAGTGGTGAACGATGATGCATCACTGCTTGCAGAGACTGCATGGGGCCTTTGGTGGATGCTGCCTTTCATGATACCCTCATCTCACTAGTTCACCTGTTTTAAAAAATGTTCAGGATATTTAACAAATGACTGATTCATGGGCTGGTAGTGTCATATATTTGTGTAATAAATATATTCAAGATTCAAGAGTTTTATTGTCATATGCACAGCAGAACAGACAGTTACACTGTACAATGAAATTCTTACTTTGCTGTTCGTCCATTCAGCAGTAGATAAAGAAATAAAAAGAAATAATAAAAAATATATACAAAATATTTAAAGTATAATAATATAAAGTTAAAGTAAATAAAAGTTATATATATATATATATATATATATATATATATATATATATATATATATATATATATATATATATATATATATATATATATATCCCTTTGATATCTATATCTTGATATAGATATCCCTTGATATCCCTATATCTTAAAAAGTTACGTGTGCCTTTATTTGCAAGTATGAAGAGCAGCAGCCATAAAGTGCAAGTTGCAAGTAACAAATGTAAACAATAATAATAATAATTATATATATATATATATATATATATATATATATATATATATATATATATTGAAAATATATACATATTTGTGTAAATTATATATATATATATATATATATATATATATATATATATATATATATATATATATATATATATATATATATATATATATTGATATGTTATATCGTCACTGTCCAATAAAAAAATAAGTATCTCAAAAATTGCAAACTTTACAGGAGAGACCAAAAACATACTTAACTTTCAATGCAAGTCAATAGAACCAAATTTTTTTCCAAGCTATTTTGGCACACTTCTATTGGTCCAACGTAAATGACCATTGGCAAGTTCAAATGATGTAGAAAACTCAACAATCAACAAAAAAATGGAAACACGTGTTTTTCAATGGACAGCAAAGATATGCCTATTATATTATATGTCATATATTATATGTTCATATGCATATATGTATTACATTCACTGCTGTGCAAAAGTCTTAGGCACCTAAGCTGATTGTTTAGAAGTCTTTATTTTATCAATACGTTTATTTTCCCCAGATATCATTAGAACAGATGTAATTAATCATACATACAATACAAAGGAATATGAATATCTTGTTGTAAAATAAGTAGATCAGATCTTGAGCTCCAGTTTGAAGAACAAAGTGTAGTTCCAGATTTCTCCTGGACGCCCCAGACATTGTATGAATGTATTCAGTTCGTTCAGCAGCAATCTTGATTTAGCTTAATGAAGTACTGAGCAGTCAAAGCAGGTATTAGATGAGAACTGTAAATAATACTGGGTTGATTCCACAAGGAGCAGCTTGGAAAGACGTATGTACAAGCCCTACTTACTGTATTAATACTATTTAAATATTATAAAAATAAAGTGTATTAACTTATATTGAAAGTAAGCAAGGCTTTGGCTCTCTCCGTTACAATTACTATTTTGAAGATACCTGTTTTTTCTTGGAACAGTGACAACATACCCACACATTTTATCCACTGCCTGTTTACATTCGCAAACATTCATGCACTTCCAAGCTCATCCTCATAAAGTGTTTGTGTAAATATGAAACTCATCAGCTGGAGCTGTGTTATCTTAGCCTGTTTGTACATATCGGTACATCGGCCGCGCTTGTAAAACACGCTCACTTTGGCGGTGTTGTGTAAATACATTATTACAATATGAACAAACATGCTCTGCTCGCGCCTCCTCGTTGCAGGCCGTGTTTCAATCAGCTCCATGCGTTTACCTGCCGGCGGGAAACAATGTTGGCTCGGATGTGCTAATATTTACCTCGGCAAGCTCGCTGGCTGCACGAAAACACCCAGCGACGGCTGCCAGCAACCCGTCCGAACCGGCGCCGAGAAAGCGCTCGCGCTAGCATGCGGAGGAAGTAGCTGGGTACTTAACAGCAAGAGTTCATTAAAAGAAAGACTCATCAAAAGTAGCTCATCAGCAACGCTGGAGAAGTTTATGAAGAGGCAAACACGCAATTAAAAACTCATTCAGCTACAGGTATAAAACTAAATTGAGCAATTATGCTTAATTAAAGGTTAGCGTGATAGTAGGGCTTGGATGTCAAGCCAGATTAAAGCACAAAGAGATGCCAGACATACTGGAACATCTCGCCCTCTCTAAAAAACACACATAGACACAGTTTAGTGAACCATCTAATACAAAAAAGTTGCCCTTTCAAGGTGTGTTGGGGTTTGAACCTTGCTGTAGTAGTTTTTCTGGAGTTGCAAGGTTAATAAAGCTAGTTATGAAGGTTTACACTCATTAGCTGATTAGCATTGAGTATAGTGCATGCCCAACACTCATCTCAACCCATGTTGAGTTCTTAGGCAATCTCAAATTTACTTGCTTATCTGGTTTATGACTATTATCTCTGAAACAATTCCACATACAAAATGATTAATTCTACTATTTTTAGTAAAAACTGTTGACCATGGCAAGACTTCAGCTTGTTTAGAACGCAGCTGCCTGACTTTTAACAAAAACTCGACCCAGGGATCTCATCAGCCTAGTGCTGTCTGCTCTTCACTGGTTGCCAGTATTGGTCCTCAAGTATAAGGCACTACATGGTAATGCTAGATCACTCAGTAGTTCAGTGAAACATCTACTACAACAAAGTGGGTCCAAAATGTAGTTGATTAGTCAGGATGTGTTGGGGTTTGAACCTTGCTGTAGTAGTTTTTTCTGGAGTTGCAAGGTTACTATAGCTAGTAATGAAGGTTTACACTCATTGGCTGAATAGCATTGAGTATAGAGCATGCCCAACACTCACCTCAACCCATGTTGAGTTCTTAGCCAATCTTAGGCAAATTTACTTGCTTATCTGGTTTATTACTATTTTCTCTGAACAAATTTCAAAGGCAAATTTAATTCTATTTTTTGGTAAAAGTGTTGATAGATTTGTTTACAGATTACAGTGTGGCATCAACTGCACATGCATGTCTATCTGAAATTACTTAAGCTTGGGTGGTCTAGGCCACCTCACTTGAAGGCCACCCCTTAATTCATTTCCAAGACGATTGGCAAGACTTCAGCTTGTTTAGAATGCAGCTGACTGACTTTTAACAAAAACTAGATGCAGGGATCTCACCAACCTAGTGCTGGCCACACTTTACTGGTTGCCAGTATTGGTCCTCACTTATAAGGCACTACATGTAATGCTAGATCTCTCAGTAGTTCAGTGAAAAATCTACTACAACAAAGTGGGTCCAAAAAGTAGTTGATCAGTCAGCATGTGTTGGGGTTTGAACCTTGCTGTAGTAGTTTTTTTCTGGAGCTACACGTTTAATATAGCTAGTAATGAAGGTTTACACTCATTAGCTGATTAGCATTGAGTATAGTGCATGCCCAACACTCACCTCAACCCATGTTGAGTTCTTAGGCAATTTACTTGCTTATCTGGTTTATGACTATTATCTCTGAAACTATTTCACATGGAAAATTAATTCTACTATTTTTGGTAAAAGTGTTGATAGATTTGTTTACAGATTACAGTGTGGTATCAACTGCACATGCATGTCTATCTGAAATTACTTAACTAAGGTAGCCATAGCTGGGGGGCTTGAGTGGTCTAGGTCACCTCACTTGAAGGCCACACCCTAATTCATGGCCAAGGCGATTGGCAAGAGTTCAGCTTGTTTAGAACGCAGCTGCCTGACTTTTAAAAAATGACAGCGTCATCGGGCGAAGGTGGGGTAAACCATGGACAATTTGCCAGTCCATCGCATCGGCAACACTCACTCACGCACTCACACCTACGTGCAATTTAGAGTGAACCTAACATGCATGTGTTTGGACTGCAGGAGGAAACTGGAGTACCCGGAGGAAACCCACTCAAGCACGGGGAGAACATTCACACTCCACACACCACTACACCACTGTACTAACAACTACACCACCGTACTAACCACTACACCACAGTACTAACCACTACACCACCGCACTAACCACTACACCACCATACTAACCACTACACCACCATACTAACTACTACACCACCGTACTAACCACTACACCACCACACTAACCACTACACCACCATACTAACCACTACATCCCCATGCTAACCACTACACCACCATGCTAACCACTACACCACCATACTAACCGCTACACCACCGTACTAACCACTACACCACCATACTAACCACTACACCACCGTACTAACCACTACACCACCGTACTAACCACTACACCACCATACTAACCACTACACCACCGTACTAACCACTACACCACCATACTAACCACTACACCACCGTGCCGCCATCTTAAAAGAGTTCTACACAAATAAAGTTTTCTTACTTATTTACTTACTTATTTACTTATTTACTTACTACTTACACTTGGCTGGCAAATCCTGTGCAAAGGTCATACAGACAAATACCATGGCATACCACACAGCAGGTGATGTACCTAACCTTAGTTATGTTGGTGGTTACCAAACTGTCAAAACAATTTTGCAGCTGTGATGCCAACCAGTTACTATCACAAACATAAGGAAATGGGACGGTCCTGCCTCAAGTCTCCACGAAGATGAAGTCAGCTTCTTTGTCCAGCAGCATTTTGTTAGAGTTTTACCTTAAAATTGTGTTCCAACACCTCTCAGGTCTTTCCACCATGAAAATGTCTTAGCTGATCTAAGAGCTTTGCTCCATTACCAGGTCCGCCTCTAAGTTCTGACCACACCACTGGTTGGCTCATAGACTACGTTCGGGCCAAAGGGGAAACGATTTTTAGTGAGATATTTCCTGAAGGAGAACATTACCCACCTATGGCATTAAAAATCCAGTAGTTTCAGCAGTAACACCGAGTCCTGATAAATAATGCTGCAGTTTGAACTTTCAAATGCCTAATATCCCATATGGGCTTGACCCTGAGGTGCTGAGGCTGTTTGGGTTTGTATGAAGCCCTTCTAATCTGAGGCAGTACTGGGAGCATGAAAGCACAGCAAGGGATGGAGGAAGAGACGTGGAACAGAAAGACGTGAGGAAGAAGTGGAGGAATGGGGAGAGAGGGCATCTGAGGCTATGCTTGTGAAAGTGAGAGAGGTACTCAACTCCACAATTATACGTGATGTTAAGCTCACACCTCCAATCTCTCAGTCCAAAGGTTGGGATTCATTCCATCAAACATCATTTCACATAACCTTTAGCATGTCCTAACTACCAGGCATAACATAGGAATCACCTAACAACACCATTTCAACCACTTAAAATAGCAACCATCTTGAAACATGCTAATAACCACCTGGGATACCATAGGAACTTTCAGGAACACAGTAGTAACCACTTGGGATGCAACACATTTTGTAGCCACCTCGGAAAACATAGCGACCACCTAGTACATCCCTTTTAACTACCTAGGATACCATAGCAACCACCATGCAATAACATACCAGTCCTAAGAAATACCATAGCAACCACTTAGTTACATCCTCGTAATCACATGGAATACCATAGCAACCATCTGGTAACACCCTCATAACCACCTGGAATACCATATCAACCACCAAGCACTAGCCTAGTAACCACCTGGAATTCCTCTGGAGTCTTTATATTATTATTATTATTATTATTATTATTATTATTATTATTATTATTATTATTATTATTATTATTATTATTATTATTAATAATAATAATAATAATAATAATAATAATATTCCAAATGTCTACACATATATTATTAATATCTTCAATTTATTTACATGCAGGATCTCCACAAATTCATAGCAGGGTTGCCACCATGGACTAGATTGCAGTGGAAGATATTTATGACTTCTGGTCAGTGGCTGTTAAGCCAATTTTGAGTTGGAGATTGTTGCCAGACCTTGCAACCCTGCCCCTAATAATAATAATAATAATAATAATAATAATAATAATAATAATAATAATAATAATAATAATAATAAATTATGATTTTAAAAGTTATTATTATTATTATTATTATTATTATTATTATTATTATTATTATTATTATTATTATTATTATTATTATTATTATCATACAGTACAGTGCAATCCACTTGGTGTTGCCAGATTCATTCAGATTATTTTTTTTATCCCTATCTTGGTTAATTTGTGGTGTAAGATGTTTATGACTTGTGGTCAGTGGCTTTGAAGCAAATTTCAGGTTGTGATATAATAATAATAATAATAATAATAATAATAATAATAATAATAATAATAATATTTAGGGACTGTCTTTAAAGACAACAAACAAGTATGATTACCCACATAACCAACATAAAAAAGCAACTAAACTAAAAAATATGTCAAAGTTAAACCTGAAAATTATAATCTTCATGGATTGTTTGAATATTTAATTAAAGAAAAAACAATATAACACGACTGCCCTGCCAGCTGCATCTCCAGAAGGAGAGTGAGACATATTACGTTAGCAGCATTTCTGACATTGTAAATGTTGTTAATCAAGTCAAGTGGGTTTTATTGTCATTTCAACTACAAACAGAGTACACAGTGAAACGAAACAACGTTCCTCCAGGACCATGGTGCAACATAGACAGTGCATACAAGACACAAGTGCAACACGAACAAACAAGTGCGGACAGACAACACAACACAACACAGTACAGACAGAGAATAATAAATAATTGCCAGTAGTGTGCAAATTGTGCAATGTGTAATGAATAGAGTCCAGTGAGGTAGTAGAGTTATTAGTGCAATGCTTTGTGCAAAAATGTGTACATGCGTACATGTACCAGAAGATATCAGTTCAGACGTTGAGTTGTGTTGAGAAGTCTGATGGCATGGGGGAAGAAGCTGTTGCAGAGTCTGGTCATGTTGGACCGGATGCTGCGGTACCTTCTTCCTGATGGCAGGAGGGAGAACAGTCTGTGTGAAGGGTGGGTGGGGTCATCCACAATGCTGGTTGCTTTGCGGATGCAGCGGGTGGTGTAAATGTCCAAGACGGAGAGGAGAGAGACTCCCATGATCCTCTCAGCTGTCCTCACAATGCGTTGGAGGGACTTGCAGTCAGAGGCTGTGCTAATCACTGTTGTGGAGAGTTGTACAGTCTTTTCAATGGTTTTAATAGAGAATAGAAGCTGTAAGATATCTCATTGGCTGAAAGGGGATATGACTGATCCTGTTTCTAACTGACCACAGAGCTGAGTACCTTCCAGACTGTAGCACTGCTTATACGGTACCGTGTACATACACACTCAGACCACAGCGTCAGGTTTCAGGTTTCAGGTTTCAGGCTTCAGACAAAACAGCTTCAGGTTTCGTTTTGGCAAGTGAAATATATATTCAAATGACTTTTTTTTGTTGCTAGGTTGCAGATGCAAGAACATCACAACCTTTAACGAACTGACAAAGATTGCATTCAGCTATGCATTTGGCCTGAGTCTGATTTGGAGTCAGGGGCTGCAAAATTATCAAATTAAAAAAATACTTCTATAATTATATTCTCCACATATGCTGGCAGTGGGCAAAACACATTAAGCCAATTAGTCGCTAGCTAGCTGTTTTGACGTTCAGGCCCTTGGACCGCCGCAAACATTTCATTCTGGGCCCCCCGGAGACAAAACGTTTAAATTGATCTGCCATAGGCAACAACAGCAGCCAATCATAACAGTGTCAACTAAGGATTGAGGGCAATATGCGATGATTTAGGCACGCGCTGTTAGCTGGTTGGTTTACGCTTCCATTAGCCTTTTAGCTTCGGCGCTAAAGCATCAAACTTTAGACACGGCAGTCGATTTTACACAACACCGTTCCCAGAGCCGCATAAAAGCCTCGCAAATAGAGCAGCCCGTTCAGTCGGCAGTCACGCTATTGTGTTATTAATGAATGTGAATGTTTAAGGCATTTGGCCTTGGATAACAAGACGCCGCGGCTGTTCAACCGTCTCACCTGCGGCATGTGTTCAGGCACGCAGCGCGCAAACATCAAACCCGCTCCCCCACCGCCGGCTCCAATATTATCATTTCATCTGAGCAATTAACCCGCTAAATTGTAGAGCAGTTACTCGTTTTTATTAGTACAGGCGCTTCAGCGTGCTGTCTGATTCTCTCATGTTTCTGTCTCTATGAAATGTATTGTGAGGTAAAAAGAAAATGCCTCGGAGCGGAGTGATGCAGGGCGAGATGAAAAATTACTCAGTCGAGCGTGTGTTTACTTTCTCGAAAGATGCTACAAACGGGAGCATTTAACCCTTCACGGCATAGTTCAACACCTTTGCATACTTTTACATTTTTGTTTTGTGTTTGTGGGCCATTAAGTATTATATACAGAGGTGGGTAGTAAATAGCTACACATACTCGAGTACATGTACTGATGGATTTTTACTGTTGAGTATTTTCTTATAGTAATAATTTTACTTCTACTCAAGTATGCTGTCGAGTAAAGGAATCTAAATTTTTACTCAGTTCATATTCATATATAGTTTATATTCAGTTTCGTTTTATTGAGTTTTTTCTGGGTTTTTTGTTTGAATTTGATACACTGTATAGAATTTCTCTGTATATTAACAGTAAAATACTGGCAGCAGACACACCAGCATTTAACTGTTATTTTACAGTAACAGTGTTTTACTGTATACTGAATTACAGTATACATCAGAAGAGTAACTGCATTTGTATGGTTCTATAGGTTAGAAGTGAGTAGGTTCTTTAAGTTAGACAGTACCTTTACTCAAGTTGTTTTGTTTGAAGGTACTTGAAGGTACAGGTGTCGGAATGCTTCTGGTGGAAAATTATTTATTTATTTATTTATTTTATTTTATTTTTCCCCAGAATTCTGTTTGTGTTGTGCTGTGTTATAAGGTGGTGAAACCAAAGAAAAATGTTCTGCTTTGGCAGGACTATAAAGCTCTATTCTATTCTATTCTATTCTATTCTAGTATCAATACTTTTACTGGAGTGCTGATGCAATGCTGTTGGGCCAAACCAAACGATTGCTGATTTTAAAAGGAGATGAAGCTTTAATGTTCAAAGGACAATCCAAGGGTCAAGTCACAAAGCCAGACCAGATCAAAAACATAGGAAGGATAGACAGGCAGGGGGTTGAAAAGCAAAATCACAAAACTATCAGAAAAATCTAAAAGTGTAAGACAAAAAAAAAAAAAAAAAAAAACAGAGCAGAAAACTCATAAACAATGCCAATACTTCACAACTGACACAATATATCAATATATGTATATTATATATATATATATATTCTATTAGTTGAAAAGTACTGGCATAATTTATGAAACATTCATATATATATATATATATATATATATATATATATATATATATATATATATATATATATATATATATATATATGATGTCGGCTCACACATTGCAGCTGATAGGATAGGATTGGAGGATCTGGAGGATTCTCACTCCAGAGAACATGTCTCCACTCTCCACTGCATTGGATGCAGCTGCTCCACCATGGAAACCCATTCCATGACGCTCTCTACGCACGGTTCTTCAGCTGATCTATATATATCATCGCTGTCCAATCCATTTTTGTCGATTTTATGTTTGAAGATACCAATGGCCATTTACATTATGAGCAAGTTTCATGATGAATGGATCAATAGAAATGCTCCAAAATAGCTTGGACAAAAATTCTGGTTCCATTGACTTACATGGAAAGTAAAGTACATTTTTGGTCTCTCCTGTAACGTTGCAATTTTGGAGATACTTGGACAGCCTATATATATATATAGGGTGATGAGATACAGGTGAACATACTTAGTCCTCAGAGTTTGTGGATGGCAGCTTAGTAGTCACTGGCCAAAAGCTTTTTTCATTGGCTGTCTCTCCTAAAATAATCTAACCAATAGCAGCACCTTCAGCATGATTAATAAGAGGTTAGAATACGCCGTCGGGGCAGCAGTGCTATTTTTTTATCTCATGTTGGAATGATTTAGCTCTATACTACAATGACTCACTATCACCTCTTGAGGAGCTCCAAGTCTGTCAAGGTGGATGGAAATTAGTATAAAATTGTATACAAACTGATAGAAATGTATACATTTATGCTAATTTTTCTAATTTTCTAAAAAGTTAATAACCCACAGTGCCAAACTTAGACTCCAACTTGACTGTGGTCTGTCTAGTTTCGAGAGGAACAAACAGCATCTCTCTACCTCCCACTATGGAGAAGCAGTGTCAATTCAAATATAGCCTCGTATTTATCTTGGCCAGCTTTAAAGGTTTAAGAACAGTTGGAAAATATAAGCTTCCTTCAGCTTCTAGGCATCGATACTGCGCTTAGATGGCACACACCGGAGTCGTATATCACATTCATGCCATTAAAGTCAGAGTTTCAATGCAGAGCGGGGTAATAAATTAGTGTGGGTGGTATTTGTACTCGATCTAAAACACAAGCGCCGGCTGATGTCATATCCTGTCTTGATCTGCTTCACAAAAGGAAATGTCAAAGCCGCCGGAGCCTGAGTGATCGATACTCATCGACGTGAACGTGCGCCCGTGAATGGGCTGGGGGGAGCAGGCATGTCCGGGCATGGAGCTGTGCTTCTGAGAACTCGTGTGCTCTGCACTTTGACCGCTCACTGTATTTTCACTCGTATTCTGTTTTTTCTTCAAGCTGCACTCAGCCTGCCTTGCATTGTGCTTCAGTCAGCGTGGTGGTTGTAGCGAAGCCCTCCCGTCCGGAGCTGTACAAGACGTCAATAGACGCTTTTATTTATTAACGCTATGGAACCGAGCGTCTTGCTGGCGAGCCCTTCTTAGAGTTTGTGTCCCTCTTTTTTTTGCCAAAAGAGTTGCACTGTGCACGCTATTGGACGTTGGTCATAGTAAAATAGATCAGCATGAAGAATCCGAGCTTCCCGTGTGCTGCTGTGTTTACTATCACTGTGTAAAAGATGCAGGGGGCGCTGTGTTTAGTGCACTGGGGTTTGGTCTGTGTGAGCACACAACCACAAATATTCACTAGAAATACAGTTTCAATTGTTAATTTTTGTTTTGATTCATCAGAATAACCATAAGACACATATGATGTGCGGCTTATGCTTATATTCAATACAAATTAACATTAACAAGCAAACACCCTTTTTTAAAACCCTGGTTATTGAATAATAATAATATCAATAATACTAATAATAATTCTAATAATAATTCTAATAATAATAATAATAATAATAATAATAATAATAATAAAGACTTTTAGATAGAAAGTATCTCAGTGAAGTCTCACATTTAACAGATTGATGTTTATGTTATTACTACTGTTATTTAGTTTTATAGTGGGTTTCAAGGCAGTTGCTGTAGTATTCCAGGTGGTTACTAAGGTAGTGCTTGATGGTTGCTATGGTATTTCTGGTGGTTATGAGGGTGTTACCAGATGGTTGCTATGGTATTCCATGTAATTAAAAGATGTCACTAGGTGGTTGCTATGGTATTTCTCACGACTGGTATGTTATTGTATCCTATTGGTATGCTATTGTATCCTAGGTAGTTAATAGGGATTTACTAGGTGGTCACTATAGTGGCAACAACATGTGTTGCTAGGTGGATGCTGTGGCACCCCAGCTGTTTCCTATGGTATCCCAGGTGGTTATGAGTATGTTTCAAGATGGTTGTTATCTTAAGTGGTTACAAGGTTGTTGCTAGGTTGATTTCTATGTTATGCCATGTAGTTAAACAGATGTTGCTAGGTGGGTGTCATGGTATGCTGGGGTGTTGCTAAATGATTGCTAAGGTACTTCTGCAGGTTGCTAGGGTGTTGTTATTTTGTTTCAAGGGAATTCCAGGTGGGTGCTAGGAGGTTTCTAAGCATTTGCTGGTGGCTGCTATGAAATCCCATATGGTTAAGAGATGCTGCTGATAGATTTTTATCTTTGTGATTCAATCTGAGCTACAAACTGTTACAAACTGTTTTACTTCATTCAGTTTTATGGGGGAAAATCTGCTTTTAATGAAAACTGCATAAAAAACCGCATGTCTGATCCAAACCAAACATTCCCAACCAAACTAAACATTCCAGAGTTGTAATATCTTGAACACTGTGGGACGAGTTGGCGGTCAAAAACTGGCAGGAAAATAATAATAATAATAATAATAATAATATTAGTACGAAGTAGAAGAAAAAGAAGAGGAAGAAGAAGAATACACCATCAGATAACATTAGTGTTGGGCTTTGTTTTCCTAAACACACTCACGAATAAATGCGCTGATAAACACAAACACAAAACATACGTAACACTAATTATCTGTCATGATGAATTTATCCCCGTCATTCCATTAATCCGCATTAAGACCACCGATACCACACGCACACATGATAAACCACAGCAGACTATTGGCAGGCTTTTGGCACTGCTCTGCAGTCTTCTTATTTCCCCTGTTATGAATGCGCAGACGCTATTAAGAAGATTATTTTTCTATGAATAATTTACTGAAGCTGGTCACATTCCCTAGAGTTTATTATTGCAGCCAACGGAACAGGCCACTAGCTTCAAAAACAGAAAAAAAAAGCTTTTTCTAAAACCCGCCAAACAGCCGCAGCAGCTTTCTTTTTTTTTACTGCGCTTTTGTTGTTTTGTATTCTGCTGTTATACCTCATAATTATTTGACAGCAAAGCCTAAAATAATATTAGGCTTCATTTGATTTTTGAAGCACCACTGAAAGTCATTCAAAATGGTCTTTTACGTACTACTCACATAATTTACAGCCGAGAAGCACGCAATAGGACGTCTGAAGTTTCAGGGTAAACTCGTATGGGCCCGTATGGCAGATATCACATCTTTATTTGCTTTTCTGATTTGAGTTGTATGTAAACAAACATTGCAAAATGCATCTTTCACTCTATGTGAAAACTTGTTTCCAAAGATGTCCAGTAACAAAGTACAAATACTTTGTTACCTTACTTAAGTAGAAATTTTGGTTATTTATACTTTACTGGATTAATTATTTTTCAGTTCACGTTTAAATTCTACTCCTTACATTTTAAAACTGGTTTTATTACTCCTATTTCATTTCAGCTTGTTTTCATTCATGTACATTTACATTCCAGTAAAGATTATTGATAACATGCCTTTGAAGTTTAACTTTTTGCTCCATTATAATACTTATAGACAACTAGTCATCATATCTTCTGCTCCATGAAACACATGTTAATGTTCAGTAGTACACAGATATGCTTCTTTAATATATTTACATTGTACTAAACTACATTCATGTTCAATGGGCGTATATGCGGCTGAAACAGGAAGCCTAGCGCATCCCAAATTTATCAACATTAACATCTTAATATAACATTATAGTCATTATGGCTTTTAGAAGAATGGGTTTTTTGGGGAGGTGGGCTAGTGCGCTATAGACCCCTGTGGTGTGGTCTAAGCTTTTGTCCTTAATAGCATTTTTTTCCTTACATTACTTTTACTTTTATACTTTAAGTAGTTTTGAAAGCAGTACTTTTACACTTTTACTGGAGTCAAAAAAAAAGAGTTGATACTTCAACTTCTACAGAAGTATTTTTAAAATTTAGTATGTATACTTCTACCTGAGTAATGAATGTGAATACTTTTGACACCTAAGATATATATATATCTTAGCTCAGCTCATTAACAAATAACAAATAATAATATGGTTTTTCTCAGTCTGGAATGTGTTTTGAATACAGCAAAGCACAAGGCATCCAATCAGTAAAGAGGTCATTTACATAGATCTTAAAGGCACTGTAACAAAAACAGCCTGTTTTCATCTTATTTTGATTTTAATTTTTTTTCTATTTTTAATTTAAAATGAGTAACTCATAATTAATGCATACATGAATAACTTGTTCAATCATAATTTTGACTTAATTTGTTGCCATTTTAAATTTGTAACTCAATTCATAAATAATTTTGATTTAGTGTCTCATGTTTGAAATTTGCATCTTATAATTTTGACTTAATATCCAATGTTTAAAATTAGTTATAATCATAGTTAATAATTCATTACTTGAAATTCATGACTTTCAAAATGCACCATTCACTCTCAGGTGAAACTTGTTTTTGTGATGTCACAACAACTGATACACATAATCTTAGCCTAGCCCCTTTAACAAATAAGCTACAGGGTTTTTCTCAGTCTGGAATGTGTTTTGAATACAGCAAAGCACAAGGCATCCAATCAGAACAGAGGTCACTTGCATAGATCAATCTTAAAGAGACTGTTTAAAGGAAAAGTCCAACACATTTTGAAAATCTTAGCATAATCAATTGTTAATATGCAAAAAAAGTGGTTTAGATTGTTTTGATGTGAAATGGTACATGGCGAGAAACAATGACTCTCCACTGGTGATCTAAGGATTGCCTCTGGACTTTACTGACCACATTGATGTCACTAGTATGCAGCATTTCACATCAAACCACTCTGAATGACCTTCCATTAAAAGTTTAAAAGCATTAAAAGCAAAACTTTTATTATGCAGAAAATTTGAAAAATTGCTGGAATTCCCCTTTAATTAAAGAAATGCCCGTAACATTGATTATAGCAGTTTTTGGTTTAAAAAAATAATAAAATGCATTTTAAAATGTAGAATTTGGGGCTTTGAAACAAATGCCAAATGTAGCATATGGGCCCTTTAAAATATGCCAAATCTAACATATGGGCCCTTTAAACCACCCATGCCTTTGCGGTAAAGGGATAAAACGTCCTGCTGCGCATACGTAGACTGAGAAATGGGGAAATGTGAAATGGTGTGTGAGTGTATAATTATGACACTGTGCTCTTCCAAATGTATCAGTTTTATCCTGTTGGTCTCTCAGTCTTTCATGCAGGACCTTTGATGGCGGCCCAGATGCCCCAGATACCCACAAGCCCTTGTGGCTGCCGCCCCGAAGCTGTCTAATGCCGTGCCCAGCGCTACGCTCCAAAACAACTGCCAGAGTTTCCCCCCTCATCCACACATCTGCTCTGTAGTATTCCAGCAGAAAGTCATCGGGGAAAGAATGACTCGGAAAAATAAGTGTCATACGGAGCTGATGGTAATGGATTTAAACTCTAATTTAGGATCAGCCTACTTTTACTCACAGAGAACGAAGCAGAGAAACGTGTTTATTAAGAGCTTTTAAAGTTAATAACAGTCTTATTAATAACTCATAAATTCAGAATAGGTACTGTACTGTAGGGGGGGGGGGATAGAGGGAATATAGTACTGACTAATAAACTGGATTTTATCCCTTTATTAAGATGTTATTTTAAAATTGGACCTCATATTATGACTGATAGATTATATTTTTTTCATATTTAACATATTCTTATAAATGAGTATGTTGTAAAATAGCATACTATCAGGACTAACAAAATCATTCTATATATAAGTACCAATGTTGGAACTTATAACTCATAATTTTGTTAAAGGACTTTGGTATTTGAAGTGTATATCTTATCTTAAATTTATGTCTTAAATTAAAACCTCATTTGAATTTTATAATTTGTATCTCATTATTTAAAAATACTACATTTTGACTTAATATCTTATTTAAATTTTTATTTTATTTGTTATACGAAATAAAAAAAACCCCATTACTCTAACTTAATATTTTGTTTTTTGAAACTAATACTCACTGACAATTTGAATTGCTATTTGAAATGACTAACTCATAATTTTAATTTAGTATCTTATTATTTAAATGTATATCCTATAATTTGATATAATATCTTGCGACTGAGTAATGTCAGACTGTTTGATATTTTAACACATCTTTTTTGACTTTATATATTTTTATTCCAAATTAATTACTAATATTTCCACTTCACATTTTGTCATTTCAAATCAGTTTTGACTTAATATGTTGTTATTCGAAATCAGTTACTCATATTATTTACTTCACAGTTTTTTATTTAAAATTAGTAACTCATATTTTTACTTCACATTCTTTTATTTCAAATCAGTAACTCATAGTTTTGACTTCATAAGTTGTTATTCCGAATCAGTAACTCATATTTTTACTTCACACTGTTATTTGAAATCAGTAATTCATAGGTTTGACTTAATATGTTGTTATTCCAAATCAGTAACTCATAATTTTACTTCATATTTAGTTATTTGAAATTGGTAACTCATAGTTTTGACTTTGTATGTTGTTATTCAAATCAGTAACTCATATTATTTACTTCATATTCTGTTATTTGAAATCGGTAACTCATAGTTCTGACTTAATATGTTGTTATTCAAATCAGTAACTCATATTATTTACTTAATATTCTGTTATTTGAAATCCGTAACTCATAGTTTTGACTTTGTATGTTGTTATTCAAATCAGTAATTCATTATTTACTTAATATTATGTTATTCAAAATCAGTAACTCATATTATTTACTTCACATTTAGTTATTTGAAGTCAGTACCTCACATTTTTGTCTTAATATGTTGTTATTCCAAATCAGTAGTTCATATTTTTTACCTCCCATTTTATTTCAAATCAGTAACTCATAGTTCTGACTTAATATGTTGTTATTCAAATCAGTAACTCATATTACTTACTTAATATTCTGTTATTTGAAATCAGTAACTCATAGTTTTGACTTTGTATGTTGTTATTCAAATTCATTATTTACTTAATATTATGTTATACAAAATCAGTAACTCATATTATTTACTTTACATTTTATTTGAATTCAGTAACTCATAGTTTTGACTTCATGTGTTGTTATTCAAAATCAGTAACTCCTTTTATGACTTTATTTACAAAAAAAATCACTGTTCTAACCATTTTATGTAAAAGTACTACTTTTAAACTAAGAATATGGAAATATAGAAATATGAGCTGTATACTGATTGATAATGTGACCTTGAGTTCTGAATTTGAACTGTTTTCTTGTTGCGTTGTGACTTTCTTTGTCTTATTAATGCAAAAACAAGCATACACTCATATTATTAAGCTTATTTAACAACTGCCACCTTTTATATGTTTGCTTTTGTCCACATAAAAAAATGATACTGTTTTTTATAAAATAGATACAGTTTGCCAAAAAACAAATATTACTTCAATCTAGCTAATTCAGTCAGTAGCCAGCACAGTTCCAGCACCTTTTACTATCTTCACTCTATAGTGGCCAAAAGTATTCACCTCCATCAAACTTATTGAACTACTTCAACACACACTTTAAAAAGATCCCAAAACGCCACGGGGCAGTCGCACCGCACCACACACTGTGCTAATAAACCGCTGCAGAAAGCCAGATATCAGCTTTTTCTAGCCCAATGAAGGAGCACGGAAAAAAAGATCTGCCCGTGTAATCAAAATAAAAGTCAATAAAGCTAAAATGCAATGGAGGAAAAAAAAAGAGGGGTCGGATAAAAACGGGAGTAAAGCGAGACGGAGAGGAGAAGAAAAGGAAAGGCAGGTGTTGTAAATCAGGGCTGAAAAGTGGCCGTCAGGATTCCCCTTGCTTTTTCTTTCCTTTTTTTTATTTTTATTACTTTAACTGGAGCTGTTTAATAATTTCCAAACTGCTTTGCCCTGCAGCGCGTGGAGCACATAAATCCCCCAATGTGTACACTCACTTAGACTGCACTTAACATTCCTACAAACCTCTTCATCTTTCGCCCTCTCCACCAGCAGCCCACCACCTCCTTCATCACAGCCCCCACCCCACACTTTCATAAATCTTACATATCCTCAGTCTTTTAGTCCACCCAGTTTTGGGGCATTATTTCTGCATAATTGAAAGTTTTTTGGATTTATTAACGTTTGTTTTGATTACATGAGCAGATACTTGGATGTGAAGTCACATGTTCTATATTGTCGCTGTCCAAAGAATAACATGTGTCTCGATTTATTGTAATTTTTTTTCTTTTTTCTACATAATTTGAACGCGACATGTTGTTTACATTGTATCAAACGTTCAAGACAAATGGACCAATAGAAATGCTCCAAAACAACTTGGAAAAAAAATCTGGTTTCATTGACTCATTTGACTCACAGTGACAGTACATAGTTGTTCTTTTTTCCAAAATATATATGTTAGAAGAGTTTGAAATAGCGCCAGGTCTACTAAAAATCAGCATTTGTTCTCTCACTCTATGTAAAAACTTGATTCTACCTTAGCCAGTGCTGATGTGGGTGCACGTCTAGGTCTGCTGCGATACATAAAATGTACCAAAAGTGTATTACATTGTGTTACAGTTGATTACAACAGGTGTAAGAGCACTAGCTTTTGCGTTGTTGTTGTAGACATTGTTAATGTTGTTGTTATTTGACACCTCTAAAAAGCTACATTACCGAATGTTCACAAAGTTTTCCGATTGCATATTTAAATGTATGCAATGTCTTTATGAGTTTAAATATGCAGTACGGTTGCCTTATGTGCTACTATAACAAATATATTGGAACGTTATGAATTATTATTAGATTATAAATATGGCTTCAAAAATTACTACCAGGTTACAAGTGGTTTGATATGAAATATTTAATTCTAGGGATTAAGACTGGATTCACATGAAATGCTTCATTCTAGAGATTCAGACTGGTTTGATATGAGATGATTTAATCTAGAGATTCAGACTGGTTTGTTATGAGATGCTTCATTCTAGAGATTCAGACTGGTTTGATATAAAATGTTTCATTCTAGAGATTCAGACTGGTTTGATACAAAATGTTTCATTCTAGAGATTGAGACTGGTTTGATATAAGATCCTTCATTCTAGAGATTCAGACTGGTTTGATATGAGATGTTTTTTCTAGATATTCAGACTGGTTTGATATGAAATGCTTTTTTTCTGGATATTCAGGCTGGTTTGATATGAGATACTTTTTCTAGATGTTCAGACTGGTTTAATATGAGATGATTTAATCTAGAGATTCAGACTGGTTTAATATGAGATGCTTCATTCTAGAGATTCAGACTGGTTTGATATGGAATGCTTTAATCTAGAAATTCAGACTGGTTTGATATGAGATCCTTCATTCTAGAGATTCAGACCGGTTTAATATAAAATGCTTTTTCTGGATATTCAGACTGGTTTGATATGACATGCTTCTTCTAGAGATTCAGGCTGGTTTGAAATGAGATGCCTTTTCTAGAGATTAAGGTTAGTTTGATATGAGATGCTTTTTCTAGATATTCAGACTGGTTTGATATGAGATGCTTTTTCGAAATGTTCAGACTGGTTTGATATGAGATGCTTTTTCTAGAGATTAAGGTTAGTTTGATATGAAATGCTTTAATTTAGAGATTGAGACTGGTTTGATATGAGATGCTTTTTCTAGATATTCAGATTGGTTTGATATGAGACGCTTTTTCTAGATATTCAGATTGGTTTGATATGAGACGCTTTTTCTAGATATTCAGATTGGTTTGATATAAGATGCTTTTTCTAGATATTCAGATTGGTTTGATATAAGATGCTTTTCCTAGAGATTCAGGCTGGTTTGATATGAGATGCTTTTTCTAGAGATTCAGGCTGGTTTGAAATGAGATGCTTAATTCTAGAGATTGGGACTGGTTTGATATAAGATGCTTTTTCTAGAGAGTCAGACTGGTTTGATATGAGATGCTTTTTCTAGATATTCAGATTGGTTTGATATGAGATGCTTTTTCTAGATATTCAGATTGGTTTGATATGAGACGCTTTTTCTAGATATTCAGATTGGTTTGATATAAGATGCTTTTTCTAGATATTCAGATTGGTTTGATATAAGATGCTTTTCCTAGAGATTCAGGCTGGTTTGATATGAGATGCTTTTTCTAGAGATTCAGACTGGTTTGAAATGAGATGCTTAATTCTAGAGATTGGGACTGGTTTGATATAAGATGCTTTTTCTAGAGAGTCAGATTGGTTTGATATGAGATGCTTTTCCTAGAGATTCAGGCTGGTTTGATATGAGATGCTTTTTCTAGAGATTCAGACTGGTTTAATATGAGATGATTTAATCTAGAGATTCAGACTGGTTTAATATGAGATGCTTCATTCTAGAGATTCAGACTTGATTCACATGAAATGCTTCATTCTAGAGATTCAGACTGGTTTGATATGGAATGCTTTAATCTAGAAATTCAGACTGGTTTGATATGAGATCCTTCATTCTAGAGATTCAGACCGGTTTAATATAAAATGCTTTTTCTGGATATTCAGACTGGTTTGATATGACATGCTTCTTCTAGAGATTCAGGCTGGTTTGAAATGAGATGCCTTTTCTAGAGATTAAGGTTAGTTTGATATGAGATGCTTTTTCTAGATATTCAGACTGGTTTGATATGAGATGCTTTTTCTAGAGATTAAGGTTAGTTTGATATGAAATGCTTTAATTTAGAGATTGAGACTGGTTTGATATGAGATGCTTTTTCTAGATATTCAGATTGGTTTGATATGAGACGCTTTTTCTAGATATTCAGATTGGTTTGATATGAGACGCTTTTTCTAGATATTCAGATTGGTTTGATATAAGATGCTTTTTCTAGATATTCAGGCTGGTTTATACAATGAGATGCATAATTCTAGAGATTGGGACTGGTTTGATATGAGATGCTTTTTCTAGATATTCAGGCCGGTTTAAAATGAGATGCATAATTCTAGAGATTGGGACTGGTTTGATATGAGATGCTTTTTCTAGATATTCAGATTGGTTTGATATGAGATGCTTTTTCTAGATATTCAGATTGGTTTGATATGAGATGCTTTTTCCAGATATTCAGATTAGTTTGATATGAAATGCGTTTTCTAGAGATTAAGGTTAGTTTAATATGAAATGCTTTAATTTAGAGACTGAGACTGGTTTAATATGAGATGCTTTTTCTAGATATTCAGATTGGTTTGATATGAGATGCTTTTTCCAGATATTCAGATTAGTTTGATATGAAATGCGTTTTCTAGAGATTAAGGTTAGTTTAATATGAAATGCTTTAATTTAGCGACTGAGACTGGTTTAATATGAGATGCTTTTTCTAGATATTCAGACTGGTTTGATATGAGATGCTTCGTTCTAGAGATTCAGACTGGTTTGATATGAGATGCTTCGTTCTAGAGATTCAGACTGGTTTGATATGAGATGCTTTTTCTTGATATGAAATGCTTCATTCTAGAGATTCAGAGTGGTTTGATATGAAATACGTCAATCTAGAGATTAAGATCTATCTGATATGAAATGCTTCATTCTATAGAAAACTGGTTACAGATAAAGTGATAGTTCGAAAACTCTCCGCACCACAGCCTCGTTATCTCCCACGAAACAATAGAGACTGACCTCAATTACCTCAAGGCTTAAGTTCGTTATCGGCACTCGTCATATTCGTAACTAGCATGAGGACACAAGGGTCCTCCATAGTTTCGGAAGGGTTTTATGAGCTTTAGTATGGAAACAGTGATGAGACCACCCAGTCTGCAGAGACTGGCTCTCAGCTGATCTAACTAAAGCTGTGGTTTTACCATAGACTTAATTACCAGCTTTGTTTCCCTCTGTACAAGGCGCTACGCTACCCAGCATCTCTCTGTTTCCTATGTTAGCATAAGCTGACACACAATCTACAGCTGTAGCCACCAACTTTCCTACATAGTTGATCTCCAACCTCCACATCTAATATGTTGCTCCACCTCCTTATTTAACACTCACACATTGCAGAGCCATTGCAGAAATTCTGAAGTAGCTCACTAACTGGAAATCTCCAGGTACCCGGTTGCTCAACACTGTCCTATAACCACAGTTCACTCATTTCTATTAGTTTGCTATGTCAATCTAAAAGACATATAAACAGTAGCTGTCTGTTAGCTGTCTCTGCTCTGAGATTTATAACTGGTGACCCTTACAGTACTTACCACTGTAGACTCTATGATAAAGTTGGTTGGTCCTCACTAGCTGCACGAAGAGAATCTCATTGGCTTATTTTTATCTATAAATCACTCTCTGGCCATTTGCCAGCTTACATCTCTTCTCTGATTTCAATAAATAACAATAATTATCAGACTCGCTCTAGTGGCTGGATCACCTGTCAGGTACCGAGAGTGTTTAGTGAACTGGGAAAATCTGATTTTAGCTACAGTGCACCAGCGAGCTGAAATTCTCTACAGGAAACTCTGAAGCTCAGCTCGCTGGGATCACTGAACCATTTTAAACTTTTAGTTTCTAGTCTAGAAAGCCAGTGATATTTTTAAATGAATATTTCTCTCTATTAGGATTTTATTTTTATCTTATTTATTTTTATGTATTTTGTGTTTGTTTTATTTTATTATTTTTAATTTTTTTATTAGTATTATTATCTTTTTACTATTTTTATTATTTATTATTTTTATTATTTTATTATTATTATTATCTATTTTTTTAATTATCGTGATTGTTTTATTGAGTATTTTTTATTAGCATTTCAACTTTTTATTATTTTGTTGTATGTATGTTGTTTATTTTATATTCTTTTATAATTTTTTTCTAACATTTTTTTACATTATATTTTATGCATCTATATTAAATGTTTATTTAAAATTTATATTTTATTTAGCATTATTTTTGCTCATTTTGCTTTCAATCCCTTTACATGTATACGCTTGGCCGCACTGAAAATGAGGGTCACCCCTCAATGTATTTCCAAGATTAAATAAAGGTTGATTGATTGATTGATTGATAGATTAACATGTGCTCTCTGTACAGTGTGTGTTCATTTACTTTCAAATCAATTCCTCATTCATCCAAACTTTTACATACCACTGTGTTTACACACTACATGTACTGTCTCATCTACACAATACACACCCACCAACTGATGTGTGTCTATATGGTTTGAGAGATCTTGTCATGTCTTTGACACAAGCTATCAGCAAAGCTGTCCTCTCTCTGTCTCTCTCTTTCTCTCTCTCCTCCATTCTCACTCTCTCTCTCTCGACAGCTTGCTGAGAGCTCTCGTCAGCGCAGCCTCTTTAACGAGCCACATCAGATGTTAACTAAGCGGCGCCTGTTAGCAGAGATAAAGACACCAGCACTCCTGTGAAGGAGAGTGAGAGAGATAGAGAGTGAAAGAGATGGAGGAAAAGTGTTTGGATGTGGCGTTGTTAAACGTGTGTGCTAGCCTAGTTCTCATTTCTCTTTCTCTCTTGATCTCTCTTTCTCTTTGCAAACAGCTTTAACCCTTTTAGAGCCAAAGTATAAGCATTTAAGGCTTCTTCTGCTTATGCACACACAGCCGTAACTAGCTGTGAGGACTGACGTCCAAACCTTGGTCTCCACTCACAAGAGAGTCAATGTGGAAGTGTGTTCTGACGAGGCAGAAGCTCTACTCAGCAACCCAGAGTGTCACAGGTCTACCCAATCAAATGAAGACCGCCACATATCCATGGGCAGGCAAGATTTAAATCTGCCTCATTTCCTCAGCCACCCAATCACTGCTTAACAATCGTTGCTACCCGCCATGGCCCCAAGCCGTTCATTATGAGGGCCCATCGCGTTCGCAACTAGCATGAGGACACCGAGGTCCTCTGTAGTTTTGGAAGGGCTTTATGAGATTCAGCATGGAAACAGCAACGAGACCACCCAGTCAGCAGTGACTGGATCTCAGCTGATCTCACCGCAGCTGTGGTTTAACCGTAAACTGCTATGTTTATCTCTGTATGAGATGCGACGCTACCCAGAGCGACTTATAATTCTCGAGACGTTCAGGAATGCGGCACAAGCACTATAGGCTAACGTAAACCATAGCCGTGATGAATATGCAAGAGTTTATAAGAGTGTTTAACAGACTCGTAACACTGCTAGCTAGCTTAATGAGCATGCCTCAGGCCAGTTCCAGTAGCGGCTCAGTTTAGGATACCTAAACCCTGTAGTAGGTAATATTCAATGTGAAGATAAAGATGGAAAATCCAGGAGAATTCAAAACAACAAAACAGAGATGATAAGAAAACAAAACAAAGAACAAAACTAAGACACACACAGAGACAAGAAGGTATCTACAATCACAAAACCCCATTACTAACACAAATACACAAAGACAAGACAAAGACTAGGAGACACAGGGGTATAAATACAAAGCAGCAGACGAGGAACACCTAGGAAGGGGAGGGGCAACAAACTTGGAACAGATGAAAGGTGTCACAAGAGGGCGGAGACAGGGACGGGCTTTGAACTAAAATAAACAGAAGCACATAAAACAGACAAGAGGAAAAACAGGTAAATACAAGACAGGATATAACAGTTATATATACACATACATGTATATCATCACTGTCCAAAGAAATTCATATATCTCCATTTTTATTTTTCTATATCATTCAAATGCAGCAGCTGGCGGACCAATAGAAATGTTCCAAAATAGCTTGGAAAATATTTTCTGGTTCTATAGGCTTACATTATATTACATTAAAAGTAGTTTTTTGGCCTATATATATATATATATATATATATATATATATATATATATATATATATATATATATATATATATATATATATATATATATATAGAGAGAGAGAGAGAGAGAGAGAGAGAGAGAGAGAGAGAGTATATGTGTGTGGGTGTGTGTATGTGTGTTTATAAATACATATGCTCTTTCTTGCTAATAACATAACATATTAATGGCACTCATCCATCCATACACCCACTATCTTCTGCTTTATCTTGCTATTTGGGGTCACAGGGGGCGTGGAGCCAATCTCAGCATAATTAGGCAAAAGTGGGGCACACCATGGACAGGTTGCCAGTCCATCGCATGTGACAATCATGCACACCCACAGGGCAATTTGCAGTGACCGATCAACCTAATTTGCATGTGTTTGGTTTGTGGGAGTAAACCGGAGCACCTGGAGGAAACCCACTCAAGCACAGGGAGAACATGTAACCTGTGGACTACATAGAAGGATGTATGTGAAAGGGGTTCAATTTAAATTTTCATATATGGACAGTATAGACATAAAAGTGAACCAGTGGGTTTGAAACGTTAACGTTTTCAGTGTTTATGTACTACATCAAACAATAATCTAAAAGAAAGAAGCAGTCGCTGACATGAGCTCTTCAAGACATTTGGAGTGTGGAGTGTCGCAGCCGCCTTGACTTTCAGTTCCGGAGTGGATGTGTGAGGTTTACTCCAGGGACAGCACGGCACTCCTCAAAAACCCAATCCGACTTCCTCGCTTTCTGAAAACAGCAGCTATAAATAGAGCCGTACACTCGTCTTATACAGAACCAGAGGACCGCACCTTTCCTCCTCCGCCACAGAGACGAGCTCTGAGAACCACAACACACCATCCTCCTTTTCAAAGAATTTGGGGACAAAAAAGTTTCAAAAGACTGAGTGTAAGTGTGTGTGTGTGTGTGTGTGTGTGTGTGTGTGTGTGTGTGTGTGTGTGTGTGTGATAGAGAGAGTGTAAGTGTGTGTGAGAGTGTAAGAGAGCGAGTGTGTGTGAGGTTAAGAGAGAGAGAGAGAGAGATCAATAGTTGAGTCTCCCCACTGATCTCATTACTCACATGTGAGGAAGTTCTACACTGCTCAAATCTAGAGAGAGAGAGAGAGAGAGAGAGAGAGAGAGAGAGAGAGAGAGAGAGAGAGAGAGAGAGAGAGAGAGAGAGAGAGAGAGAATGAGAGACAGACATAGAGAAAGCCAGAGAAGGAAAGGAGATAGAAAAAAAATCTCTCTCTCTCTCTCTCTCCCTATATATATATATATATATATATATATATATAATATATATATATATATATATATATATATAGAGAGAGAGAGAGAGAGAGAGAGAGAGAGAGAGAGAGGAAGGAGCCTGAAAAGAGGATAAGAGAAGAGATGAGATGAGAGCAATAAAAAGATGCAGAGATGGAGATTGAGTGATAGAAAAAAGAGAGGCAGGTGGCAAGAGAGAAAGAGAGAGTGAGAAAGAGTTGGACTAAACTAAAAGAGAAATTGTCTTGTTTAGTTGAAGACAGAAAGAGAGATGAATGAAAGAGAGGTGAAGAAAGAAGAGAATTTACAAGGGATTTTGTTAAGAAAAGGATAGCGAGGGAGAATGATAAAGAGAAAAAATAATATAGATAATGCAAAAGAAGCAGAAAGAGAATGTTGCAAAGAGAAAAAAAACAACAGAAGTGAGTTTGAGGAGGAAGAAGAGAAGTTTAAATAGAGAGATAAAAGAAAGAGTTGGACAAAATGGAGAGCAGAGAGAGCAGAGAAAAAGAGAAAGTGCAGAAAAGGCAGGGATAGAGAGATAGATGATGATGAGAGACTGATGTGGGAGCGAGAGAAAGAGAGAGAGAGAGAGAGAGAGAGAGAGAGAGAGAGAGAGAGAGAGAGAGAGGAGGTTAGACAAAATTAAGAGCGATAGAGAGAAAATGAGGGAGAAACTGGGTGATTTAGTTGGACAGAAAGCAAGAGAGCGAGAGAAAGGATTGAGGGAGAGGTGGAGAAAATCAGAGAAGAACAGAGAAAAAGAGAAAGAGGAGTGAAAGAGAGTTGTAAAAGCAAGAAAAAGCAGGAAGGAGTTTGAAAAAAAGATGAAAAACAGAGAAATATTGAAAATACAGACAGATGATGGAGGAAGAGGAGAGAGTAAGAGAAAAAAGAGAGAGGTAAGGGCAAAGACAGAGAGAAAATTGGAGAAAAGACTGATTACGAGAGAGAGAAATAGGGATAGAGAGAGAAATGGGGAGATAGTAAAATGGGAGTCACTCTGTGCTGTGACGACACCTGTCAATCAAATCCAGGAGGCGTTCCCGCCCCTCTTTAACCTTCTGACCCCAAGCTGTTAGCAGACGGTTGGGAAGCGGAGACGAGCGAGTTCGACCACAGACATAAATATTTAGCGCTGGAACCGAGAGACTGACACAAACTACTCAAATAATCACCCGTCCATCACTAAGCCCCCCCCTCTCTCCTTCTTTCCCTCTCTCTCTCACTCTCTCTTCCTGATGGACAGATAAACAACGTGTGTTATCTGACCCAGATGCGGATTGGGCGAGCGAGTGACACTCTGCAAACACTCTAAATTGAACCCTCTAACTCTGAAAGCCTCTCTCTCTCTCTCTCTCGCTCTCTCTCTCCGAGTGAGCGGTGAAGGTGCCAGCAGATTAATATTAAACACCGCAGTAATATTCAGCACTTGGGGAGTATGGAGGGAGGAGGGAGGAGGGAGGATACAGAAAGTGCTGCTCTGAAGGTGATGCTGCTCTGAAATACAGTAGGCCCGAGGTGAGAAGGAAGAGAGGAGATGGAGGTGTGACTTATTCACTTATTATTTATGTCTTTTTGCCACCTTCACCAGGCACCTCCAGACGGAAGGGCAGACCTGAAGCTGTGAGGACTCGGGCCTCTTCAAGTGGATGAGCCATTCGCACCTGCATCAGTGTTTCTCGATATGGACTTGGGTCAGTGTTGCAGCGCAGGTTTAGCCTTTCACAACACGCAAACGTTACTTAAGCCCAGCGTTTATATTGAAAAAGTTGGGGCGGCATGGAGAAATGCAAATGACACAAAGAAAGCAATGGCTTCTCTGATTGAATTTGACTTGAAGAGAGTATGAACACAAGATAAACATCCATTCCTGCCAAGAAACGTTGGCATGGGGGGAAATTTAGGGCTAGGAAATCATGAAAATAATGAAATCATGATGCAAATTCAAACAGGCGACGCCACAATTTGCTGTAATCGCAATTTCAGTGAACAGCTTTGAGGAATGGCCTAGCCTTAGTAGCGAAGGCGGGCCAAGAATCGCTGGTTTGCCGACAAATGTGAAGAGAAATGTTCGTGCTCCTTAGCAAAGATGGGAAGGGATCTGGATATTTGATGGTTGACCACGCATAACATAAAAGACTTAAGGAATCTGGAGGAACTAAAGTCTAAGCTCAGACGGCACCTCATCAAGAACCCTCATTCGGGATTAAACCTTTGACCATCACTACAATCCACAGTTACATCCAGTAAACACTTTACAGCTCCAGTAGGAAGCCATATGTTAAGAAGTGGCATCAACTTCTCTGGGCTCTGAGGCATCTATGATGAACCTTTTCACGGTGGAAAGGTCTACCATGATCTGATCAAGGTCAGTATTTCAGGTGGAAGAAGAAAAAAGACACAGTGTGCTTCACAACCAAGACAAGCAGACTATCCAGACTGGTCAGTCAAGCCCCTCCTCACCAAAAGCCACCATTATGTGTCCACCACCAACCAATCACAGACCACAGTCCCAAAACTTCTCACTGGACTTCTGATCAGACAGTTTGTATTTTCTCTATCCTGGTTTAATCTGTTTTCCAGTTTCCGGGGTTTCGCTCTTTGGCCCGCCCTCTTGATTGGTTGTCCTGGTTGACCCTTGCCTGATTTCAATTACACTGTTGTCCCTGTTAGCAGTCCCTTCTGTAGGTTTTGACCAGGCCTGGCTTTTAGGTTCCTCTTATGGCATTAAAGCTTTTCACTTCTCTAATATCTGCGAGCATGGCTGGATTTCTGACTGGGCCATTGGGGACAGCTCCCAGGGGCCCAAAACATTTTGCGATGCCTATCAACATTTATGATACAATATATTTTTATTTCTGAGGGCTCTCCATTGTAAGAACTTTTAGGAACTTTGACCCCAGGGCCTCTTAGGGGCCCTAGCCATGCTTTTGGGAGCCTAGCCGCCCCTTATGAAAATGGACAAGACGTTATGGTACTGCTCTGACTTAATAATTTTAGAGGGCCCTGGTTATGAGAGCCCCTACCAGGGGGCCCTAGAGAAGAACAGGGCATACCATTACTGCTGCAAACAGGAGAAAACTTTATCTTCCCCACTGCTGCATTGAAAATCACCTACTAAGCCAGTAGGTACTAGACTGGAGCCAGTATGTACTACTGCAGCGGTAAAGCAGTCGGCAGTTTCAGTACACTAGTGTTTAGTATGCACAAAACCTTGGACGCACTACGTCCACTATCTTACTGTTGAAATCCTGATTTATTGACATCATACAGATACTTTTTGTGACGCTGAGCTGCGTTTTAGTCTAAATCTGTACTCACACAGTGTCTAGCTGTAGCTCAGAGGAGACAAACCAGAATTTGAACCATTCTTTACCTCAGAAGTAGCTCTAACTTTTATAGCGGCAGGTCACCACTTTCAGGCAGTCTCTTTCCTTCGTTTTGAACTCCTTTGTGGCTCCAGTTGAATCATTGGATAGCACAGTGTGCTGCGGTCACATACTTCTAAATGTCTCCCGATGCAGGAGGTCATCCGGGTAACAACACTAGATGACTACTGAGTACTCGGACACACTAGCTGCACTCGCCTACTGAGTATTATGGAAGCAGGCAATTTTGGACACACTCAATGTCTTGAGTACGAATTTAGTTGCAGCCAGTTCCACCCATTGGTTGCTTCTCCGCTGTCACATGACTCCCCACCGTACACCGTATCACCGTACTCACCATATAAGTTGGGGTTGTTCATGCACTGCAGACTACGGGGATTAGCAGTTGAGCAGAAACCACCTCTCAGCAAACCAGGTCCATACTAATGTCTAAGGAAGAACACTGGAAAGGTCAAAACTAGAGGACAGGGACCAGGAGATAAGAAAAAACGGGAGGAGAAAAGGAGGTGAAGAGCAGCAGAAACACTTTCCAGCATGCTGTTTAATGAAACGTACGCTTTCTTTATCTCCCACTCCATACTGTCATCATCTGGAGAGAAAACCTCAAAACTCTATTTCTAATGGCTTCGGATTTCTTCCCCTCCGAGCTGACTCTCACCTTTTTTGCCCTGGGGGTGTTTCAGAGCAGCCAGAGACACAAATCAAGCCGGAGCAGCTTGAAGTTGAGCGAGGATTAGCCAGAGCGGCGCAGAAATGCTGCGAAATTATCCTTCAATAAGCAAAATCAACACTTACAGTGATTAGCTTAACTCGGAAATCAGAGCTATGGCTGGCGATGACGGAAGCGTGCGGTACTCCCATATGAATTATTTCTCACTCCTAGCTCGTCAAAGCAGAGATGTGGGGGAAAGCTGAGAAACTGGGTAGAAAGTCAAGGCTGTAAGCTTAGAGTCCACATTTGGTGTTTATGAGTGGAAGATACTAGTCTAGTATTGGAACATGATGAAAAGTCATTGTTTTTGTGGCATGAAATAGAAGCATTAAAGCAGTTTTTATAGATAGATAGATAGATAGATAGATAGATAGATAGATAGATAGATAGATAGAAACATTTTTATTCTCTAAAAATCATTTGATACACTTACATTAATTGTGAAATGGACAATATTGTTATATTGATATATATATATATCTCCATGTTTTGTCGATTTTTCTACATCATTTAAACACAACACAACAATTTCAGTGATAAATAGCTTGGAAATATACTAAATATACTACTATTAGATAGTAAGTTGTTCATTCTATTGTTATGAGTACCAATACTGTTATGAGTGTAGACAGAATGTTATCTTCAAAAAAATAATACCAATAAATCGTCATTGTCCAATGAAAAGCAAGTATCTTCAAAAACGGCTTCTCTTTCAAGGTAAGTCAATGGAACCAGAAATCCTCCCAAGCTATTATGAAGCATTTCTATTGGTCCATGCGTCATGAAAGTTTTACACAGTGTGAACATCAGCTGTCAAGTTCACATGATGTTGAAAAATGAAATTAAACAAAAACAGAGGTACATTTTCTTCGGACAACAATGAAAAAATAATACCAACAGACAGTCAGGTGAGTGCAGTATGAGTGGCAGTGTTAGCAGCGCAAAAGTTTTAGGCACTTGAGGACATTATATTCTTTATATCCAGACAGGAAGCTTTTATTTACTCAGTAAACACTTTATTATTTAAATATTCAAACAGTATTAATACAGTAAGTAATGCTTTTACATATGTGTGTTTATTTAACCCTTTCCAAGCCTCTCCTTGTGGAAACAACCCAGTATTAGTTACAGTTCTCATCTAATACCTGCTTTGACTGCTCAGTACTTCATTAAGCTAAATCAAGATTGCTGCTGAAGGAACTGAATACATTCATACAACGTCTGGGGCGTCCAGGAGAAATCTGGAACTACACTTTGTTCTTCAAACTGGAGCTCAAGATATGATCTACTTCTTTCACAATAACATATTCTTATATGTTACTCTGTATTGTATGTATGATTATTTACATCTGTTCTAATGATATCTGCTGTTCTTACTGCTGGAAATACACTTATTGATCAGATAAAAGCTTTTAAACTTTGAGCTTCGGTGCCTTTACACAGTATAACAGTATAACGAATACAGGCTTCCTAAAGGCCCACAGACTTCTAAGGATTAAGTTGAAAAGAAACACCAGACGCTCACTCAAACATTTCCCCTTCTTGCTCTTATCGGTCATCTGAATCAGATCCTGGCCTCACGGCCTCTGCGCAGCACTTCAGGGGTCGGAGGTCAAACAGGCTCTCTGAAAGGGGATCCGAAGTGGAAAGGTCATAATGTAACGAGGAGCTCATTCCTGTACTCTGCAGACCCCTGGATAATCAAACAGTGACTGCATAATGTATTAATGGACCATTTATGTGAGAAGAAGAGCAAATACACACAGAACACACAAATACACACACGGCGGGCATGCGGACGCCTCATCAGTGTGTGTGTGTGTGTGTGTGTGTATGTGAGTGTGTGTGTGCTATGTGTGCTGTGAGGAATGCGTATAGGGTGTGTATGTATTTCAGAGAGAAAGAGCGAACGAATCAGGTTCCTCTTCCAATAAACACATCGCTCAGTAGGAACATGTGCCGCCGCGGGACACGGTAAGGAACATGTGACCCGCCCCAGAGGGCTGCTGGGAAAAAGCAAAACAAACAAACATGCAGGATCCGTCGAGTGACACGACCAGCGGATATAGACGCTAAGGATTAGTGGAATTCGAGCTGGAGACTCAGATTTTAACTAGTTATTAGGCCTAAAGAGGTTCACATGTCCGTATCAAAGGGCCAGTGCCACGGAAAACAGAATTTTTCACACATTTTTAAAAAAAATACAGGTTTAATATCATATGTAATAAAAGGTCAGTCTGGTGCATTTATAGGAAATGAACTGCACATCTGTAGGTTGTTTTCAATGATGTGTCATGAAAGCCGTTTGGTAATTGGCAATACTTACGGAGCTGATTTTGTTCATTAGAGATGACAATTTTTCCCAGATTGATCACTTTCAGTTCTTCTAAAAAGGGCACATATAACAAACAAGCTATTTATCTAAAAAACTTTTCACACACACACAAATGTGCCCTGCCATATACACTACTGCTGCATTTCTTAATCAAATGCTATACACTAAACACTAAAACATAATATACTGACCAATCATAACATAACAACGAAAAAAGCTACAGAGAGTATATATAATGTATATATACATTGGAGACATATATATATATATATATATATATATATATATATATATATATATTATATATATGTATATATACATTGGAGATATATATATATCGATATATATATATATATCGATGCTGTCCAATGAATATCAATTTTTGACGATTTCTATTTTTCTACGTCAATAAAAAGCAGCAGCTGCCGTGCACACTGTGGGACTAATAAAACCACTTATGTTTTAGAAATAAAACTCTTGAAAGTTTCTTAGCTTTATTCAACATGCTATGTTAAACTCTTGCTGGACTGAATCAGTTCCTCACTTCATGACTTCTGGCCCTTGATGGCGCATGTCACTGCTGATTTGCTTCAGTAGCATGTTTGTCAGGCTCAACAACCTCGTGAGCTTGATTAGATTAAGTTTAACACATGACACTAAAGCTTGACAAGCAGGTAGTAAAATAAGCCTTTCTTTATGACACCAGTAGCAGTGAGGTGGGGGGCTGTGGTATATATATATATATATTATATATATATATATATATATATATTATATTATATATATATATTTATATATATATATATATATATATATACACACACACACACATATATATATATATATATATATATATATACATATATATATATATATATATATATATACATATATATATATATATATATATATATATTATATATATATATATATATATATATAAATAATTTAATAATTTCTCAAAAATTAATAATGAAAACATTGATTACATGATTATATTTATATTTATAAAAAATGCAGTAAAGCTAAACACAATATAAAAAAGAAATACATAAATACATGTAGGAATAAATGTAGAAATGTACAAAAAATCATATTTTTTATAATCATATTTAGTATGATTATTTCTTTTTTTTTAAATAGTAAATTAACATGTGAGAAATAGAAGTACGTAACAAAGACTTCAAGTAAGTCCAAGTAAATGTAAATCAAATATTAGTTTATAAATATGTTATTCCCAGTAGCCTTAATACATTATGTTGGCTACATGAGTATACATAAAACAAATGTTACCAACACGGCTATAACACAAACCTGCAATTTTATCTTAATCAATAATTAAAAAAAACATCAATCACAACTTTATACAATGCTAGTAAGTGAAATACTAAATGCTACAGAATGCCCCACTCAATATATATATATATATATATATATATATATATATATATATATATATATATATATATATATATATATATATATATATATATATATATATATATAGTAAAAAACTGGGAAAATCAATTATAACATTATACAATGCTAGTAAGAAAAATATTTTTATGTTTACATTTTTACTTAGTATATAGAGGGGGGCATTTGGAAATAACTTCTTCAGTCCTTCAGTCTATATTGTGATTACATTTATTCATAATACTGTTATGCAATACAAATATTGAATTATAAATGTTATTCCCAATAGCTTTAATACATTTTGATCAATGCATTTCTCTATAAATGAAATGTTATCAAAGCTACTATAACATAAACCTGCAGTTTTATCATAATCAATGAAACACCCTTATTAATACATCCAACCTATTTTCTATAATTGCATGACATACAACCCCTTTGCTGAGGTGAAGTGCTGTATTACAATAATAAGTATCCCTAAAATAACTGTTGGGAACACTGACCAATCACAACACATGTAACATGCCTTTGCACGCCTTTGAGACGGACTCGTGAACCCTCTCTCCTTGAACGCCATGCTTCAAATGGAAAGACTTCCAGAGAAATATCTGTGTTTTTCCCTCGTCCTAAAACTCGCTCTTAAGTCACATGTCTATTGTTACCCTAAATTGAAAAGTTTGAGCAAAGCAAGTAATAAGCGATTACTACGCTGGCCAGGATCAAGTATTCTTCTCTAATGAGACGTTCCACTTACGTCAAGCATCACCCGGGACGGCTCCAATTGTTACACATGCCTGTTCATTCAACACTCAATACTCAAGCTTTTCATGGTCCACTCTACATAACCAAGCTGGGTAGTAATGGCATTATGCTCATTCAATGGAGCTGGACATCTCGTTAAGAAAGATTTACAACATGGCAAACTCATTCAAGCTTCAATCTCAGTTGTGCAAAGCCAGGCCCAGGCCATCCCGGGGGTTATACAGGCCCCTCTACTTGTAAAGTCTGACCTAGCAGCTATATCTTTTGGGCCTAAACATTCCTTCAAAACCCGAAATCAAACAATGATGAAACCTGTGAACTTTGTCATGATTGCTTCCTTTTTGACTGGGGCCCTGTTGAGGCTTTTAAAAAGCTTTAATTCCAGTCTGCTTCTTGAGACCTCCAGGTCCAAGCCTCTACTTGTCATTCTATCTTTTTAATTGCAGTGTGAAAAGAGAAGAATTAGGAAACAAAATGTGAGCTACCTCCAATGTTAGCACCCATTTGCCAAACATCCTTGACATAGTCTATAAGTTTTATAGGGTGTTTCTTGCTATGCATCAACAGCTGGTAGGCTTGTTAGTCAGACTTCGGTTGACTAGCTCTTGGCCTTAGCTAGACAACACAGATAAAATGGGCTAACAAACTATCTATTCAAGCAACAAGAGGCTCTGGCAATACAGAGGCTTGAACCCAGAACCTGAAAGTCAATATCCTACGTCTTTACAAATGGATAGCCAAGCGCCCACACCACCAGATGGTCCCTGTGAGGAATTGTTATTATTATAAACCCTAAACACTTCCCATTAATCCTGAATATCTGCTTCAGTATCTCTACTTCAAAGCTTTTACCACCAACAAACAGTAGTCATGTTGGAGCCCACCAGACAACTGTGCTCAGGGGCTTTAACTTGATGACCTGTGTGTGTCCATAGCAGTATTACTTTCCAAGGTGTTGTGTTGGCTGTGTCCAGTGCTTCAGCAGTGTTTCAATTATTTCCTCTTTTCCCAGTTTCTGAACAAGAAAGTTTTCTGGCCTTCATGTTGGTTTATCCTACAAATACAGCCTTTGTAGATGAAACCGATGGCTCAGTGGACCCACCAAGGCAAAGGACACACCTGTCAATCACATGAGTCAATACTTTTACTAAAATGAGGGTCGGTGCCATGTTTCATGTTTTATTTACAAATCTACTCAGTGACATTGGACATCGGTTAAAGAGGCAGAGCTTTAGTTGAAAGTGAAAAGCAGACTGATGTCAACTTCCAACATTGGGCTGACGTTGAATTTAGGTGGGAAATAAAAATATGGATGAATAAAGACATCCATCAAAAAACAATGTCAGCTTGATGTTAATCTCCAACATCAAACATATGTTAAAGTTAACCAACATCAATGTTGGGTTGACATCAAGCTTCAGCGTTGGATAGGAAGACTGGGCAACCATAGCTGCAGCGCCTAGGAAGTATTCGGGTGTCTTGTGGACAGGAGGAGTCTGGGAATGGACCCCCAGCCTATTGATTAGTGGAACAACCGCTCTCCCACCTGAGACATGTCTAATGTTAGAGTGCAACATCTTTCTTGTGTCAAATTGATGAATAGTGCCTGCTGGGTAGATATAAGTATAATAAAGACTCAAACTCCGTTATCATGTCTTTCCAAAGAAGAACATGTCACTAATCTCCATTATATTTCCGATTCTTACTTTTTATACAATACGGGACAAAAGCTTCAGCCACTTTTAAATCCGTCAGTGTGTTTATTTAACCCTTTCCAAGCTTCTCCTTGTGGAAACAACCCAGTATTGTTTACAGTTCTCATCTAATACCTGCTTTGACTGCTCAGTACTTCATTAAACTAAATCAAGATTGCTGCTGAAGGAACTGAATACATTCATAAAATGTCTGGAAATCCGGAACTACACTTTGTTCTTCAAACTGGAGCTCAAGATCTGATCTACTTATTTTACAATAAGATATTTATGCTACTTTCTATTGTATTTATGCTTATTGACATCTGTTCTAATGATATCTGGTGTTTTTACACTTACTGCTAAGACAAGGGCTTTTAAACAAAACTTAAACTTAGGTTCCTTAGACTTTCTGACTGTAGTGTAGATCATTTTAGCACAGCATCCACTCTGTACACTGTACAATTTCATGATTATTGCACCAATAGAAATGGGGGGATATAATTGATTGGGATAAAATCTTCTTTAAATCAAGTTACAGTAAAAGTAAAGAATTCGGTGTCACAGTCTTTTTACATTGACCCTAGAGTAACCTGTTAACAGTGAACTTCAATGTCGAATCATTGCATCATAGTGTATACCGTCATAATCCAATGAAAAACAAGTACCTCCAAAATGGCAACTTTACGGCCCAAAACTGTCACTTTTAATGTAAGTCAGTGGAACCAGAATTTATCCCAAGCTATTTTAGAGCATTTCTATGGGACCATTCATCCTAAAATTCTCACACAATATAAACAGCAGCTGTCATGTTCAATTGATCCCCCGGTGCCGAGGGAAGCATGGCCATGCAGAGTGGCCACTTTCAGAGTATTGCCAAATGATGCAGCCTTGAGTGAGGACTAGGGATGTGGGTAGCAGAGTATGTTTACTGGGACGTTCATTTGCTGGGATGGTAGAGATTCTAAAACCTTTGCTACAGAAAGACTGCAAGGGTTGTAGAAGCATTGTGCCCCCATGCACCCCAGGGACTCTGCTCAGACTATGCAGCGTGGTTTATGTTGCCTTAGCAAGGATTGTCATGCAGATTGAGCATGTGCCTAGCTCATGGACACAACCTGAGGACCAACCCAGTCTCTTTCTCTAAGCCTATGGATTCATATGCAAAACTAAACACTGGAATGTGTACTTATGCACACGGCCCACATGTTATGCCACTATCAAATATATGTCAATACTCGCTGAGCCCCAATGAGTATGAAGTGCGTTTTTTAGTGTGTTTTCTCGTGACAAAAACGTGTTTTGGACCGAAGCCAGGTGAGTGGGCGATTCTCCAGAGTGAAAGTCGTGTAATTCGTGACCCCATGTCGCCGATCAGTCATGTAGAGTGAAAGCCTCAACAACTGAAAGACTTGCGATTACAGCTCAACCAATCATGTTGTGTAAACAGCACAAACACCTGACCACTCAACCAGTCGTGTAGTGTGAACCAGGCATAACTGAGACCCTCCCTTAAACAATCTTTGCTCCAAAACCTTGACATTGACGCTCACCTTGACATTGTGTGACTCTATATTGATGTAGCAATGTTTTTATAATGTTACTGTATTGTAATAAGTGGCCAATATAGGCTTCATAACCGTTTTATAAATAGGACTTAAACTGTCACTTTTCACAAGTCAGTGGAACCAAGCTATTTTAGAGCATTTTTATTGGACCATTCATCATAAAATACTCACATAATATAAACAGCAGCTGTGGTGCTCAAGTGATACAGAAACCTAAAAATCAACATACATGGTTGACATGGTTTTCATTGGAAAGCGATGATGTAAGTTATATAGCCAGCTTTTATAATTAATGAACTGGCTTGCCTTCAGCCAGGGGAGTCTTCTGAAAACAGGACTAACGCACAGAGCAAGGTGAATGCGCAGGACGCTAAATGATGACAAAGCACTACTATTTACCACTTTAGCACTCTCAGCCGAGAAATATCGTATCCCACTCGTCCTGTTACGGAAAACATGACTGATTTCTGATTGATTTGGTCGTTGATGTAGAGTGCCGCCGGAGGACAGATGCAGTCGAACCGGCAGGAATTCGTCTCGATAGATCAAGAAAACGAATGAACGGTTATAGCGCAATTTATCAATAATGATGGATAAAGCTTGTTTACTTTGTGGCCTTTTTACGGCGGGTGCTTAACCGCAAAGTAGCGCAAATCCATTTGCTGCCATCACTTTCTACATTTTGCAGTCAGTGAGCAGGGCACTCCCAATTTACTAGGAAATGGGCCCTCACTGTAATGCACACACACACATATACACACACACAACACACTTCATACTTATATGCTGTGTTCAGATTGTTTCAAAAGGCTGTGACTGCTGAGCTGAAAATGAATGCGCTCCAGTGAGAGACTGACAGGTAATCGGACCCTACCTTACAGCAGAGAGAGACTAAAACAGTAATGCTACTTTCTTTTTTCCTGAAGCTGTCTTTCTCCTTTCTCCCATACAGTACTCTCTCACTTTCACAGACATCTAATTACTTTTTTTCCATGTTCTGTCCAGGAAACGAATATTGACAACAACAAAACCAAGCATTTCAGGCTTTTTCAGGGAGACATGAAACCAAACCACAGATTTCTGACCCTCCCGTAGCTCAATTGTTGGGAAGTTCATGAGGCGGTAATACATGTGTCGTAATCCTGTGGGTTTTATTGCTTAATGTGGCCAAAAATCTATGACCTTAACACAAAGAGCTGTTAAAACTACTAGAGCAAGCTTGTTGGCCTAAAAAGCTTTAAATATTGAGTCGCTTTAATGTATTACACAGATTATTCTTCTGTTAATGCACTATTAGAAGTTGAACTTGAAAAGTTGAATCAATGTGCAGGGTGTTTGGTGGTTCTGGTCCATGTTGAGCAAAGAACTCCACAAAACTATGCTGGACCTTTAGCTTTTGTGTACTGGGCAGTAACATGTTGATGACTTTCTTACTAGTAGGGCTTCTTGCATATCTTCTACAGACTTGGTGATGTTACCTCCATTAACTTCTGTTGGGCTATCTATATAGCATCAATAGACTGTCGAGTTTCATGGTGCTAATGGAAGCATGGCCACACTCACTCAGAGTCCCTCAGTATTGCCTAATTATGCAGACTTGAGTAGGGACTGGGGTGTGGCTAGCAGAGGATGTATATTTGCTGGGATGGTAAAGATTTGAAAACCTTTGCTATGGAAAGACTGCAAAGGTTGTAGAAGCATTGTGCCCCCATGCACCCCAGGGACTCTGCTCAGACTATGCAGAGTGGTTTATGTTGGCTTAGTAAGCATTGCCATGCAGAGTGACAACACGCCAAGCTTCTAGACACAACCCGATCCCTATGCGTATGGATTCATATGCAAAACTAAACACTGGAATACGTACTCATGCACACGCAGAGTACTTATCGAGCCCCAAATACTTGTCGAGCCCCAACAAAAATGACCCTATGGCTATATTTAGGTGTCCAAAGTGATCAAACTCATCAAGTTTTTGAAGCAAAGATTGTTTAAGTGCTGTGTTTCCGTTTCCAGAGGCTCAGGTGGAAGTACACAAAGTCCAACAGCTGTGGGGGGGTGCTCACTTTCACTTCAATAAATTAGCTTTCATAGATAAGGCTGTATGAGATGTAGTACCCTAACTAAGACCCTCCCTTAAACAATCTTTACTCCAAAAACTTGATATCAATGGTCCTGCATTCATGCTCACATTGGATAGCAACATCACCAATGCGACTGTATAGACACTGCAACCAATTTGGACACCTAAATATAGCCTAGGGGGCACTTCTGTAGGGACTTAGTATTTTAGTTTTTACATATATTTGATAGTGGCGTAACGTGTACACAGCTGAGTACGCATTCGAGTGTTTAGTTTTGCGTACAAATCCATATGCATAGGGAACGAGATCGGGCTCTGAGGACACAAGGAATGCCAATTAACCAGGGTGGTAGATGTTCCGAAACATAAGGAAGTGGGGAGAGTGCTGAGCAGCTGTGTTCAGTGAAACGGCTTTTGGTTAAAGTGCTGTGTTTCCAGTGTGTGACTCTGTATTGATGTAGCAAATTTTATAACGTTAATGATTGTACATAGACAAAAGCCTATATACGCTTTATAACTATGTATTCATGTACTGTCATAAATGCAACTGGAGGACCTTTCGATGACTTATTAGACTCTTTTATTTACAATGTATACGCTTGAGAGAGGACATGTAAACATACATAAAAAAACATGAAAGAAAATAAAAATAAAACTAATAAGCAACAAACAAAAAAAAACAAAAAACAAATAAATAAAAGACCAACACAACATAACCAACACAGTAAGAAAACAGATCACAGGTAGTATTAATAGTAGTGGAGAAGTGGAAAAAAGGAACCATTGTGTGTGTGTCTATGTAGAGAGGCATTGTTTGGTATTGGTATTGGTCGGTATTAGATCTCAGTACTGCATTCAAGGTATATAGGCACTGAAAGGTTCTTCCTTATCACAGTGAGTAAAGCAGCACCTTACAACAATTGACCTATCAGACCAGTAACAACTAATAACTGACGTCATATTAGTGTAAAATATGTATCTCTATAGGCGTCACGGTGGTGTAGTGATCAGCACGGTGGTGTAGTAGTTAGTATGGTGGTGTAGTGGTTAGTATGGTGGTGTAGTGGTTAGTATGGTGGTGTAGTGGTTAGTATGGTGGTGTAGTGGTTAGTACGGTGGTGTAGTGGATAGTGCGGTGGTTTAGTGGTTAGTACGGTGGTGTAGTGGTCAGTATGGTGGTGTAGTGATCAGCACGGTGGCGTAGTGGTTAGCACGGTGGTGTAGTGGTTAGTAGGGTGGTGTAGTGGTTAGTATAGTGGTGTAGTGGTTAGTACGGTGGTGTAGTGATCAGCACGGTGGCGTAGTGGTTAGCACGGTGGTGTAGTGGTTAGTAGGGTGGTGTAGTGGTTAGTATAGTGGTGTAGTGGTTAGTATGGTGGTGTAGTGGTTAGTACGGTGGTGTAGTGATCAGCACGGTGGCGTAGTGGTTAGCACGGTGGTGTAGTGGTTAGTATAGTGGTGTAGTGGTTAGTACGGTGGTGTAGTGGTTAGTATGGTGGTGTAGTGGTCAGTATGGTGGTGTAGTGATCAGCACGGTGGCGTAGTGGTTAGCACGGTGGTGTAGTGGTTAGTAGGGTGGTGTAGTGGTTAGTATAGTGGTGTAGTGGTTAGTAAGGTGGTGTAGTGGTTAGTACGGTGGTGTAGTGGTTAGTACGGTGGTGTAGTGGTTAGTATAGTGGTGTAGTGGTTAGTAAGGTGGTGTAGTGGTTAGTACGGTGGTGTAGTGGTTAGTACAGTGGTGTAGTGGTTAGTACAGTGGTGTAGTGGTTAGTACAGTGGTGTAGGGGTTAGTACGGTGGTGTAGTGGTTAGCACGGTGGTGTAGTGGTTAGCACGGTGGAGGTTGATCGCTCACTCTAAATTGCCCGTTGGTGTGTGTGTGTGTGCATTGGCCATGCGATGGACTGGCAACCGGTCCATGGTGTACCCCACCTATGCCCAATGATGCTGACTAACGGGATAAAGCAGAAGATAATAGATGGATGGATGTCTCTGTATAGGTCTCTGTAGGCAGAGCGTCCAGGCCGAGCCAACATACTTCATTATTACAACTCTCACCTGGACTCTCAGAGCACGTCTGATAAATACGCCAGTCAGAAGATCTGCTGAATAGTTACAGAAGCTAATTGATCAAAAAGTTACAGGAGAACAAGGCGTGTAATAAACGGGCACTACAAAGAACGTTACAGACAGCGAACCATCAACTCTCAGCTAATCCTTTAATTTGTGCTATTGATCCTCGACAACGCAGCAGAGTAGATGGTGAGAGATTTGGTCCATCTTCTCCAGAGAGCTTAAAGGAACTCTGCAATCTATATTCTCAACTATCGATTACCTTCTAAAGCTCTTCCTGTCGACAGATTGCTTCCTTCAGGCGTCTCCATCTTTTTTTTGTCCTCCGAAAAGCACAAACATGCACCTGCGTGTTTTCATTCCCGCTGGTCACGTTTCTTCATCCTGCCCCGCGACTACAGATGCAGTCCCAGCAAAACGCTTGGACCCCAAATAAGTTCTTGATGTTTAAGTGTATGAGCTTGTGAATAAGTGCTTGAGTCTGAATGATTTTGTTTCTCAGACAAGTGTAAACAGTGAAGATGCCTCTATATAAAGTTATGGTAGTATGGTCCTCTGGCCAAAGTCACAAAAACCCATCCACTATGGCCCTCAACCCAGAAATCCTCCAATATCCACCCCTAAAGAAAACCGGGTTGTCCAAAAAGGGACATCCCACTAAACCTAAAGGGAACTGCAACACAAACCCACCCCACCCTGCAGAGCTGTACTCACCAAAAGAAGAGCAAACAAATCCAAAGAACTCAAAATGCCATCCAGAGGAACAACACAGGCTAATCACAACAAACCTGGATCAAACCAAACCTAAACCAACAAAATTATATAGAACCAAAATAAAACACTGCATGTCCCCAATAAATCAAAAAAAGAGGAAAAAAAAGGTAGGACGAGCCCCCACATTTGTCACGACCGGCTTAGAACCGTGACAAATAAATGACACACAGTGTTTAAATAGCAAAAAATAGATTTAATGAACAAATGTCCAGACATTTTGGAAACAAAAGGTGGCCAAAGAAAATCTAAAGATTAACAAAAACAACTAAAGCATAATACCAAATATAACCAAACCCAACACTCAACCAGGGGAATGGCAGACATGTCACATTATTTATTAATTTCAATGAAAGGCCGTGGACATAAAGCACCTACATTAGACTGGGGGGACATTATTATATGTAAAAAGCTATTTTTGCTCAGCAAAACACTTAATTTTAAATATTCAAATCGTATTAATAGTGTAAGTAGTGCTTTTACATACATCAGTGTGTTTATTTAACCCTTTCCAAGCTGCTCCTTGTGGACCAACCCAGTATTATTTACAGTTCTAATCTAATACCTGCTTTAACTGCTCAGTGCTTCATTAAGCTAAATCAAGATTGCTGCTGAAGGAACTGAACACATTCATACAATGTCTGGGGCGTCCAGGAGAAATCTGGAACTACACTTTGTTCTTCAAACTGGAGCTCAAGATCTGATCTACTTCTCTCACAATAAGATATTCATGTTACTTTGCATTGTATGTATGATTATTTACATCTGTTTTAATTATATAGGGTGTTCTTACTGGTGAAAATACACTTATTGCTGAGATAAAGGCTTTTCAACAATCAGACTTTTGCACAGTAGGGTACCTGTGATTTGTGAGCTTAAGACCTGCTTCCGTTTAAGAACCGCTTAGGCTGCATACGTTTCTGTAACTGAATTAACGCCTGTAATCTGTGCTCCAGCCTCAGAGTGTCGAGTCACTGTAAAATGTGTGAGGAAGCGACTGTAAGAGCGTAAGCACTCTGAATATTCAGGCCTATTTTAGGGCTTTTGCTCAGATTTTGGTGCACACTCTCTTTAGATGAGGCTCATTTCGAGCTGATGACCTACTTTAGCACTTTTAGTGTGCAGTATGTTCAGAGACACAATCATCTTATTTTCTACTTCTCCTGTTTTACTTTTCTATCACACGCATGCCTTCGTTTTTTGGCAGTCTGGTTAAAGATTAATACGTACATGCCTGTAATGAACTTCAGGAGAAGAGGAAGAGAGAGAGATACATAGAAAGAGCAAAATAAGAAAGAGAAAAAAAAGAAATATGAGGAAAAAAAAGAAAGAGAAGAGGGTGAATTATATGCTGAAAAAGGAAAAGGAAAGAAAGAAAAAGAAAGAAAGAAAGAAAGAAAGAAAGAAAGAAAGAAAGAAAGATGAAGTAGAGAGCCAATGAAAGAAGGAGTATTAGAGGGAAAAAGGCCAGAGAGATAAAATATAAAAGAAAGAAAGAAAGATGAAGTAAAGAGCCAATGAGAGAAGGAGTATTAAAGGGAAAATGGTCAGAGAGATAAAATATAAAAGAAAGAAAGAAAGAAAGAAAGAAAGAAAGAAAGAAAGAAAGATGAAGTAGAGAGCCAATGAGAGGAGTATTAGAGAGAAAAAGGTCAGAGAGATAAAATATAAAAGGAAGAAAGAAAGAAAGAAAGAAAGGTGAAATAGAGAGCCAATGAGAGAAGGAGTATTAGAGAGAAAAAGGTCAGAGAGATAAAATATAAAAGAAAGAAAGAAAGAAAGATGAAGTAGAGAGCCAATGAGAGAAGGAGTATTAGAGGGAAAAAGGTCAGAAAGATAAAATATAAAAGAAAGAAAGAAAGAAAGAAAGAAAGAAAGATGAAGTAGAGAGCCAATGAGAGAAGGAGTATTAGAGAAAAAAGGTCAAAGAGAAAAAATATAAAAGAAAGAAAGAAAGAAAGAAAGATGAAGTAGAGAGCCAATGAAAGAAGGAGTATTAGAGGGAAAAAGGCCAGAGAGATAAAATATAAAAGAAAGAAAGAAAGATGAAGTAAAGAGCCAATGAGAGAAGGAGTATTAAAGGGAAAAGGGTCAGAGAGATAAAATATAAAAGAAAGAAAGAAAGAAAGAAAGAAAGAAAGAAAGAAAGAAAGAAAGATGAAGTAGAGAGCCAATGAGAGGAGTATTAGAGAGAAAAAGGTCAGAGAGATAAAAGAAAGAAAGAAAGAAAGAAAGATGAAGTAGAGAGCCAATGAGAGAAGGATTATTAGAGGGAACAAGGTCAGAGAGATAAAATATAAAAGGAAGAAAGAAAAAAAGAAAGAAAGGTGAAATAGAGAGCCAATGAGAGAAGGAGTATTAGAGAGAAAAAGGTCAGAGAGATAAAATATAAAAGAAAGAAAGAAAGAAAGATGAAGTAGAGAGCCAATGAGAGAAGGAGTATTAGAGGGAAAAAGGTCAGAAAGATAAAATATAAAAGAAAGAAAGAAAGCAAGAAACAGAGAAAGTAATAGAGTGAAAAAGAAAGAAGAGAGAGAGGAGTGGAAGAAAAGAGAAAGAGAGTGAGTGAAGGAAAGAGAGCAAAAGAGAGATAGAGAGAAAACAACAACCCTAACCCTAACCCTACCCATAACCCTAACCCTAACCCTACCTCAACCACTGACCAGGTCACCTCATCCTTGAGAAACACCTGCCCCTAAATATATGTGAGGAGATCCACTGAGTTCCTTACCAACACCGCTTTTTGGTGGTTGACTACGACCTGCACTCTAAAAGGACTGAGCTAACCACTATTGGTTCAATGACCTATGGGGTCACCATTTACTTTCTGGACTCTTGTTTACAGAGCAGGGGTCTCTGTAAGACCGTCACAACCAACAACGACTGTTGACAGGTGTCTGCACTTTTCACTACCTACCTTGCGGCACCCGGCATGTGTGCACTGCTTTTTAATCACCCCTCAGGCTAACTGTGGTGTTGAACACTTTCATCAGTCACTGAAAAATAGCTTTAGGGTGTACCTGACCCGACAGTGCAGCAGGCCACCCGCCTCACTCTGCTCCACTGCAGGTCTCCCAGCCTCCATTATGCTAGGCCAGGCACTCTACTTACCCCCTTAACAGGCTTAGGTTTTCCCACCGAGGATACCTTCCCATATGACCAGGGCTTTAGTTAAGTGCCGGCAAATGAAGATAAAAGGCCGCTTTCACCAGACAAAATCCCAACCAGCTCGCACTGGACCAGGGTCCGGAGTAGAGGCAGCACAGACAGGTTGACTTCTCAACTTCTCTACTGCTCAGCGATGATGCTTTATGCTAAATGTTGACTGGTCGCTGATCACATGATTATGAAACTAACAACATGGATGCCCATAAGAGGACAACAGGTGAGGAGCCTTCTGACTTCAGGGTCCATACCTCTGGTTACCTGAAGGTTAGCAATCTATGGCTCATTGCAAAGGGCTCATCATGCTCTAGACTAGACTACCTTAAAAAGTCATGTCTAGTTGGAAAGGAGCATAACACCCTATGACGCTGTGCTCTCTGGTTCTTTGGCACAGGTGAATGTCTCGACAAGGCTGTGCCTAGGTTTTGTTACCAATGTGCAAGATTCCAGCATCCTTATCTTTGATTCCCTAAAGAATAGCATTGCAATCTAGCCACATCATGCTGGACTGAACTATGGAGTTTGTTCTTACAAAGCTCAGCCCATGTACAGCAGATATCAGACATCAGAAATTGAATGCTTAGGTTTCCAAGGACTACCTTAAAACATCATGCATGGTTGGAGAGGGGGCATAACACCTTATAATCCTGTAACACCAGGATTTACATTATCCTTATTTATGATACTCAACAGTTCTCTGAGTCTCTAAGAACCTCTGGCACTTGCGAGCATCTCAGCAAGCTAGGGTTCACCCAAGTGGTGACAGAAATTTGAAAGATTCCAGGGTCCCCAATAACCTGAAGGATATCAAAAGGCTCTTTGGGGGCATAATGTTCTATAAGAGGGGATGTAATGTCTTTTAATCCTGTAAACTGAGTTACTCTTATTTACACTTCTCAAAACTAGACCTCTGGAACAGGTGATCATCTTGACAAGGCTGTTTAGGGTGCACCTAAGTTGTGACACAAATTTGTAAGATTCTAGTGTTCATATCTTTAATTCCCTGAAGGATATCAATGCAATCCAGAGCTCTTTTGAAAAGGGCACATCATGCTGGACTGAACTGTGGAGTTTGTTCTAGCATAGCTCAGCTGAACTACAGCAGACATCAGAAATTGAATGTTCGGGTTTCTGAAGACTACCTAAAACATCATGCATGGTTGGAGAGGGGGCACAACACCTTATAATCTTGTAACACCAGGATTTACAGTATCCTTATTTATGATACTCAATAGTTATCCGAGTCTCTAAGAACATCTGGCACTTGCGAGCATCTCGGCTAGCTAGGGTTCACCCAAATTGTGACACAAATTTGAAAGATTCCAGGGTCCTTATCCCCAGTAACCTAAAGGATATCAAAGGCCCTTTGGGGGGCATAACGTTCTATAATCCTGTAAAGTTCTTTACTCTAATTTACAGCTCCTAAAAATTTCTCTAGACCTTTGTTACAAGTGAGCATCTCAACAAGACCACCTAGAGTGTATCCAAGTTGTGACACAAATTTGCAAGATTTCAGGGTCCATATCTCCGGTTCCCTCTGGAGTTTGTTCTAACATTGCTCACCTGATCTACAAGACTTTACATATAAGATAATAAATGTTCAGTTTTCCGAAGACTAGCCTAAAAAGCCATGTGTGGTTGAAGAGGGGACGTAATGCCCTCTAATCCTGTAAACTGAGTTACTCTTATTTACCCTGCTCAAAACTAGACCTCTGGAACAGGTGATCATCTTGACAAGGCTGTTTAGGGTACTGTTTAGTCGTGAAACTAATTTGTAAGATTCTAGCATCCATATCTTTGGTTCCCTGAAGGATAGCAATGCAATCTCTTTGTTTTCCATAGACTACCCTAAAAAGTCATGTGGTTGAAGAGGGGACTTCAACCCCTGAGATGTTGGTTACCCCTATTTTAGGTACTCAACATTTCCCTGGACCTCTGGAACAAGTGAGCATCTTGACAAAGCTGCCTAGGATGCACCTTGTGTTACAATTTTGCAAGAGTCCAGGGTCCTTATCTTTGAGACCCTGAAAGATAGCAATGCGATCCAGGACTCTTTGGAAAGACCATTTTAAAGTCAAACTTTTAAAGGAGGCTTGTTGCAAAGCATTCATCTCCTGTGGTTTTAATCATGGTGTCATCAGTTGACATCAACTCAACTTCAATCACACAACTGTGGATTTGAGGTCATGCAATGGCCAGTTCAGAGGCCTCCCAGGGACAAGAACATTGCCTCTTACTAATCCTTTTGTCTCCAAGTCCCTGAGCCCAGCTACCTACCTTCTCAGCAATGGCCACTTCCAGAAGGTGCCAGCATTATGGTCTGCACAAGTCTGGTTGCATCCCATCATGTCTGGATCACTTTAATGACTTTGTGATGATCGTTTTTGACGTTCTTCCCGTGGGCGAGAGGAATGTTATGTTTGCACACGGACCTATCAGCGCTGCATCTATGTTCTTTGTATTCGGCTGTGCTTCAGATGCTGGATGAGGTTAAGGATTCAGGAAGGAACTTGGAGTCAATGTTAATGCAAACAGAGTTTCTTGTGCTTATTGAAAGAACAACAGAAAGGCCGGGGAGGGGGAGAGAAAGAAAGAGAGAGCAGAGACAAAGGAGGAGAACGAGAAAGAGGTGAGAAAGCAAGAGAGAGAGAGAGAGCATGAGAGGAGAGAAAGAGAAAAGACATGGGGAGAAATAAAAAGATAGTAATTTAAAAGCTACTACAGTTACCAAACTGAAGTGACGGAACAATGACGATCTGATTGTAGAGCGCTCTCGCCTCTAAGACTGTTCCTGAGCCGCTATCAACCCGCATCCGTCCGCCGCTCACAATTGGGTATTGTTCCTGGAGGCTGCGCAGCAGTTAGCTTCAGAAAATACAGACCACCTACCGCTCACCTGCGAGGCTGTACGAGTGGTATAAAGAAATGCAGACAGGAGAGCGGTGCGGGGGATTGTTAATAGGGAAAGGGCGCCAAGCCAAGGTGAGTTAGAGAGGGAGACTATACTTGTGTCTGTCTCTGCTTGGTATTGTGTGCTGTAGCCTGTAATTAGAGAGAAAGGAAAAAAAAGAGAGAGAGAGAGAGAGCGGGCGAGGGAGCATGCATTAGTATTGCACGCCAATGAGCTACCTCACTGCAATCCCCACGGAGAAGAAAGCGATTCAAGTACTTGAGCTTGAAAAAGAGAGGAGAAAGAAAGAAAGAAAGAAAAAAAAAGATTCCTCTTTGGGTTGAACTCAGCGTTAGCGAACACGGCGGCTCGGCTTACGCTTAAATTCTCCACCGCAGCCCGAAGACAGAAGCCGGAATGAGATCAAGCGGTGGCCAAACGGTTCTGTGGTGGTGCTACACCCTGTAATATCAGTAAAATAAACTGAAAGTGTGGCTTCTGGCTTCACATGAGCCAATGCCTACTGATCCTGTACACGCTTGAAGGGGAATTCCACCCATATTTTTTTTTTTATGTTTAATTTTTTTTCAAAATCTCTGCATAATTAAACGCTTGGGATGTAAACAGTCATTCCGAGTGCTTTGGTATGAAATGCCCTCCATTCTAGAGAAAGTCATTAAGCCTGAAATGCACACAGTGGTCCACCTGGTAGGCTTTAAGCTCTTCTGTGGGCAGTGTCCTTTGACCACTTTACAGTTACAAGGTGGACCAACAAGACCTAACAGAGGGTACAGTGAGTGGACACAGTGTTTAAAAACTCACACCAGAACAACACAGCACTGCAGTACTAAGAATGAGCCATCACCAAAAGTATTCACATTCATTACTCAGGTAGAAGTATAGATACTAGGGTTTAAAAACAGTTCTGTAGCTTCTGAAGCTTTTTACTCCAGTAAAAGTGTAAAAGTACTGCTTTCAAAACTACTTAAAGTATAAAAGTAAAAGTAATGAAGGGAGAAAATGCCATTCAGGACAAAAGCTTAGGCCGCACCACAGGGGTATAAAAATAATTCTTCTAAAAGCCATAATGACTATAATGTTATATTAAAATGTTAATGTTGATAAATTTTGGATGCGCTAGGCTTCCTGTTTCAGCCGCATATATGCCCATTGAACATGAATGTAGTTTAGTACAATGTAAATATATTAAAGAAGCATATCTGTGTACTACTGAGCATTAACATGTGTTTTATGGAGCAGAAGATATGATGACTAGTTGTCTATAAGTATTGTAATGAAGTCAAACTTCAAAGACATGTAATCAATAATCTTTACTGGAATGTAAATGTAGATGAATGAAAACAAGCTGAAATGAAATAGGAGTAACGAGACTATGTTTAAAATGTAAGGAGTAGAAAGTACTGATAATGGAGTGTAAATGTAAGGAGTAGGAAGTACTGATAAAGGAGTGTAAATGTAAGGAGTAGAAAGTACAGAGAATGGAGTGTAAATGTAAGGAGTAGAAAGTACTGATAATGAAGTGTAAATGTAAGGAGTAGAAAGTATAGATAATGGAGTGTAAATGTAAGGAGTAGAAAGTACAGATAATGGAGTGTAAATGTAAGGAGTAGAAAGTACTGATAATGGAGTGTAAATGTAAGGAGTAGAATGTACTGATAATGGAGTGTAAATGTAAGGAGTAGAAAGTACTGATAATGGAGTGTAAATGTAAGGAGTAGAAAGTACAGATAATGGAATGTAAATGTAAGGAGTAGAAAGTACTGATAATGGAGTGTAAATGTAAGGAGTAGAAAGTACAGATAATGGAGTGTAAATGTAAGGAGTAGAAAGTACAGATAATGGAGTGTAAATGTAAGGAGTAGAAAGTACTGATAATGGAGTGTAAATGTAAGGAGTAGAAAGTACAGATAATGGAGTGTAAATGTAAGGAGTAGAATTAAAAAGTTATCTAAAAAATAATTATTCCAGTAAAGAATAAATAACAAAAATTTTTACTTAAGTATGGTAACAAAGTATTTGTACTTTGTTACTTGACACCTCTGGACACCACTCAAATAATACCTGCTCTTTGGTGGTCCTGTGGGGTCCTGACCATTGAAAATAGGGATAAACTGCAGTCTGTAAGAGTAGAACTACAAAGTGCTCCTATAGATACAGTACAGGTAGGTGTGCTTACTTGTGATTAGTGTAGTTTGTAGGTCTAATATCTATAATTATCAATATTCTCGTATCTCTGCCATTATATAAAAGAAGGAAAACCTGTTCAAGCATATTGTTCAAACAAAGAAGTTAATTGCTGCCCATTTGAGCCGTAAAGCATGTTTTTTTATTACAGTGTTTACATTCCTGGGTGAGGTGAAGAAGTCAGCGTTCAGCGTTCAGCTCCACCCACAGTGTCAGAGCGTCCATTATTTCAGATAAATATGGAAACGTCAGCGCCTCGTCCTGCGGTGACTTTCGTGTGGAGTTTGTGTGAACGTGTGTATGTGGATGCGGGTGCATTACTGCCTTTGTGGAGATGGACAACAGTCCCATTGTGCTGCAGCCAACACCTTGACGGGCTGTCACAGGTGAGGAGTGGAAAAAAAAGGATTTTTCCTTCAGTGCTTTCGAACCGCTGCAGCCACGTTTTTCACATCTCCAGAGAAGAAAAACCTTCTCCACAGTTAACACACAGCTACCGAATTTAGCATATCGGGGTTGGCACGTGCAAACATTGTGTTTCATTTGATATTTCTTGGTTTGTTTACCACAATTTAATAAACAATGCATTCAAATGTTGACATCGCTGTCCAAACAAGAAAAAGGCAACGTTATAGGAAAGGACAAAAACTGTCTTTACCTTTAATCAAGGGCGTAGGAGCAGGTTTGACATATTTGCTAATATGAATCCCACCCTATCCCCTAAATATTAGCTATACGCTGAGTCCACGGTAGGTAAGGTAGTAAATCACTGTATGTGTAGTGACAACATTTGTGGAATTACAGTAAATAAATAAACAAAATACAACATTATCTGTACGTCTGTTTATTATTAGATAAATCTAATTAAAGATCACTTTATAAACTAAACTAGATGCTCCACATTACATGGTACTGCTATCAGAAAACTTTTAAACTATACATGCAGTGTCTGGATTATATACACATATAAAAAATATATATTTTATTTTCTTCAGTGTTATGATGCTGAAATGAAATGACAATAAAATGTATATTAAGGTTTCCTGACTAGACAAGACTAACATTAATGTTAGACAGTAAGGCTGTGTCCCAAACAGCACCCTCTGGAACATTACATACTGCACTACTGACAGCACTTCTAACGATGGCGTCCTTTTATTAATTCATTCATTTATTTATTTTATTTATTATATTTTTGTAGTGTAGTAGCAGTCTGCAGTTTGGGGCGTGGCCAGAGAGTAATGTAACTTTACGATTCAGAGTGCTTTCTGACTAAAGTTAATATAAATGTTAGCTAACCCAAACCCTCCTAGTCTGTTACCATAACAACACATTATTTCAGTAAATTTTGCTAGTCATTGCTCTCATCACTGACCTCGCGTTTAAAGCTGGTGTGAGCTACCGGACGCTCCAGCAAGGCGAGAGCTCGGGTCAGTGAATCAGCTGACTGCAGGATATTTCTGAACAGGCATCAATAAAATGAAAGACCCAAACCAAAAGTGCTAACAACCAGAGCCAGTTGCTAACAACAAACACAGCGTGTGAATTGCAAACACTGCCAAAACACGCTTTTACAATAAAGTGTTTGTAAACAGTTTCCATTTTCTGTGGTTTAATTTTTGGGTGGAACAAATCTACCTGTTTCTGATACTGGGTGGGACACGTTCCCCCCATCCCCCCACCCAGGTTCCTATGCCAATGCCTTTAATGTAAGTCAATGGAACCTGAATTGTTTCAAAGTCATGTCATGACAGTTTGCCATAATGCTAGCAGTCATGTCCAAATAATAGAAAAACATAAAGCTACATGTTTTTCTTGTGTAATTAATTTTTATAACTAAACATTAAATTGTGACCAGGGCTGCTGAAGGTTATACTAAAGGTCCACAGGTTTACAGTTTCTCCCAATTGCTAAAACACAATTTCTGAAACTTTCTGAAATCTATTGAGCAGTCAGTACTGTAAAGAAAGTGAAAGCACAATGTTCAGGGTCATTTGTTTATTGTACAGTATACGGCCCACAGTGCACTGCACTACAGTATGCAATACATATATACAAAGGGACTTTCTCATTCCCACCTTCAGCAGCATGTCTGTTGTCTGAACTGGCTTATACTGGTCGTATCACATCATTTGAAAGAAGTGAAATCAGTTTTGAGAGGTTGTGTTTAAATCAGTGACGCGTGTGTTTCATTTGTAATTCTAATTGTTGCCGTGTGTGTTCAGCAGTATGGATGACGTGCATTAGAGTGCAGGATGTGTTTGGAGATTGACAATGTGTTTAGAGTTATGTAAGTTTAGGCAACTGGGAACTCTGCTCAGCCATTGGGATTTAGTGTTTTAGCGATTGGGAAAAACTGTAAGATTATTTGTAGGAAATTCTACCAGCAGCTATAATACAAATAACATCTAGAATGAAATCCCAACAAAGATCATATCTAGAAATAAGTTCTTTAAAATGATGACACTGACTGAGATAGTAATAAAATGTAAATTAAAAAATTAACGTTCAGCATGAACTAATAATAACAATTTCATTCAGAAGAATTAATTCAAAAGCTGCACATCCAAAAGGAAGGTTTACAAGATTTACATCCATAAAGTTACAGTTAAAATTAAATTTAATATATATATATATATATATATATATATATATATATATATATATATATATATATATATATATATATATTAGAATAATGTTCAAAAATTACATCCATAAAAAAAATAAATAAATAAATAAAATAATAATAATAATAATAATAAGGTAACTTAATTAGCACCTTTTTCATACCAAGAATGGTGTTATAGGTATTACATCCAGAAAATTAAAATTAAATTTAAAATGATTATGTTGACCTAAATCCTAACAGAATTAAAATCCAGAATAAAACAGAATAAAAATAAATTAACAAACCGAATTAACTTCTAAACTAATCCAGAATGAAGTTCTAAAACAAAATCACATCCAGAATAAATTTCTAATAAAATTAACATTCAGAATAAAGCTTCAATAAAATGACTATGCTGACTGAAATCTTAATACAAATTATATATATATATATATATATATATATATATATATATATACTTTTAGTAAAAAGTTCTATAATTTACATCCTAAATGAAGTTGGATGAAGTTCTTAATTCACATCTAAAATAAATTAATCTAAATTATTATAGAAAGATCATATAAAATATTATTATGCAAATGTGTTGATGAAATCATGATGTAGATAATTACAGATAAATAACAGCGGTTATTATTTATGATGGTTATTATAGTTCTGTTCTAATTGTTCCTCTATTATTTAATTTTAATTATTAATAAGACACAGCTGCTTTGCATTATGACTGTTTGCTCTATATATCAGTCAAATTGCCTCTAACCTTGGTCTAAATCCTGAATCCTGAGCCTAATCTTGGTCCAGAAGTCAATCTGAGCTCTAATGCTGCTGATAAAAAGTAGATAGTGTGTTTATGGTGTGAGTGGTTGTAGACAGAAGCTTTAGAGGAGCATCAAAATAAATCTAAAACCCAGCAGCTCTCCAGAAAAGTCCGCTGGAGCGCTGAGATAAGGCCGCAGTCGAGCTCCGCTAGAGAAAGTTCGGCCAGATAACAATCGCAGGAGCTTCCCTCTGTGCACAGGCATTGTTACCGTGGTGACCAGAAATTCTGCACCGCAGCCGTTATTAGTGTTATCAAAAGAGGGCCTGATTACTTTACTAACACCTACTGACTAGAACAGGAGTGGAGGAGAGGGACATCAGCCAGAGTCAGCCAGAGTCAACAGGTGCTGAGAGACAGAGAGAGAGAGGGGGAGAGAGAGAGAGAGAGAGGGGGAGAGAGAGAGAGAGAGAGAGAGAGAGAGAGAGAGAGAGAGAGAGAGAGAGAGAAAGAGAGAGGGAGATAAAGAGAGAGAGGGATAGAGAGAGAGAGAAACAGAGATAGGGAAAGAGAGAGAAAGATAAAGATAGAGAGAGAGTAATGGGGAGAGAGAGAGTGAGAGAGAGAGAAGGACACAGACAAAGAGAGAGAGAGCGAGAGATAAAGAGAGAGAGAGAGTGAGAGAGAGAGCAAGAGAGAAGGACACAGACAAAGAGAGAGAGAGCAAGAGAGAGATAGAGAGATAGAGGGAGAGAGAGATAGAGGGAGAGAGAGAGGGACAGAGACAGAGCGAGAGATAGGGAAAGAGAGAGATAGAGAGAGAGTAATGGGAAGAGAAAGTGAGAGAGGACAGACAAAGAGAGAGAGAGCGAGAGATAAAGAGAGAGAGACAGAGAGAGGGAGAGAGAGAGTAATGGGGAGAGAGAGTGAGAGAGAGGACACAGACAAAGAGAGAGAGAGAGTGAGAGATAAAGAGAGAGAGACAGAGGGAGGGAGAGGGAGAGAGAGAGAGAGAGAGAGAGAGAGAGTGTGAGAGAGAGAGAGAGAGAGTGTGTGAGAGAGAGAGAGAGAGAGAGAGAGAGAGAGAGAGAGAGAAAGAAAGAAACAGACAGGGAAAGAGAGAGATAGAGAGAGAGAGTAATGGGGAGAGAGAGTGAGAGAGAGAGAAGGACACACAAAGTGAGAGAGAGAGAGAGAAAGAGAGAGATAGAGGGAGGGAGAGAGAGATAGAGGGAGAGAGAGAGATAAAAGCAGAGAGAGAGAGAGAGAGAGAGAGAGATAGAGAGAGAATAACGGGGAGAGAGAGTGAGAGAAAGAGAAGGACACAGACAGAGAGCGGGAGAGAGGAAGAGGGGAGAAAGAGAGAGAGGGAGAGGAAAAAGAGGAGGAAAAATGATAGATCAATAAAAAGAAACAGAAAGAAAGAAGATAAAAAGAGTGGGGTGAGGGGAGGACGCTAAAGAAACAGAGAGTAAGAGAAAGAGTAATAATATTCAGTCGAAGTTTACATGCTTCAGTTAGAATTCCATTAATTAAAATATATATATATATATATATATATATATATATAAATGCATATATAGACATTATCATACAGTGCCAGAATATTAGAAACCACACAAGCAAGTTTATATGCTTCAGTTAGAATTCCATTCATTAAAAATAATATATATATATAAAAAGTTATTCAAAGACTCGTTCTGTTCAGAGAGACTTTCAGATTTAGAACTTTACAGTGGTGGTGATAGGAACCAGACATCTAAGGGAGCTTCAGCATTTAAATGCTCCTCACCTAAAGTTATTACACAATATGTTGCCAGAAGCATTATTATACAAAATTATCATCAAAAATCAGACACAAAAAGCTCAGAAGGAATATGAAGGTTTCCTGGTGGTTTTGGATAATAAAAGAAATATATTTGAGTCAGCTATTGAGACCCCTGGTTCCTATCACCACCACTGTAAAGAACGTCAGTACACATCAAACCACAAACCATTCACATCAAACGCTTCCAATGACTTTGTTTACATCTCAAAAAGATTGTCTCTTCGCTATTTTCTACTTTCTCTGTTTTTTTTCCTACTGACATCCTCTTCCACTGCTTCGTTCTTGTTTTTCCTTCTTTCGTCCTTCGTTAAACACGACAATAAGGGTGCTGTCAGCCCGCGTTAGCGTCACTCCGCCTCGTGTTAACACAGTCACTGCTGATTAGTGCCGTGTGTGCAGCTTCTGTCATTAGCGGTGCTCCCAGCCTGCAGATAACCTTCCCGAAGCCGGCAGATAACCTGCAGCTGCCAGCCGTCCTGGGGGGGTCAAAGGTGGGCCCTCCTGGACAGGAGGAGAGTGATTGACGGCGGCGATTGTTTTCCCCCGCGTTGTCGGCGAGGAAAGCGGACAGGAGCGTCGGCCCGGTCGTCCGAAAGCTTAGTGGAACTGGCACTGCCGGACAGGAGGGGTGGGAAAGGCCGAAGGGTCACCGCGAGGACCGTCACCAGCTATGTCGGAATGAGTTTTTAATGGCGAGGTGGCCGCGCCGCGTGTTTTTTTTTTAGCTGGCGCTCATGGAAACAATGACATTCCCACACACGGGCTGTGTTTTATGCAAACACGAGGGTCAGCGAAGTTAGCCGGGGCAGTCGGGCCGGGCCATAAAAGCATGTACAGTGAAGCCTTCATCGAGCTTTAAGTGCTGGGTGTGGGGTGGAACTAAACAGTCTTAATTCCAGATGTTTTGAGCGAAACCTCTGTCATTAAACCCACTCTAACTACTAACCGTACTGCTTGAATATGTATTTCTTTAGAAGTTCACTTCTAGCGTCTGCATGGACCTTCAGGCTCTCATAGGGAAAACCCATCATCCACTATTTTGCTGTATCTGAAACCGCTGATGTCACGTCTCTATAGTTTTTTATTTTTTTTACCAGCCTAAATCGACCTTTCACGTTCCCTCCTACTTCTTTATCTCTCTCTCTTTCTCCCTCTCTCTCTCTCTCTCTCTCTCTTCTGGCTCTGGCCGATAGCGCTGTTGCCATGCTATTGTTCTCTGTGGGCAGTAGAAAAAACTTTCCCCATCCTGTGCCTCTCTAGCTGACTGCTTTATAGTCCTGTTTTGCCTGAGAGAAAGGAAGCACCCTTGTTTTCCTCACCAGGCCTGATCTGGGATCAGTTCTGAGCCTACACCAGGGGGTCCCAGCACACTGAAACCAGGTTTTTGGACGATGGTCTCAGGTCAGTCCAATACAGAACCCTACTGGGACTGCTGGACTGGAGACTCGACGGCCAACTATTACAGCTACTTCTGTGTCAAAGAGCTGCGCAGGGCTAAGAGCGGTTCAAATAAATTTAGAAAACAAGGTTACCGGTCAGTCACAAGATGAGAGGATTGTTTTTTATCAATGTGTGTGTGGTCGTGTACAGATTATAATCTAAGTATACAATGTTACACACTAACATTTCCAACAAACACATGAATTGTAATGTTGTGCTGTCTGCGTAGGGTAAGAAAAAAAAAAAAAAGAGAAATGGGAGATTTTGGACACACTCTCAAGGAGAGTAGGCACTCAAGTCCAGCCTCCCGGTCCAGCACAACATAGTCCAATATAAAGCCACAACTGTTGGCAAGATTTTAAGTCTCTCTTTCTGTGAGTCCAGAAATTCCCATGAGCCTGTAAGCAAGACCTTGTTTCCCAAGTGTCCTCAGCTTTGTGCTAGCAGTAGCAGCAAACAATGTAAGCCCTCACCAGAACATAAAAATAAGCAATAATTAGAGCTTATCTGCTCAAACCGCACTTTGAAGTTTACTGAGAGCATCAAGAAATAATGGAAGCCTCTGGCATCATTTATGTAGTGATAGGAAAGGTGGCAGCTCAAAGAAATTTCCAGTTTTACATACTGATATGTTTCATAGTGGACCGTGTTGACATGCATATGCCAAAACCTCTCTTGTGGCAAGTCAAAGGGGATCCATCCACAGAACAGATCATTATTATGAATATATCCTACCAGTCAAACGTTTTAGATCACTATCAGTCAAACGTTTTAGTACACTACCAGCCAAACGTTTTAGTACACTACCAGTCAAACGTTTTAGTACACTACCAGTCAAACGTTTTAGTACACTACCAGCCAAACGTTTTAGTACACTACCAGCCAAACGTTTTAGTACACTACCAGTCAAACGTTTTAGTACACTACCAGCCAAACATTTTAGTACACTAGCAGTCAAACGTTTTAGTACACTACCAGTCAAACGTTTTAGATACACTACCAGTCAAACATTTTAGAACACTACCAGCCAAACGTTTTAGATACACTACCAGTCAAACGTTTTAGATCACTACCAGTCAAACGTTTTAGTACACTACCAGCCAAATGTTTTAGTACACTACCAGTCAAACGTTTTAGTACACTAGCAGCCAAACGTTTTAGTACACTACCAGCCAAACGTTTTAGTACACTACCAGTCAAACGTTTTAGATACACTACCAGCCAAACGTTTTAGATACACTACCAGCCAAACGTTTTAGTACACTAGCAGTCAAATGTTTTAGATACACTACCAGCCAAACGTTTTAGTACACTACCAGTCAAACGTTTTAGATACACTACCAGCCAAACGTTTTAGATACACTACCAGCCAAACGTTTTAGTACACTAGCAGTCAAACGTTTTAGATCACTACCAGCCAAACGTTTTAGAACACTACCAGCCAAACGTTTTAGATACACTACCAGCCAAACGTTTTAGTACACTACCAGTCAGACGTTTTAGTACACTACCAGCCAAACCTTTTAGTACACTACCAGTCAAACGTTTTAGTACACTACCAGTCAGACGTTTTAGTACACTACCAGCCAAACGTTTTAGAACACTACCAGCCAAACGTTTTAGATACACTACCAGCCAAACGTTTTAGATACACTACCAGCCAAACGTTTTAGTACACTACCAGTCAGACGTTTTAGTACACTACCAGCCAAACCTTTTAGTACACTACCAGTCAAACGTTTTAGATCACTACCAGTCAGACGTTTTAGTACACTACCAGCCAAACATTTCAGTACACTACCAGTCAAACGTTTTAGTACACTACCAGTCAAATGTTTTAGATCACTACCAGTCAAACGTTTTAGTACACTACCAGTCAAACGTTTTAGATCACTACCAGTCAAACGTTTTAGATCACTACCAGTCAGACGTTTCAGTACACTACCAGCCAAATGTTTTAGATCACTACCAGCCAAGCGTTTAAGATCACTACCAGCCAAATGTTTTAGATCACTACCAGACAAACGTTTTAGATCACTACCAGCCAAACGTTTTAGTACACTACCAGACAAACGTTTCAGTACACTACCAGTCAAATGTTTTAGATCACTACCAGTAAAATGTTTTAGATCACTATCAGTCAAACGTTTTAGAACACTGCCAGCCAAACGTTTCAGTACACTACCAGACAAATGTTTTAGATCACTACCAGTAAAATGTTTTAGATCACTATCAATCAAACGTTTTAGTACACTACCAGTCAAACGTTTTAGAACACTGCCAGCCAAACGTTTTAGTACACTACCAGTCAAACATTTTAGATCACTACCAGCCAAACGTTTTAGTACACTACCAGTCAAACGTTTTAGAACACTACCAGTCAAACGTTTTAGTACACTACCAAACAAACATTTTTGTACACTACCAGCCAAACGTTTTAGAACACTACCAAACAAACGTTTTAGGTCACTACCAGTCAAACGCTTTAAAACTGTCTAAAATGTTTGGTTGGTAGTGTACTAAAACTTTTCACTGGTACTGTACTAAAACCTTTAACCGGTAGTGTCCTAAAACTAGCAGTGTAATTTCTTTTTGTAACATTGTATGCCCAAAATTAAGTCTTAGAAGTTGCATTTTAATATCATCTAATAGAGTCAGCAATTCCAGGCTCTGACCAGTCCACTGTTATCAGATAGGGCCTTCTTAACCGCTATAATTCTCATACCAACTGTGAAACATGGTGGTGGCACTATCACAGTTTGGGGCTGTTCTATTGGTATAGCACCAGGACAGCTTGCTATTATTTGATGGAGCTATGGATTCTGAATTGTATTAAAGAATTCTAGAGGAGAATGTTGGAGCATTTATCCCTCTACTGAACCTCAACAGAAGATGGATTCTACAGAATGACACGAATGACCCGAAGACACCTGTAAGTCCACAAGGAATGGTTAAAGCAGAAGAAGGAAGGTTGCATATTGGATTGGCTTAGCCAAAGTCCAGACATAATCCAAGGCAGACCTTAAGATGTGGTGTTCAGGCAAGAAGGCCCACCTATACAGCAGAACTGAAGGAGTTTAAAGCTTTAAGGAGGAATGGACAAAGATTTCTCCAAGCCAACGCCCAAGTCTGATAGGAGCCGTATAGTTAACTCAATTCTGCTCAAGGGGTTTCACACTGGTTCCTGGAAGCAGAGCTTCGAATACTTCTGCCATTGAATCTATATTAAATATCTGACTACTGACTAAATGCAAAACTACAGTGTTACGTGTTTACCTGGGTTCTCTTTACACATTATTATGAGTTAAATAAATAAAAATCTGCTCATAGTTTAGGTGGCATTCCTGAAAACATTCACCATAATAATAATAATAATAAAGGTATGTATGTATGTGTGTGTATAAATATCATACTGGCGAAACAGTGGTTTTCATAACTCACTTTCTTCTAGACAAAAGCTGGCAAAAGTTTAAAAGGCAGGTGTTCGATTCTAGATATGGAACAAAAGAGGATTCCCAAGACTATCATTATAGCAGCTTTCACTCCTTTTCCTCATTCTTTCTTCTGAAGGCCTTATCTGTGCAAATCACATCACACACACCCTGTCTGTGTGTGTGGTCAGAGATAAGAACACTGGCTCATTGTGGACAAGTGTTTGAAGACATTGCTCAGCGTGTGTCGCAGAGAGAGAGAGGGTTGGTCCGAATAAAAAAAAAAATTAAAAAAACCTCATGTACACCTCACTGACCACTATATCGGAAACACTATTCTTCAGCTGCAGGTAGACTCTTAACACAGAAAGTGTGGCCATTTCCAAGAACAGTTGTACAACAAAACAGGTAAACTCAAAAAAGTAAGTAAACAAATCAAGTTTAAATGGATTAAACTTACTCATTTTTCAATGCACTTAAAGTATTGGGGTGTCCCTCCACTGCTGAGCTTCTGTAGGAGCGGGGGGAGGTGTGGCCATTCAGCGTGGCCAAGCAAAGAGGCTCTCAGGAGGCACAGTGCTCGCAGTAGATGAAACTATTTAAATAGTTGACAGCGCTAGTTAAGTGTGTTCATGTCATTTGCTGGGTTGTGAAGAAGAGTTGTGTGGTTGGCATTGCTTCCTGTGAAGAAGCTAGTGCTTGGCATTGCTTCTCCTTTGTTGCCTGTTTTAATAAAAGAGCATTTGTCTGCACGCTCAACGTTTCCCTTTGGTTTCCATCTTCTAGTTCAAGGCATTTGGTGTCAGAAGTGGGTACGTGCCTCCTGGCAGCCTGGTGATCAACGGTGCTTTAAGAAGCTCAAGAGCTAACAGCTGAAGATCGAAAGCATTGTGGTGAGGACCAGCAGTGAAGCTGGAGGAAGAGGCAGCATGGCGTGAGCCTTACTGGAAGAAGGAAAGAGGCAGCAGTGAGGACACCTGGACAAAGCAGCATGGTAGCCCTGCAGCATTGACCATGGTGAAAGCAGGCACCAGCAGAGTGGTTGGCTACGTCTTGTGGAGGCGAGATACCACAGCTGCGGAAGAGCATGAAGCATGCAAGGAGTCCCACTGGACCTAGGTAGAAGGATGCAGTACTCATTGCTCAGCAGTCTCATTGCTGCAGTAAGTCTCAAACAGAGAATTGGGGGCACTCATGGGAGCGGAGAAGGTGTGGCCATGCAAAGAGACTCTTGTGAAGTATCAAGTATGGATTATCATCTGGTACGAGAGCTAGACATTTTACCCAATTATTTTAATTTAAAAAGTTTAATTTAATTCTTTTTTTTTTTATAGTGTCTCGTGTTTAAAGATTCGATTGGCTCCCAGCTCTATGTTTTTGCATTTGGGTGTGTCTTACCCCTTGTTTAACATACTATCTCTACATTGTCTTAACTTCTAAGCTATCTTCCTTAGACGAATGCTTATTTTATTTATTTCGGTGAACCAGGACTAACTCTGTCTCTGTACTAACCTAAACCAGAACTAACTCTGTCTCTGTACTAACCTAAACCAGAACTAACTCTGTCTCTGTACTAACCCAAACCAGAACTAACTCTGTCTCTTTTCTTTTTCTGAGGAAATAACCGCCCACCTGTCCCACCAAATACTGTTAAAGACGGACCACCAGGGCCCCCCGTCAACTGGCACCAACCAGTTCTCCTCTCCATTGGTGCCATTTGCTCCATCCTTGACTGCCTCACTGTATCATCCACCTGATGTAGCACCTGTACAGCTTCTAAAGCTTTTACCTTCGGACTCAGCTTTAGTTAATAAACTGTAAATACTGTTCCACCAGAGGAGGATGGGTCTCCCCTTGTGAGTCTGGTTCCTCCCAAGGTTTCTTCCTCCAGTTGAGGAAGTTTTTCCTTGCCACCGTTGCCTCTGGCTTGCTCACAAGGGATAAAGTGTTGTGATTTCATGTTTTCTATGCTTTTAAACTCCTGTAAAGCTGCTTTGTGACAACATTGTTGTAAAAAAGCGCTATACAAATAAACTTGACTTGAACTGGCTGGCTTCAAATTGATGACTGGAAAGTACAGGGACCACATTTAAACCATCTCCAGTAACATATGTTGGACCAACATGATTAATTTTAACACCAGTGCCTAAAGTCTAATGGTTTGTAAATGCGATAGCAGATTAATTGCACCCATGTGAAGTTAATCAGATAGATAGATAAATGGATAGATAGTCAAAATTAGATTTGCATTAGGGATGTGTGCTAGAAACCTTCAGCCACACGTTCAGATTTTTAAACACTGCACTGATGTTCAAACAAACGTCAGGCCAATTTGAATATTCCACATTTCAATCGGTTGCCTTGCTTCTTGCTTTTCCTCATTAGTCACCCGCAGCATTTCAAAGTTCTGGGTTTTGCAGTTCATTTAAATTGCCCACACTGATCTGTCCCTAATGAGGGAATGTAACGGCAGTGGCTGTTCAGCAAAAGTGCGCAAGAATGTCTTTACCTCAGCATTTTCGAAATGCTACTTTTAATTAACCCAAATAAACCGCCGCATGCCTGATCCCAGATTAGCCGCTAGTCATGTAGCCCATTAGCTCCAAGTAAGTGTTCCTCCTTCTCAGAAACGTCACGTAATATTAATGGCCAGGCATAGGCACCCTTACAGAAAAATAAGTATACTTAAAGTTAATTTTATTAAGTATACTTTATGCAGTTACTATACTAATGTCATTGTACTAGTAGTACACTCGTATATGTACTATTTTAATACTTCTTGGGACTAAATTGGCCCACTTTCTGGTTTTTAAAAGTATACTTTTAAGGACACTCTAAGTGTACAATTAGTTTACATCTTTTGTACTGCAACTACACTAAAAGTAAACTTAAGGGTTTGTACTGTTAATTTACTAGCTTGTACATTTTCTTTAAGTGAACTTAACATAGTACTAATAATTTACTGCTTATATTATTGTTGTACTTTAAAGTATATGACCAGGTTTAAGGGTTTCTACATAAAATAGAACTTAACAACGTTTACTTACTCCCCAGTGGACACACGTAAAATAAACAAGACACACTCAGATTAAGAAACATATTTGTATCTTTATAAATCTTTATAATAAATAAATATTGTACTGGATGTGTTTTTGTGCAGAGCAAGAGTACTTACTTCTACTATCTCAATCAAAAGATTAAGTACAAGTAAAGACCAAATATACTTAGACTGTTCTATACTAGTCAGAATAACCCGAGTATACTTAAGTATAACTGTGTTTAGTATATCACTGAGAAGTACATAAAAAGTAAACTGAAAGTATACTCACTTCCTTTTAGTTTAAAAGAAGTAAACTAATGGTACACTTGAATAAACTTCTTTTTTGTAAGGGCATGTCCAGGCAGATGGGTGTCCGGTCTGGGCCCACACATCCTTTCCTGAGTGAGAGGTCAGCTGTGACAGCTGAGCATTAGCCTAGCGCTAACCCCATTCATAAAGCCCTCAGCTATGACAGCGTTCCCTCCCCGGTGCCACAGAGATATATTTAAGGTAAATGGTGGGTGATAGATCATGTCCGAGAAGACGGCTAGATTACTGCTGCAACACCTGCACTTGGTGAGATTAGAAACCGCAGAGTTCTTCGCTCATCGGCTAAAACGTGACTGACAAGAGACATGCATCACATCGGGCCCGCAAACACAGCTTCTTTAGTTCTGTCATTCTTTAATCTAATACCTGAAGTTCACTCACATAAAGGAAAATAAGGAGGAAGGCTTAAAGTAGAGCTTCCAAAACTGGAGCTCCAAAAGGAAAAACAAAATTGGACTCCTAACAACCACCTGGAAGACCACCCAAACTATCCTGCATTGCACAAACAGCACTTAAAGCTTTCGTCTTTAAGAGAGAGATGAAAATCAGGCTCCATGCTTGCTCTAGCTTTAAAAAAAACAGACTGGGTGCTTTGGGGCGGCGCTGCGTAAGCGCTCGCGACTTGTATGTGGGATAAAATTGAACATTTATCTTTTCCAGGAGCGCTCGGCGCGCACACACATATACGTTTACCAGTGTTTACATTCGCGGCCGTGCATGCACAGGCCTGACATCCAAATTACCACTCATGTACACAATCACCCGGCGCAAAAGCGCTTAATTAACACATTAGTGCACCACACAGACAAGTACTGAAAGGCAGACTGATAGAGAGACAGACAGAGAGAGAGAGAGAGAGTAAAAGAGAGAGAGAGAGAGAGAGAGGTGACATGTTAATTACTGCTAAAGCTGAGGGATCAAGGTACAGGCCCGTACATGTCTCGCAAACACACTGACTCTCTCTCTCTCTCTCTCTCTCTCTCTCACTCGCTCGCTCGCTCGCTCAAAGGGCAGGCAGCTCAAACCCATATGTATCATTATAATGCAGATTGTGTGACTCAACTGTACCACACACACACACACACACGAGCAGAGTTTCTGATCTGCTTATTTGTTGTCCGTGGTTGTCCACCGTCACTGTTCCCTAATGTTTTACAGCTTCACGCAGGTCCTGCGCCTGAGCATGGTTACTGCAGCAACATGCCAACACTTTAAACAATGATAGTTAATAAGACATCTATTAGTTGGCTATTCAGTCATGAGTGAATGAACTAATGTGTGATTGAATATATAAATGGAAAGTTATGATTTACTCTGATTTCTCTTTCTACTGGCTTTGTGTGCATATCGTCACTGTCCAAAGAAAACCATGTCCATCATCAATTTTTATTTGTCTACATCATTTCATGATGAATCCATCCATTATCTTCTGCTTTATCCTGCTAGTTGGGGTCACGGGAGGCTGGAGCCAATCCCAGCTTCCTCAGGCGAAGGCAGGGTACACCATGGACAGGTCACCAGTCCATCGCATGGCCAAGACACCTACAAGCAATTGGGAGTTAGCAATCAACCTAACATGCATGTGTTTGGACTGCTGGAGGACACTGGAGTACCCGGAGGAAACCCACTCAAGCACAATGAGAACTTGCACACTCCACCCAGAAAGGCCTGGGCCAGGAATCCAACCCGGATCATCTTGTTGTGAGCCGACAGCGCTAACCACAACACCACCACAACACGCCTTAATGATGAATGGTCCAACAGACATGCACCAGACCAGCTTGGAAAAAATTCTGGTTCCATTGACTTACATGGAGAGTTTTTGCCAGCCCTTTTTTAGGTTACGAGGTGACATCATCTCACAACACAGTCCTTAATTGCCCACCTACTGGAGCACCCTCACACCACACTCAGTGAGCTACAACAGTAAAAATGTTTCACTCTAGCTTGTGTAATTTAGATCTACCATCTTGTTCTGCCAGACTTTCAGTATCAGACTCTAGTTCAAACCGATACAGCAGAACCAGCACCGTTGTATGAACAGCCACAGCATGTGGGGGCTGAGCTTGTGGAAGGATGCTGCTCTGGAGATCGACCAATTAGAACAGAGTGGGTAAACTGATCAGGAGTCCTTGTGAGGCGGGGCTTAAAGACACAGGAGCTCTAACACAGGTACAGTATGTGAGAAATATTGTGTTTAGTAAGCAAAATAAGTCAGGGCCGAAAACTGGTTCAACCCAGAGCTACTTGTAGCTAAAACTAACAGAATATTTAGAGTCAGTGAGATATGTAGGACTTCCAGAAGGCCTGGAGTGCCTTCTATCCAGAACACTTTGTAAACAGCATTGGTTGATTCCACCTTTCCTTCCTAACTATGCTGCTCTGCAAGACCTTCAGTACGCAAGACCTCCAGTTGAGCTCCTGAAGGCCTAAACAGTGGGAGGGTTTGCTCAGTTGGATCTACCTACATACCACAGAGAAACTAACAGATATTTTCAAGTTCTCAGAAATCATTAGGCCTTCTCCGGAGGCCTGGAAGGCCCTGAGGCCAAAAAGAAATGGACAGCATACAAAGAAAGGATTAGTACGTGCTTTCTTCTTATTGCGCCATGACTGATTGCGAAAAGCTCTGCTGGACTGCAACGCCAGAGCTGAACTCAGCCATTCTCTGTTTATACCACAATGGGCTGAAGTTCATGCCTAGAATGTATTTTCTGACGCTTCTCTCTTCCCCCTCTCTCCATTTGTTCAAATCACTGCTGGAAAATTGCTCCGATGATTCGCTAGCGGACTGTCGCTGCCCCCAAGGACCGCCGCCCATTGATTTCTGCGCAATTATCGGGTTGAGGCCACTCGACCATACCGCAGTTTTCTGTCCGTCTGAGCCGCTCTCTCTCGTTCTCTCCTCTCCTCTCCTCAGCGCTGCTCTGCATACGCACAACAGACGCCCGCAGATCAAAACAGGTGGGACTGTTCCCTCCAACTCCTCTAGATAATTAGTGGGAGTGCCCGAAGAGATTATATGACATTTTTCGCATTTCTGTCTCTGACTTTTCATCTCGCAGAACTGTGATTTTATTGCCGCTCCAAGACGTACATAAAACAAATTGAAGGAGATCCGCCCTGGGGACGACAAGCACAACACACAACACTTCTAAACCAGCAGAGACAAGCATCTTACAGAAGATCAGATCCAGATAGGACCATAAAACAGTATGGCAGACAGATGACGGGGAGCGAAGCATCCCGCCGGGGAGAGGCTGATGAGGGGGGTCCATGTGGGAACTTACTGATGTCTTCTGTGCTGCTTGTTCTCGGTGCCTCTACCACGGCTGCATGTAAATGACCTTTGCTCGGATTGGCTGAGAAATTGGTAAACACTTTGGGCTGAAAATGAAATGGGCGGGGCTTAAACTGCTGTAGGGTGCGTAAGTGGGTCTTTGTAAAGCTGTAGGTTTTTGTGACATCACAACAGAGAGAAAACTGCAATTCCCATAAGGGGTTGGTATGGTGTCCCAAGTGGTTGCTATAGTTTGTAAGGTGGTTGTTAAGGTGTTGCTAGGTGGTTGCTATGATATACCGAGCAAATGCTGAGGTGTGGCTAAATGTTGTGGCATTCCAGGTGGTTGCTAAGGTTTGTAATTTTGTTGTTAAGGTGCTGTTAAGTGGTTGCTATGATATACCAAGCAGATGCTGAGGTGTGGCTAAATGATTGCGGTGTTATTCCAGGTGGTTTCTAAAGTTTGTAATTTGGTTGTTAAGGTGTTGCTAGGTGGTTGCTATGATATACCGAGCAGATGCTAAGGTGTGGCTAAATGATTTCTGTGATATTCCAGGTGGTTGCTAGGTTTTTGCTATAGTTTGCAATTTGGTTGTTAAGGTGTTGCTAGGTGTTTGCTATTATATACCGAGCAGACTCTGAGGTGTGGCTAAATGATTGCTGTGGTATTCCAGGTGGTTGCTAGGTTTTTGCTATAGTTTGCGATTTGGTTGTTAAGGTGTTGCTAGGTGTTTGCTATTATATACCGAGCAGACGCTGAGGTGTGGCTAAATGATTTCTGTGATATTCCAGGTGGTTGCTAGGTTTTTGCTATAGTTTGCAATTAGGTTGTTAAGGTGTTGCTAGGTGTTTGCTATTATATACCGAGCAGACGCTGAGGTGTGGCTAAATGATTGCTGTGGTATTCCAGGTGGTTGCAAAAGTTTGTAATTTGGTTGTTAAGGTGTTGCTAGGTGGTTGCTATGATATACTGAGCAGATGCTAAAGTGTGGCTAAATGATTGCTGTGATATTCCAGGTGGTTGCTAGGTTGTTGCTATAGTTTGTAATTAGTTTGTATTAGTTTGTAGTATATAAAGTTCATACAGGTCCAGTATAATATCTGCAATGACATAATTTGAAAGTGTGCTACTCATGCTCATGTGGCAATAAAAAAACGTGTACTAATTATTTAGTAAAGTATTAATCTTAAATAGAGGAACAATTAAAGACATTGATTTGTCATCATATTTATGATAGAATCAGTACGTAAAAAAATAATGTTCCAAATTTACTCTCTTTTTCTGATTGCCCACAAGAGGGCACTAGCATTCACATATGTTTTTACGCATCATTAAAAGGGACAAAATCCACGTATGAACCCACACCAGTGGTAAACAGACGCTACCACAGATTTTAATTGGAAGTAAAGTTGTTTATTAGGTTGTCCTATAAAACAAATTGAACACAATCAGTTCAACTTATAAAAGGATACAGTCTAAAGATAGCAAAAACAGGGAGTGCAGCAGGCTGTGCTTAAGCCTCGGATCGCAAAGATATCTTCTGGTTGACTCACTGTTTTCAGCAGGCAAACGGTACAATCACAAACTGCTGAAACAGCATGCTTGTGCTGGAGAAGATTATCTGGACGGTGTATATTCCAACGGTGATAAGATCGTAATCTAAATCGAGACAATTTAGATTATTGCTTTCAATCCATACCATCCGTGGAGTTGATGAAGATAAGAGTCCCACTCTTTATCAATTCATATATTCAAACTCAATGAAACATTTCCAGAAGAGTGTCAGCGATTGACCACCAACTAACCTTTACCGGTTCAGCAGACTTTCATTGCATTTCCAAGCCAAAAAGCCCACTGTGGTGAGTCGAGCTTGTCAGATGTTACCTCATCTCCATCTTGCGCCTCAGAGAAACTCTTCACCCAGCGTGCTGTTATGTATAATGTATGACTCGACAGAAATTTGGAGAGAGTTGACAGACGAGGCATGAGGCTGAGCAGTTCTTCCTAAAACGAGTTGGCCTTCTAAAGCCCTCAGAGGGCCTTTCAGGGAGCCCTATGAAAGCTTTCAGAGGAACGCCAAGCCAGCTTTCATGCCAATTGCTGGTGAGATAAACACTAGAATGCATTTTCTTATTACTAGACAACCACTGTTGCAAGAAAACCTCAACTCTATGAAATAATAACTATACAGTTTAAGGGAAACAAAACATGAATGTATATTTTATTATATGACGTTTTGTACTATTTCTATTAAAATGTCAAATCAAATCAAAGCTTTTGGTCACACGCATTGTCATACATTGTATAACTAGCAGTGAAATGCCTTCTTCACATAAAACAATAAGATAATATTAGATAAGGTATTTTGAGATAAAACTAGGATAACTGAAATATAAAGATTATATATATATATATATATATATATATATATATATATATATATATATATATATATATATATATATATATATATATATATAATGATGTGTGTGTAAACATAAAACAGATAAAACATGTATTCTGATTTGATAATCTCTGCAAAACATTATTTACATCCACACAATGTAAAGGCAAATCTGTAAAAAAAAAAAAATGCGAGTCTATATATTAGAATTAGTTATATTATGTTATATATGTACATTAATTATGTAATTATGTTATATATGTTATATTATGTTATGTTATATATATATATATATATATATATATATATATATATATATTTTTATTTTTTTTTATTAGATTTTACCTACAGATTATATTGTTTATACTTGTATATACTAATACTTATATTTATCTATTATCCAGAATAAGAACTGCTTCTACTCCTAGAATTTAAAACTTTTGAATGATAAATCTCTTTAAAAAATGTATTTCTTCTAACTCTTTACTTCTAAAACCTGGATTCAATAATTCTAAAACCCTCGGAACAAAATTCTAAAAATAACCAAAACCTAGAATGATAAATTTTAAGTCTAAAACCTTAAGTAAAGTCAAAATGTCAAATTCTTTTTTCTCTTTTAATCTCTTTAAAATCAAGAACGCTAATTCTCAAACCCTAACCAGAATTTCATATTCTAAAACACTTACTTCTATAACCTGAACCTAAAAAAAATCTAGTTGTAATTTATAAAAAATGTAATTATAAGCAAAGCTAGAATTCACAATTTAGATTTAAGTTTAAAATCTAGAAAAAAGCTATTTCAATTTTAAAACCTTAAGTCATTAATTAAAATTCTAGAACCAGGACATTAAATCATAGACCCTCCAATCAAAAACTTGAATTCTCAAACTTAAATGAAAAATCTCAATTCAAAAGAATTAAGAATGACCTAGAATTAAAAGAACTTAAACAATACAATAAAAACCTCTAACTGTAAAATAAAACATTTATTTCTAACCTATAACCTTATAAATCAGTTATAATTCTTTAACCTGAAATCACAATCCAAATTCCACTCTCGACACCAATTTCAACAATACAAATTCTTTGTACACGTGCGTGCTCGTATTTTCCTTCCCTCATTATTTAGGTATTCTCAGTGACCTTTCAGTCGAGCAACTGTGTAACAGAACAAACAGGTCTCTGTGTAACCTGCAGCTGTAAGGTGTTGCTGTATTTGAGGTTGATAAAGTGGAGTGTGTGAATGTTGGAATGTGATGAGTCACTGGTCAATCACCGGGCTGATGAATAAACTCCCCTCAGATGGCAGGAAGTTGTGGATTAGAGAAGTGTGTAACAATTTTAATGCAATTGTTATTTAAGCTGTTGGGCTAAAGTGAGATTGATTGGACTATAATGCTTGATGATACACAGAGGTGAAGTGGAACTGCGCACCATGTTCCACCGAGTCATGGCCAGATATGGTCCCTTAATGTTTTCCCCACCTCATACTGTGAAAAATGGAGTGATTTGCAAACATCTTTTCTTCGGGTTGGCTGTGTTTGATGAGCATTGAAAGGAAAATGGCAGCATTTGGGTAAATAAGGCCTTGACTGACATGCAGTAAATACATTAAGGCACTTCTGTGGCGAAACGGTGCTTTCAGCCAGACACTTAGCGCAGCAAAATTTCTCCCCAGCCACTTTGCTACTGCAGCCAAGGGGTTCTTAATGTCCATTCCAAAAAAAAAAACACTCAAACAGACTGGCGGAGGCGTCCTCGCAGGGGTACATTCAGTTTAAACCCAAAGTGTCTGCACCCATTTACTGCATGACGAGTCAATCATAAAACTGTTTACTCAAACTGCCGGAACGTCAGACTCGTCCCATGAAACAAACATATTAAAACACACAGTTACGCTCAGACGAGAGCATTACAACGCATTAAGATCTTAAGTAAAGGCAGAACGCAGGCTGGAGATGTTATAGCGCTGAGGAGAAAGGAGGAAAATGAAAGACGCATATGGGCTGTAGGCAATTTTTCATGTTTTTTATGTGCTTATTTAAAGAAGTAAACATACAGAACTGACACTGAAGGAATAAACAGCACAGAAACCAATTAATAATAATGATAATAATAAAAATAATAATTTGTAAATCTACTTATAAATATTATCATTAGTAGAAATAGTAGTAGTAGTAGTATCCATACTGTTTATTGCCATTGTCAATAATTTTCTAATGATTTTTATTAGTCTTTTTATATAAAGATATATCAAAAAAGTTATTTTAACCTAAAAAGTTTTCAGTACATTTAATTTTAAATTTAATAATAGAACAAGAGTTTGTGTTTTTACATCCAGAAACTTATGACAAACTCAATTATTTCAGTTACTAACCATTTTTTTACAGTGAACTTGATGGAATAATAATTAATCTATAATTATTATTCATAACATTTACTTATTGTGTTAAAATTATTATTATATATTTATTGTCTAATTACATATGCATGCTTATGTAAGTATTGCACATACAGCTGCTGCCCAGCTGAAACACTTTAAAATATTACTTTTATTTTAAATAAAATAAAACATTTTATTGTTAATAATCATGTTTGTAAATAATCAGTAATAATAATTATTATTATTTTTATTGTTGTTGTTGCTCTTGTAAAATATATTTTTTGTTTTAAAAACATTAATAATAATAATATTTTTTAAATCTGGATTCTATTTTTTTGCTATTATTCTATGTATTATGCTATTATTGTATTATTTCAATTCTATCATTTGAGGTATCAAATTATCATTATTGCTGTTACTTGTTTTACTATGTTCATATGAATTTATTTTGTAATGGTTCCAAAGACATCGTCTTTTTATTCTTCTGATCATTACTATCATTATTATGATTATTAATAACTGTGATATATACTACAACTCGTTTTTACAAAAGCAAGATAAACTTTAAGCACAAAAACAACAACGATAAGTAATCACTGCAAACTCATAAACATGAAAACTCAGCAGCAGTGAGGAGGACAATAAAAGCTGTGAGAAGTGAGGATGGTTTGAATGGTCTGGTATAGGTGGATGAAAGTTGGAGGATGGTTGGAGTGTAATTGAAGGATGGTTTGGGATGGTTTTGGGATAATTGGAGGATGGTTTGGATTGGTTGAAGGATGGTTGGAGGATGGTTTGGAATGATTGAAGGATGTTTTGGAATGGTTTGAGAATGGTTGGAGGATGGTTTGGGATGGTTGGAGGATAGTTTGGGATGGTTGGAGGATAGTTTGTGATGGTTGGAGGATGGTTTGGGATGGTTAGGAATGGTTGGAGGATAGTTAGAGGATGGTTTGGGATGGTTGGAGAATAGTTAGAGGATGATTTGGAATGGTTTGGAATGGTTTGGAATGGTTTATGATCATTAGAGGATGTTTGAAATGGTTTGGGATGGTTGGAGGATAGTTTGGGATGGTTAGAGGATGGTTTGGAATGGTTGGAGGAATAGTTAGAGGATGATTTGGAATGGTTTGGAATGGTTTATGATCGTTACAGGATGTTTGAAATGGTTCGGAATGGTTTATGATCGTTACAGGATGTTTGAAATGGTTTGGGATGGTTGGAAGATGGTTGGAGGATGGTTTGGGATGGTTTGGAATGGTTGGAGGAATAGTTAGATGATGATTTGGAATGGTTTGGAATTGTTTATGATCGCTAGAGGATGTTTGAAATGGTTTGGGATGGTTGGAGGATGGGTTTGGATGGTTAGAGGATGATTTGGGATGGTTTGGAATGGTTGGAGGAATAGTTAGATGATGATTTGGAATGGTTTGGAATTGTTTATGATCGCTAGAGGATGTTTGCAATGGTTTGGGATGGTTGGAGGATGGTTTGGGATGGTTAGAGGATGGTTTAGGATGGTTTGGAATGGTTGGAGGAATAGTTAGAGGATGATTTAGAATGGTTTGGAGTGGTTTATGATCGTTAGAGGATGTTTGAAATGGTTTGGGATAGTTGGAGGACGGTTTGGGATGGTTCTGGAATGATTGGAGGATGGTTGGAGGATGGTGGGGGGCTGCTGGTGTTCCTAACAATAACACATTTAGGTGTAATCACACCACATTAAACAGCTCCACTGAGTCGCATACTTCTCTGATGACTACTGTCCTCATCACTCCCTCACACTCTCACATTCCACAGTAAATAAAAGAGAGAGAGCGAGAGAGAGAGAGAGAGAGAGAGAGAGAGAGAGCTAACCTCAAGATACCAGTGTTCAGCAGGTGCGGAACCCAACAAGTTACTGCACATACCAGCTTAGTAATTGTTTACTGTGGTTCAGAGGCTGGGATCTGTTTGAAGCTGCAGCTGAATGTTCTCGGGCTTAGAGAGGAGCACCCAGAGCACGAAAACAAACACGCGCACGGATAGGGGTCGACATGGACAGGAAACGGTGGGCCGAACTGATTCAGGCTTTTAAAAACATCCCTTTTCACTGGGGATGAGTCTGAGTGACGGAGGTAAGCCAGAGAACGCCCGATCATGGCTTCTGATCCAGTCGGAAACATGCCGCTGTCTGCTAAACGACTGAGAGAACAGATACAAGGTTCGTTCAGCTGCACTCGAGGCCTCTGAGTGAGCCTGAGAGGAAGCAGAAGGAGCTTGTGTGTGTTTTTATGAATCTTGTAAGCTCTAAATCATAAAATGACATCAAGCAGGAAGAACATTGTCTGTTTCAATTCAGTATTTTCTCTCTTTCTATTCGCTCACAAAGCTCAGATACATGTGTGTCTATTAGATCTACATGAATCCTTATGTAAAAATCTGAGCATCACGATTGTCTTTGTCTTTGTATGACCTGAAATGAATAAATTATGGAAGTGTCATGTGATCTGTTTGTAGTGGTTATGCAGTCTTACTATATGGTTTTGTGGAAGGGGATTAAGTTCAGTCCTGCACTGCATCACTATGATGTTGCTATGATGTTGCAGGTGGTTGCTAGAGTGTTGCAAGGTGTTTGCTTTGGTATCTATCCCAAGTGGTTGTTGGGACGTTGTTAAGTGGATGCTACTGTGTTGCCAAGTGGTAGCAATGGTACTCTAGATAGTTGTTACAGTGTTGCAAGGTGTCCAAGATGCTTTTGGTTGCTTTGGTAATTGCTAGTCAGTTGCTATGGTGCTGCTATGCAATTACTAGTGTGTTGCTAGATGGTGGCTACAGCATCTCAGGGGGTTTCTATGGTGTTGCAAGGAGATTGCTATGGTATCCCAGGTGGTTGCTATGGTATCCCAGGTGGTTGCTATGGTATCCTGCTTAGTTGCTAGGGTTTTGTAATGTGGTGATTATCTCTTGTATCTCTTGTGGTTCTCAGGGTGTAGCGAAATGGTTGCCATGGTATCCAAGGTGGTTCCAGGGTGGTGTACTTGTGTACTGTAAGTAGTTGTGTAGTATTAGTAGTTGCGTACTATTAGTAGTAGTGCACTTTCAGTACTTGTGCACTATTAGTAGTCATGTACTTTTAGCACTTGTGCAGTATAAGTAGTTGGGTTCAATAAATATTTGTTTACTGTAAGCAGTTGTGCACTATTAGTAGTTGTGTACAATAAGAAGTTGTGTAATTAAGCATTGCCGCACTTTTAGTAGTTGTGTTCAATAAATATGTGTGTACTGTAAGCAGTTGTGCACTATAAGTAGTCATGTACTATTGGTAGTTGTGTACAATAAGTTGTTGTGTACTGTAAGTAATTGTGTATTGTGTGGTGCACTATTAGTAGTTGTGTACAATAAATATTTGCTTACTCTAAGCAGTGGCGCACTATTAGTAGTTATGTTCAATAAATATGTGTGTACTGTAAGCAGTGGTGCACTATTAGTAGTTATGTTCAATAAATATGTATGTACTGTAAGCAGTGGTGCACTATTAGTAGTTGTGTACAATAAATATGTGTGTACTGTAAGCAGTGGTGCACTATTAGTAGTTATGTTCAATAAATATGTGTGTACTGTAAGCAGTGGTGCACTATTAGTAGTTATGTTCAATAATTATGTGTGTACTGTAAGCAGTGGTGCACTATTAGTAGTTGTGTACATTAAATGTGTGTACTGTAAGCATTGTTGCACTATTAGTAGTTGTGTTCAATAAATATGTGTGTACTGTAAGCAGTTGTGCACTATTTGTAGTTGTGTTCAATAAATATGTGTGTACTGTAAGCAGTGGTGCACTATTAGTAGTTGTGTACAATAAATATGTGTGTACTGTAAGCAGTGGTGCACTATTAGTAGTTGTGTACAATAAATATGTGTGTACTGTAAGCAGTGGTGCACTATTAGTAGTTGTGTACAATAATTATGTGTGTACTGTAAGCAGTGGTGCACTATTAGTAGTTGTGTACAATAATTATGTGTGTACTGTAAGCAGTGGCGCACTATTAGTAGTTGTGTACAATAAATATGTGTGTACTGTAAGCAGTGGCGCACTATTAGCAGTTATGTTCAATAAATATGTGTGTACTGTAAGCAGTGGTGCACTATTAGTAGTTGTGTACAATAAATATGTGTGTACTGTAGGCAGTGGTGCACTATTAGTAGTTGTGTTACATTTACATTTACATTTACGGCATTTAGCAGACGCTCCTATCCAGTTCAATAAAAATGTGTGTACTGTAAGCAGTTGTGCACTATTAGTAGTTATGTTCAATAAATATGTGTGTACTGTAAGCAGTGGTGCACTATTAGTAGTTGTGTATAATAAATATGTGTGTACTGTAAGCAGTTGTGCACTATTAGTAGTGGGGTACAATAAATATTTGCTCACTATAAGCAGTGGTGCACTATTAGTAGTTGTGTATAATTAATATTTGTTTTCTATAAGCAGTGGTGCACTATTAGTAGTTGTGTACAATATATATTTGTTTTCTATAAGCAGTGGTGCACTATTAGTAGTTGTGTACAATAAATATTTGTTTTCTATAAGCAGTGGTGCACTATTAGTAGTTGTGTACAATAAATATTTGTGCACTGTAAGCAGTGGTGCACTATTAGTAGTTGTGTACAATAAATATTTGTACTGTAAGTAGCTGTGTTCTATTTGTAGTGGTCCTACAATAAGTTGTGTATTTTAAGTAGTTGTGCAGTATTAGTAGATGTGTACTATTAATGATTGTGTACAATAGGTAGTTGTAGGACATACTTTTTTTGGTAATTTTACAAAAAAAAACAGCAAATCAACGCTGTCCAATAAAAACAAGTATCTCTGTAACAGCAACTTTACAGGAGAGGACAAGAATGGTCTTTACTTTCAATGTACGTTAATGGAACCAGAACATTTTCCAAGCTATTTTTAAGCACTTCTATTGGTCTGTTCACAATGAACTTTTCACATCATGTAAAAAACAAGAGTCGCGTTTAAATGATATAGAAAAATGAAAATTTACAAAAATGGAGATACATCTTTTTCATTGGACAACAACCATATACTTGATCAATAATCTGATCAGACTGAACATTGTGAACCCCGTGTCGATATCTTGAAAACAGAAATGCAGCAAAAAAGTAATAACCATAAGAAAAACAAATAACCGATAACAGGCACTACACACGGAAAATCATTTTAACCTGTGGTATCAAAACATATCATGTTATCGATGATTTTTTGAATGCCAAATTATATAGCCCTCTTTCTTTCTACATATTACATAAAGTACAAGAAGACATTACAGAAACAGACCATTTACCCTGTCTGAGCTATTAGCGAGCTTTAGTTACCTTGTTTAGGTTAGATTGTAAAATGTTGACTTCATGAAAGTGAGATTCATATCAAAACAAAACAAACTTTTAGAACAAAAGCTTTGAGATGAATTGCAACCAGACTGCACAAAGCTACTGTAAAGCAGAGAGGAGGAAATGTCAAAGGTGCTGTAAGCTTGTGTTCATTGTTGGGATCGTGAACTCAGAGGCGTACAAGGTATTTCGGATAAGACGTGTACAAAGAAAGAGCTCAAATAATAATGATCTGCAACCCAACGGCAGCTTTTTGAGAGAATATTGTGGCAAAGAAGACACGGAATGATCTGTTTAAAGCAAATGCACGTTTTAAATTAAAGGTCAGAAAAGTTTAAATGTATTTTAAAAAAACTGTTATTAATTATTATTCTGATCATAAGCCTAGTCATCGTGATTAACAGTGTAATGGACAGTTTATGGAATTCTTGGACACCTTTTCGAATGTTTCGTAGACAGTCTACAGTCTCTTATAGAGACTCTACTAATGTACCATAACTATCTCGTGCCACAACAAAGGTCCATTCTGTGTGAGGACAGGTTTATAAAGCACCACTTTCCCCTCAGCACCCTGACAGAAACGAAGATCGGCGATAAAACGAAGACCTCCAATTGGTCCCACCTGTCGGACAAAGAGGCCCCCAGACCGAAACGCTGTCAGGCTCTCTGACGGAGTCACGCTGACGGACCGTGAATGGAAATCACAAAAGAAAATGAAAGAGCTCAGGCTTGGCGTGAAGCAATGTACGGCCATGTTTGGATTAATAACTGAAAGATATTATCAAACCTCAACAAAACACGAAACCAGACACAGGTCTTTGCATAGAGAGACGGAAATCAAGAAATAAAAATTCTTGTTTCTTAAGTGACTTCTTCTATTACAAGACCGTCTCAACATGAAGTTGAAATTACAGAAGTATTATTTTCCATCCAGGGCTCTTCATGGTCTGAGGACTGTAGCTGTGTTCCTCTTGCCTATACTTGCACTGGGAGGTCCATCTTTTATCGCCCAGACTTGATCCCCTACATGCTGTCACTGAAAGAAGTGACTGAGGTAGATGAAGTTTCTTGCCAAGTTACATCCCAATAACTCCAGAGCAGAGGAGACAACTGTAGGACTATTGCTAAGCTAAGCTGACCTAAAACTCTTCCAAACAACAGCTTAAAACTGTGACCATTTCAACATGAAGCTGAAATTACAGAAGTATTATTTTCCATCCAGGACACTTCATGGTCTGAGAAGCATACCTGTGTTCCTCTTGCCTATACTTGCACTGGGAGGTCCATCTTTTATCGCCCAGATTTGATCCCTGTCATGCTGTTACTGAAGAAAGTGACTGAGGTAGATGGCGTTTCTTAACTTTCGTTGAGTATAAACATCTTGCCAAGTTACATCCCAATAACTCCAGAGCAGAGGAGACAACTGTAGGACTATTGCTAAGCTAAGCTGACCTGAAACTCTTCCAAACAACAGCTTAAAACTGCTGAGGTAACTGGAGTCTTACCAATAACACTGGTACATCAAGTAGAGTCTCCAGACGATCTCAACAGAGTCTTATACTGAGCAAACTTTGCAACTGATGAGCTAAATGTAGGTTCTTCTATTACAAGACCATTTCAACATGAAGTTGAAATTACAGAAGTATTATTTTCCATCCAGGGCACTTCATGGACTGAGAACTGTAGCTGTGTTCCTCTTGCCTATACATGCACTAGGAGGTCCATCTTTTATCGCCCAGACTTGATCCCTGTCACGCTGTCACTGAAGGAAGTGACTGCGGTAGATGGTGTTTCTTAGCTTTCATTGTGGAGAAATATCTTGCCAAGCAGAGGAGACAACTGTAGGACTATTGCTAAGCTAAGCTGACCTGAAACTCTTCCAAACAACAGCCTAAAACTGCTCAGGCAACTGGAGTCTTACCAATAATACTGGTAAGTCAACTAAAGTGTCTGGATGAAAGTCTGATATTATATTGCCAAACTCAACCAAGTCTCTTACTGAGCAAACCTTGAAACTGGTAGGTTAAATGTAGTTTCTTGGCTATTGAAGTGCTCGGCTAACCAGGACAAAAGTTTGAGATGCTACTGCTAAGCTTAGGGAAGGTTAGGGAACCAACCTCGCGTCCGGAAGATTGCTGGTTCGATCCCGTGAACCGACAGGACGTGACTGAAGTGCCCTTGAGCAAGGCACCTAACCCCTGAGGCACCTGCTCCCGGGGTGCTGGGGTAGGGTTGCCCATCGCTCTGGGCAAGTGTGCTCACTGTTCACTAGTGTATTTGTATATGTGTGTGAATTTCCCTCTGGGATCAATAAAGTATCTATCTAATCTGTACTGTACAGGTAATCAGAGGCTCATCAGAGCCAAAGCTCAGGTAGCATTGCTAAGCTAACTTGTGTCTCTTCTAGGGCAGAGTTTAAGATTAAGTTTAAGCTCTCTGGAACTCCTAACTAAAGTGTTGCTAGGCTAACTGGACCCTCGGAAGGAGGTTACATTGTACAGCTATTTTACATTGAACTCACTATTTGAGTGGCACTGCTAAGATTGATCTTGGTCTTGATCTTGTCCAGACCAGTCACAGATTGTTTAAGATTGCTACACACAGTGGATATTTTTGACTAGGCTATTGCAAGACCAGCTGAAGCTTAAGTTTGAGATCAAATAATCTTTTGCTGAGCAAAGTTTAAGACTGAACTGACCTCCTTGACTGAAGTTTGCTAGGCTAACGGAACTCTTTTAGAACAAAGGTTTGGAATGGTATTTTGTAGATGTTGGTTCTTTAGGACAAATATAGATGTGAAATTACTAAGCTGTGTTTAAATTTCCTGGCTAGAGGTGCTAGGCCTGCCAGAACCATATTGCAAACCCAACTCCCAAGGTAATAAGGTCATCCCGACTAAAGTATTGCTAAGTCAACTGGAGTCTGAGTTGTGGGAAGTCTCCTCCTGAGCAAAGTTTGAGATCGCTAAGATAAAGTTTTGCAAGACTAACCGCAGCTTCTCTGGGGCAAAACTTTGAGATTGACAGCCTAGAGATTGAAGTATGGCTATACTCACCAGAACCTCTTCAGGATAGAAGTTGATGATTATATTGAGATTTTATTTTTAAGATAATCAGACCTTCTTCCTGACCACAACAGGTGATTTCACTGCTAAGCCAACTAGAGCCTCTTTCTGACCAGTTTGAACTGTTATTCATAAGCTAACCAGAGCTTATTTCGTAGCACAGTTTGAGATGTTACTGACAGAAGCTTGGCAGGTCATCATTAAGGTAACCAGAGCCTCCTTATGAAAGTTACATTTCCACTTTTAGACATGGCTTCTAGCAAATGCATACATTTTGGACAACTGTGCTGCACATTTACAGGCAGCTGGTGGAAAATGACCCGAACTCAGAGGCACACGTGTGTGGACTGAGACTCGGCCAGACCAGAAGACATGCAGAACCACAAACGGAGAGCGATTGCCGTTCGCTTCAGCTAAATGGGCGCAAAATGAAGCCGTAAAACCGATCCAACCCTAAAGCAGCCCAGGTCTGTTTTATCCCTCACTCTTTAGAGCAGCTGCTCCGTATTAATCACAGACCTGGGCTTTCAGCGTCAGCAAGATTTAGAATAATATTAGTACAAATAATGATGCTAGCCTTTTCGGACCTCATCCAACCTAAAGTGACTGTGAACGTTAGATGGAAGATCATACCGTACTTTGGAACCCTGATGTTAAATCAGCCACAGTGGCCATTAAAAACTCAGTGGGTCTGTTGGCATTGTGAGGATTTGAAACCTCCAGGCTGGATAATGAATCTAGATTCATTTATGAAGTAGGACCAGAGCTAACAACATCAAAAGCACCAAAATAGTAGTTTTACATATCCTTATATAAAAGTTAATTGATTTTTTTTTTTTAAAAAACAATCTCAAAATCTATTTATAATAATACACATTATAATAAAACTGTTGTTATTTACACTAAATGAACCCGGTCAAGTTTAAATTGTCTAAATATTTTGGACTGACCTATTTTAATGCCTATAAGACAATAACAAATAACAGTAATAAATAATAAAATATCATTCATTTTTAAAATAAGATTAAAAAAGAAAAAAAAGTAAAATAAGCATATATATATATATATATATATATATATATATATATATATATATATATATATATATATATATATATATATATATATATTATTGTATTTACCTGGTTAAAAGTATTATTTAGTTCTACTGTAGTTTAATTTGTTACTGTCTGTACAGCACTCTGTGCTTAATAGGTGTTATGTACATCATAATAATATTTATAATAATAATAATCTATTGCTTTTTATAGTATGAATGATCACATATTTACACTAAATGAACCCAGTCAAGTTTAAATTGTTTAAATATTTTGGACTCACTTACTTTAATGCCTATAAGCCAATAACAAATATCAGTAATACATAATAAAACATTAATTTTTAAAATAAGATTAAAAAAGTAAAAAGAGTATGTATATATATTATTGTATTTACCTGGTTAAAAGCATTATTCAGTTCTCTTGTAGTTTAATTTGTTACTTTGTGCTTAATAGGTGTTATGTACATAATAATAATAATAATAATAATAATAATAATAATAATAATAATAATAATAATAATAATAATAATAATAATCTATTGCTTTTTATTGTATGATCACATTTTAATGTATTACTTTAATTTGTAATTTATTTATTATTTGTATAATCACTTTTATTAATGTACATAATTTGTTATCTGCATTTAAAGCACTTTGTATTAAAATTAGCTATATATACAAAAATTAATATTATTATTTATTATTATTATTATTATTATTATTATTATTATTATTAGCACTATTTAAGACTAATAATGACAACCATGCATCTTATTACTAATTTAAAATACTAAAATATTAAATAACTAAAAGTAATATTAAAAATCTTTAATGTCCCCGAAAGTGTCTTTAAACGAATTATATAATCTGTAAATGTGTTTATGTGTTATGGATGGAGCTGAATTTATTGTGACACATTTTTTATCACTGGTGCATTCCACATGACTGTACAGTAGTAGGACCTTCATTTCCATAGAAAAGTAGGTTGGCTGGAATTACCCTGTCCGTGTGCTCCGCTCGCTGCTGCCCGGTGGATTTAATGTGGTTAATAATTCTCGGGCCTTGCCAGCTCTCCTAATTACAGTAATGCACCCGGGTTGACAAGCGCTGTCTGGGTGTTTTTGGACACTTTTAATCCCTCTCAGTGTCTCACTAGCAGTGAAATGGAGGTGAACTGTGAGCTTAGGAATACGTCCAAACACACACACACACACACACACACACAGCTGCTGAAGTTCCTGCATTTGTGAGAACTTCGCTATTGCCGAGCTATGCTTCGCCTCGGCCTGACCTGAACCTCAGTAGCCAAGACTTTGTGCTCATATATATTTTATTTTCCAAAAATAAATATTATTATAAAATGTTCTACAACGTGTGTTATACTGAATTCTGAGAAGACGTTTACAGTACACGCTGTTTATACTATGTCAGTAACATAATTGTACATGCATTGTAATGTTATTTAAACACCATTAAACAAAGAAGAACAAAGACAGAGAAAGAAGTTGTTACATCAGCCAAAGAGAAGAAGATCAGAAGAACAAAGACTGAGAAAGAAGTATCTAATCTGGCAAAGGCGAAGAGCCATGTTAACATCAGTGAAGCATTTCAACAGCCTGAGGCGCCTGAATGTAAGTGCAGCATCATTTAAGATAAAACAAGAAAGTGTGAATAGAAAGCCAACTTCAGCCTCGTCAACTCTAGGGGGTCTCTCCACTGTTGAAGCGTGTCTTTGTTGAAATGCTCTTTGTCCTTGCCAGCTTCTTTCCCAATCTTTCTTCTTCTGATCTTCTCTTCTTTGGCTGTTTCTCAGCCATTGCTCCTTCTTGAACATGTGTGGAATGAAGCCCCTCAGGAGAGGCCTTGTCCTGAGCATGAGCATGACTGCCCCCTGTTGCTGACTGGCTGGAAGAGTGTTATGTTTGTCATCTATTTAAAGAATCAAGGCGGGGTACCAGCACCAGTGTGTATTCAGAATGCTCAGCTAACAGAGGACGAGTATTACGTTATTAGTAAAAAGCATTACATAATAATTAGAAAATATTTCCTAAATACTAAACTTATATTTTACATTAATACTCACTGAGAAACAAGAGTGATGCTGGATTCCTGTTCACTGCAGACAACCTCCCACTACACCACCACCACCACCAGTCAGTATTCATACTGCCATGCTCTCCCACTTCTGACACCAGTGTAGAACATATGACGTGGAAAACATGGCACTTTCAGTGAATGCTCTTTTATCAGAACATAATCAGAATTTTTTCAAACGTTTGTCACACTTTTACATTTTTTAAGACCACCACCATGGTCTGATCCACTCACACCAGCACAACATACCACCACGCCAGGGTCACAGCACAGTGCTGAGAATGATCCACCAACCAAATAATAATACCAACCCTGCAGGGGTCCTGACACACTAAAGAACAGGGTAAAAAGTATACAGGGCAACAGATGGACTACAGTCTGTAAGTGTAGAACTTGCACTCACAAGTGCTCGTTAATGGTAGGCGGAGCTAGTTAGATGGACAATAAGTACAGAAACAAGGTGGTGGTTCCTTATAAAGTGTTCAGTCAGTGTAATTCCCAAATGAATGAAGTAATATGAGATTTGGGAATTGGACCTTATCAGATCTTAACTGAAAACGGGGCGTTCCAGGTCCTCACAATGGGTTAAGTGAATGCACACGGTGGAGTTTTGTTGGCAGCGTGTGGGGTGCGGGTGAGCGTGTGTACACAGATAACCGCTAATCTTGCTGTTATTAGCCATCACGTACCCGTCATATTAAAGAGTTCCAGCACGGTTACTTGAGAACAAGCCTGAATGTGTTCAAAGTTTCCAATGCAACCACGGCTTTCACGCAACAGCGTCCAGGAAATGTTCATGTGGATAAACACAAACACACACACACACACACACACACACACACACACACAAAGGTGTGTATTCACAACCATTACTCAGGTAGAAGTATAGATACTAGCGTTTAAAAATACTTCTGTAGAAGTTGAAGTATCAACTCAAGCTTATTACTCTAATAAAAGTGTAAAACTACTGATTTCAAAACTACTTAAAGTATAAAAGTAAAAGTAATGTAAGGAAAAAATGCTATTAAGGACAAAAGCTTAGGCTGCACCACAGGGGTTTATAGTGCACTAGCCCACCTCCCCAAAAACCCCATTCTTCTAAAAGCCATAATGACTATAATATTATATTAAAATGTTAATGTTGATAAATTTGGGATGTGCTAGGCTTCCTGTTTCAGCCACATATACGCCCATTGAACATGAATGTAGTTTAGTACAATGTAAATATATTAAAGAAGCATATCTGTGTACTACTGAGCATTAACATGTGTTTCATGGAGCAGAAGATATGATGACTAGTTTTCTATAAGTATTGTAATGGAGCAAAAAGTAATTTTATCAATAATGTACATGAATGAAAACAAACTGAAATGAAATAGGAGTAACAAGACTATGTTTAAAATGTAAGGAGTAGAAAGAACTGATAATGGAGTGTAAATGTAAGGAGTAGAAAGTACTGATAATGGAGTGTAAATGTAAGGAGTAGTAAGTACTGATAATGGAGTGTAAATGTAAGGAGTAGAAAGTACTGATAATGGATTGTAAATGTAAGGAGTAGAAAGTACTGATAATGGAGTGTAAATGTAAGGAGTAGAAAGTACAGATAATGGAGTGTAAATGTAAGGAGTAGAAAGTACAGATAATGGAGTGTAAATGTAAGGAGTAGAAATACAGATAATGGAGTGTAAATGTAAGGAGTAGAAAGTACAGATAATGGAGTGTAAATGTAAGGAGTAGAAAGTACTGATAATGGAGTGTAAATGTAAGGAGTAGTAAGTACTGATAATGGAGTGTAAATGTAAGGAGTAGAAAGTACTGATAATGGATTGTAAATGTAAGGAGTAGAAAGTACTGATAATGGAGTGTAAATGTAAGGAGTAGAAAGTACAGATAATGGAGTGTAAATGTAAGGAGTAGAAAGTACAGATAATAGAGTGTAAATGTAAGGAGTAGAAATACAGATAATGGAGTGTAAATGTAAGGAGTAGAAAGTACAGATAATGGAGTGTAAATGTAAGGAGTAGAAAGTACAGATAATGGAGTGTAAATGTAAGGAGTAGAAAGTACTGATAATGGAGTGTAAATGTAAGGAGTAGAAAGTACAGATAATGGAGTTCAAATGTAAGGAGTAGAAATACGGATAATGGAGTGTAAATGTAAGGAGTAGAAAGTACTGATAATGGAGTGTAAATGTAAGGAGTAGAAATACAGATAATGGAGTGTAAATGTAAGGAGTAGAAAGTACTGATAATGGAGTGTAAATGTAAGGAGTAGAAATAAAAAGTCAGATGAAAAATAATTACTCCATTAAAATATAATTAACCAAAATTTCTACTTAAGTAAGGTAACAAAGTATTTGTAATTCCCAAAAAACAAAGTCATTCAGAGTGGTTTGGTGTGAAATTCTCTGTTCTAGAGAAACTTACTGAGTCAGAACTGTTCACAGTGGTGGTGAATGGACCCAGACGTCCACCTCTAAACACCACCTCACTTTGATGTCTGACACATCCAATGCAACCGTTCTCTTCATGCAGCTGCGTCCAGGAAATGTTCACATGGATAAAAGAAGACACACACAGAACAATGCCACTCACAAGGCCAGAAGGTGCCAGCAGCAGATTAAGAGGCTGTTAAAGGGGAATTCCAGGGGAATTGGTATAATTCAAATGTATAAATATTTAATCCACAATTATGAGTCAAAATGCAAAATTAAGTGGTTAAAATGTAAACAGAAGTCATTCTGAGTGGTTTGGTGTGAAATAGTCTCCTCTAAAGAAACTTACTGAGTTAGAACTGTTAACAGTGGTGGTGAATGGAACCAGACGTCTATCTTTAAAAGCTCCATCATAGAATGTTATTACATGAAGTGGTTCTGAATAAACTTTGGTGTCTGACAAATCTCTAATGCCACCTTGCTTTGCATGCAGCTGCGTCCAGGAAATGTTCACAGGGATAAACGAACACACACACACACACACACACACACACACACACACACACACACACACACACACACACACACACACACACATAAAAATGCCACTCAAAAGGCCAGAAGGTGCCAGCAGCACATTAAGAGGCTGTTAAAGGGGAAATTTAACTCAGTTGGATTTGTTTAGTTCAAATGTATAAATATTTAATCCGGAATTCTGAATCAAAATGCATAATTAAGTGGTTAAAATGTAAACAAAGCCATTCAGTGTGGTTTGGTGTGAAATACTCTGTTCTAGAGAAACAGATCTCTTAACAGTGGTGGTGAATGGAACCAGATGTCCACCTTTAAAAGCTCCATCATAGAAAGTTATTACATGAAACTGTTTTAAATAAATTTTGATATCTGACAAATTTCTAATGCCACCACGCTTTTCATGCAGCTGCGTCCAGGAAATGTTCATGCCGGTAAACATGGAGTGAGATGCCCTGTTCTAGAGAAACTTACTGAATCAGAATTGTTCACAGTGGTGGTGAATGGAACCAGACGTCCACCTTTAAAAGCTCTATCATTAAGAGCTATTACATGAAACTTTTATGAATAAACTTTGATATATGACACATTTTCAACGCTGCCATGCTTTCTTATGCAACTTACACACACAGAAAAAAAAATCCACTCATTTGGGTAAAGGGGGCCAGCAGCACATAAAGGGGCAGTTAAAGGGGAATCCCTTGATTGCTATAATTTAAATGTATAGAATTTTAGTTTATAATTCTCAGTTAAAATGCATAAATAAGTGGTTACAATGTAAACAAAGTCACTCAGGGTGTTTGGTGTGAAATGCAATGTTCTAGAGAAACTTACTGAGTTAGAACTGTTCACAATGGTAGTGAATGGAACCAGACATCCACCTCTAAAAACCACCTCACCGAAAGTTATTACATGGAATGATTCTGAATACACTTTGATGTCTGACATATTTGTGATGCTATCGTGCTTTTCACGCAGCTGCGTCCAGGAAGTGTTCATGCACACACACAGAAAAATGGCATTCACAAGGCCAGAAGGTGCCAGAAACACATTAAGAAGCAGTTAAAGGGGAATTCAACTGAGTTGGTATAAACATATATAATCCATATTTCTGTGTTAGAATACATAATGAGGGGTTTAAAATATAAACAAAGTCACTCAGAGTGGTTTGGTTTGAAGTGCTTTGTTCTAGAGAAACAGAGTTAGAACTGTTAACAGTGGTGGTGAATGGAACCAGACGTCCAGCTTAAAAAGCATCATTACAGAGCATCATAACATAAAATGATTGATGTGTACTTGTTTTAGGGTTGTTTTGATATATAACGGCCTTTAAGGTAAAATGAAAAATAGTTGGGTGACTAGTACCTGAAGAAAACACGTGCTGCTGGATAGAAAATGAAAAGCCTACATTTGTTTTGGTGACTCCGGGTTCCATTCACCACCACTTAAAAGACATCTGAGCCTCTACAATCATCCATTTCACACTAAGCCCACTCTGAATGACCCTGTTTACATCTCAACCACTGAATTATCCAGCCATTTTGATAGCTCAGCGGAAATACCCCTTTAAGTTATCCTGGTATTAAAAAAATTCCCAGATCCTATCCTGTTATTTCCTTCTCTTGTCCTCTCTCCATTTCTCTCTTTTTTTTCTCTTTCCTCTCTTTCCACTTGGCACGCCGCCTGTAATCCCTCACTCTGAAACTGGCAACCCTCGCAGTGTGCGTGTGCGGCGCATATGCCAGCTCGCTGCTCGCAGGTTCATATTTTAACCGTGAGCATTAAAGATGAATGCACATGTCAGTTCAACCCCAATGGCCCCATGTAAACAATGAGCACCTACTTTTTCATCCCTCTATTTGGCTCTATCTGTCTATCTCTCTCTCTCTCTCTTTCTGACTTAGGGTGAGAAGAATTTCAGGGGGGTTGGAGTGGTGTGGGGAGGGTGGGTACAGAGGGGGCATCAAAAATGTTCTCTCTTTTTTTGTGTGTGTGTGTCTCTGAAACTTCAAACAGAGCTGGTTGGAGGTTGGGGGTGTGGGTAGGGATGGGGGGACGGACAGAGACGTAATGGTCGATACAGTCAGGGGGATAATGAAGGGTGTGTGTGTGGAGGGCTTCAAGGTTACCCAGGCTTTGAAAAACAATTCAGGAACTCCAAGCTCCCAAAGCCAAAATCATCAGAGATTTATGACTTTTAATTATCATAAATGAATGTAGCAATGCCTACTTACTTACTCTCTCTCTCTCTCTCTCTTCCCCTCTCTCCTCATCCTTCCTGTTCTTGGCACGCATGAGATTGTCAGGTTGCCCCTCTGAGAGGGAAAGAAAACCACCCCCCCCAACAAAAAAAAACTGAAAGCCGAGTGGAAAAACACAGGAGTAAGAGAAGCATTTGGAGGCAAAGAGTGGGCGTGAAAAATATGAACGATTGAGAAGAAACATTAAAAAGAGGACCAGATCAGTCCAGAGAGACAGAGAGGGATAGGAAGTGTATTAAGAGTGAGAGAGAGAGCAAAGGGAGAGATGGGGAGGGGTGTAGGAGCCCCTTCCCACAAAGCAGAAGAGAATATAAATACCATCTTTGGTAGCAGTGGGTCAAAAGGTGGACAATTTTGAAATTTGGCTTACGGCAGTTTCTTGAAATAATGACTTACTATGTCAAAATAAAGGTTTAGTACATGTAACTGGCTTTAATATTAATACTAAATCATTGTGTATACTAATATGAATAGTATTAACAAACACAAGCTTGTTGAAATTAATATTTAGCAACTCAAGAGACCTATTTTCTTTACATTTTAATGTCTCAAATCTTAAAATAATGACTTATTTACCCAAACGTTAATATGATTTTATGAATAAAAGTTTTTTTTTTTTTTATCTCAAGATTCTGACTTATTGTAGTGACATTTTCTCTTAATAATGACATATAATGTTGAAAAAGTGATTCAGTATCTTAAAAAATTAATAATAATATTAAAACTTTTTTTTTTACTTGGTGTCACAAAGAATTCTTTTTTTCTCTGAATATTTACTCACGTTGTAAAAGACATAGACATTTTCTCAAAATGGCTTATAAATGATATGATAAAATAAAAAGTATATGGAAATAATTACTTATCTTTTTTAAAAAGATTTTATTAAAGTAATGACTTACTTCCCAGAACTCAGACTTGTGTTCCAATAATAACATTTTCTCAAAAGTATCTTGAAATAAATTTTGACTTAGTAACTTGAAATTTTTACCTTATAGTATGCCATAGTATGTCAAAATATTCTTAATTTTTTTATTTCTCCAGATTTTGATTTTATATTGCATCTGCATTATGCCTAAATAATACATAATGAACAATCTCAAAATATTAACACATTATCTTGAAATAAAACCTAAAAACTAAAACTAACAATATTTTTTCTTCAAAAATGTGGACTTATGTTGTTATAATGACAAATTTTTATCATTTTTTTTTGCACTCAATTTTGCCACAGTGTCTTAGGTTATTCTTTTCTTTCTTTTTTTTTAACTGATATTGTATTCACATTATTTTAAATAATAAACAATAATGAATAAGCAACTTTAAATAATGACTTACTTTCTCACAAATGATTTTATTTTTGCCAAAATGTTCATGCAAAAATTAATAAGGATTCCTTTGATCTACACTCCCAGTCAAAATTTTAGAACACTACCAGTCAAACATTTTAAATCAGTTCTAAAAGTTTGGACTTGTAGTGTATGCTGTAAAGACCTTTCCTTGAAAAGTCAATATAGGGACTTAATGTACAAAAACAATTCCTACTCTGAAATAATGAAAATTTAAAAATGACAAATTTTTCTAAAAATAATGATGTCTCAGAACTGACTTTATAAATTCATTTTTTGTTAGTTTATTTTTTTTTTTCTTGGAACAATTTTTGATTAAAAATAGTGAGTTACTTACAATGTTGACCTATGGCCTATAAGTAATATACTATATAGAGTTGAATTTAAAATGCCACAGTAATGATGTATTTGTCAGAGATTTGACACTAAATACATGGTTTTAAAATATAAAGGACTATTTTTGCGATGCTACTTCATTATTTAGAGTAAACAGCTCAGTATTTTAAGAAGAAGTCAGAATGCTGCTGCCAGATAGAGAGCAGAGGAAGAAGATTAAAGATAAAAAAAGAACAGAGGAAAGTCAAAGACCTGCTATGTCAATACTGTGGCTTAATATCCAAAACCAACGACTTACTCCATTGAAATAATATAAATCAATTTAAAAAAAACAAAAAAAAAAAAACGATCATGTTTCCCTGAAAACTTCATGTTAAAATAATGACTTATTTCTCAAAACTGACTTACTTTGCCATTTTTATTTCAACTTTTTTTTCAATTTTCTCGAAATAAAATTGACTGTGTCTCAAAATAGAGACATTTCTCAAAACGTTGATCTGTGGCCTATTTATAACACCCTATGTTGAAATGAATTAATATGCCACAGTAATGACTTACTTGTCAGAAAATTTTGTGATGCTACTTCATTATTTAAAGAAAATAACATTCATTACTTGTTTTTAGATACTGAGCCAGGATGCTAACACGCTGCTGCCAGATAGAGAGAGGAAGAAGAAACAAAAATAAAAAAACAAATACAGTTTTTGTCTCCTCTACCTGGCATGACTTTCTGTTGGAAAGTCAAAGACAGACCGAGAGAGAGCTGGAGAGAGAACTAGCACTTGGAGCTCATCTGCCAGATCACATGCTGGATTATTATTATGCTCAGATTAATTACACTTTTGAAGGAGAGACGGCGCTCACAGCCACATTCTCCTGCGGTGAGCCAGTCAGAGAGGAATGAAAGAGTGTGTGTGTGTGTGAGAGAGAGAGAGAGTGTGTGTGTTCACAGGGAGGGGTTGCGGCCCCTGTCTAAACACGTTCCAGAACACACACATTGCCCCGGGAATCTTTGTTATCTTATTATTTCATTTGAAAGAGTTTGAAATATTATTTCTGCCTGTCTGGCGTCGTGCGGAGACGCTGCCGGTGGCTGTTCGTTAGTTGTTTGGCCAATCGTGCGCCTCCTGACCCCCGTGGCTCCGCCCACATTCTGTTGCCATGGCGGTTGCCATGCCGACGGCAAAAGTCCCCCACGCCAAAGGGTTCTAACCACCCTGCTGGGATCCTTCAAGACTTCACCAACTCTTAAATGCTCGCCCTCTCTCTCTCTCTCTCTCTCGCTCTGGCACTCTTTCTTTCTCTCTCTCTCTCTCTCTCTCCTTGTCTTTGTGTTCGGCATCTCTCTCTGTCGATCCCCCTCTTGCTCTGTAGCTGTCTTCTTATATATCTCTTAAGAAATCATCTCTTATTTGGAAGGATGAAGCGAATAGGAATCGTGGTGAAGGCGCAGGAGCTTCCTAAAGATCTCAAGAAGGTCATCATCAAATGGCGATCAAAGCTTCAGAGCTCTAGTAAAGACCTTTACCAGCCCTATCTGCACAACTGGTTCAGTAATGTGCAAGTGGAAAGTTCACGCAACCACAACTATTCATACCCAGACAGGTGCACAAGAGGCAAGAGTTCTCTCAGACTAATGATGCGGAAGGTAAAAGAGAAGCCAGCGGTTACTTGGAAAGAGATGCAAGGCACACCGAAAGCAGCAGGAACTAATGGAGAACAATAAGCAATCAAGAAAAATGGCCCTACAGCCCACGCAAAACTCCTCTGCCACCAAAGAAGCATGAAGATGCACGTCTCAGGTTTGCACACAAACATTTAAACCAATCAGAACTGTTCAGGGATGACGTTCTTTGGGGAAAGAAGTCGAGAACTGAATAACAATCCCAAACCTAAAGGTTGGAGCATCTTGCTTCTCCTAAAACAGTACTCATCATCAAAGGAAATATGAATGGATCGGAACATACTGGAGGAGAGGTTAATACTGGAACTGAATCTGGTGAGAAGGTAGACTTAAGGATAATGGTGAAGGTGAAGGTGATGGCACGGTCTATGAAAACTCCCCTTTGAAAACTGATGGAGGAGTCTGTCAAAGGAACATTTGGGGAACAGAAGATGGTTTGCAGAGAGCACTGGGTTTAATCTGAAACTAAATTTGGTGACAAGGTAGACGTTTCAAGATAATGACGCCAAACATTCCACCAAAATAACTCAAGAGTGGCTCCCGAAGGTAAAGATGATGGCACGGTCTAGGAAATCTCCCCTTTGAAAACTGATGGAGGAGTCTGTCAGAGGAACGTTTGTGGAACAGAAGATGGTTCGCAGAGAGCACTGGGTTTAATCTGAAACTAAATCTGGTGAGAAGGTAGACTTTTCAAGATAATGACGCCAAACATTCCACTAAAATAACAAGAGTGGCTTCCGATGGTGAAGGTGATGGCACAGCCTAGAAAATCTCCCCATTGAAAACTATCTGTCAAAGGAATGTTTGCACTGGCCCAAAACTAAACCACAGTGTTGCTAAAAGTGAAGGACTTCTTACTGTAGACACCTAAAAACAAATGTTTGTCAACTTAAGCAATGCACAATTTAAGAAATGGTTGTTAGGGTGTTTCCAGGAGTGGTTGCTAAAACATTGTTGGTGATTGCTATGGTATTCCAGATGGTTGCTAAGGTGTTGCTATAGGCTGCTGAGCAAATACAGTCTATGTATTGACTGTGATATGAAGTGGGTGGCCACAAAATAAGAACACTGCAACTTGTTTAGAGGTTCCTTTACAAACATATGATGCTGGACGTTGTGGTGAGGATGCTGGAAAGGATTAGGTTTTCTTCTGATGACTCTACCATGGAGGTCAGATCTGTGCAGGTGTTGATGCACAGTAGATCAGAGTAGATCAACTCTAGAGTCCTCAACTTGACCTCCACCGTTCCTGTTAACAGATCTTAATTACATTAGGAACTGAGGAACTGAATACTTGAATGCACTTTGCTATTCTTCTTATTGCTTCTTGTGCTTTGCAGGCATCAGTTCTTCGGATGCTCAGATCACGGGGCAGCTGTTTGGAGGAGCTCCTGGCTGCTAACTGTTGAGGTTTGAGGAGTCGGAGTATTTATATAACTTTGAAATTTGCATCCCTGCTATTTCCTAATGATCGATGGCCCCAAGGGCGTAGGAGCTAACCTAAACCCTCCTAGTCTGTTACCCTAACAACACATGATACAAAAGCTATTTTATTTCAGTATATACATTTTTTTATTGCAATATATACATCATTGCTATTCATTGCTTATCGTTTAAAGCTGTCACGAGCTCCCCGACGATCCAATGAGGTGAGAGCTTGGGTCAGTGAAGCTGCTGACTGCAGGATATTTCTAAACAGGCATCTCAACACAAGCCTTAACAAAGTGAAAGACCACCTCACAACCAGTTGCTAACAACAAACACAGCATGCTTTTAAAATAAAAAAGTCTTTTTAAACAGTTTCTAATTTTTCTGTGGTCTAATTTTTGGTCTGTGGTCTGTTTCTTATATTGGGTGGGACACGTCCCCCCCATCCCCCCTGGTTCCTACACCAATGGATGGCCCTAACAAGCTCATTAAGGTCTGAGATCTTGGCGAAAGCTATCCATGAGGTCAGAGCTCTTGGGGTGGCCAAAATTCGAAAATGCTACAAAACCAAAAATTCTACAGTGCCCTCCATAATTATTGGCACCCCTGGTTAAGATGTGTTCTTTAGCTTCTAATAAATTGAGGGTTTTTTTAAATAATATAGGACCACGATGGAAAAAAGAGCAAAATCCAACCTTTATCTCAAGTGCATTTATTCAGTAGGAAAAAAATCCCACATTAAGAAATAATTGTTTAACATCAAATAATGTGTGCCACAATTATTAGCACCCCTGATGTTAATACTTTGTACAACCCCCCTTTGCCAACAAAACAGCACCTAATCTTCTCCTATAATGTTTCACAAGATGGGAGAACACAGAAAGAGGTATCTTCGACCATTCCTCTTTGCACAATCTCTCTAAATCATCCCGCGACCTGGGTCCTCTCCTCTGCACTCTCCTCTTCAGCTCACCCCACAGGTTTTCAATGGGGTTAAGGTCTGGGGACTGAGATGGCCATGGGAGGAGCTTGATTCTGTGTGTGGTCAACCATTTCTGTGTAGATCTTGCCATATGTTTAGGGTCATTATCTTGCTGAAAGACCCAGTGACGACCCATCTTCAGCTTTCGGGCAGAAGCCACCAGATTTTGTTTTAAAATGTCCTGGTATTTCAAAGCATTCATGATGCCATGCACCCTAACAAGGTTCCCTGGGCCTTTGGAAGAAAAGCAGGCCCACAGCATCACTGATCCTCCCCCGTATTTCACAGTGGGCATGAGGTGCTTTTCTGCATACTCAGCTCTTGTGTTACGCCAGACCCAATTACAGCATTTGTTGCCAAAAAGCTCTATCTTTGTTTCATCTCACCAAAGCACACGGTCCCAGTTGAAGTTCCAGTACTGCTTAGCAAACTCCAAACGTTTACGTTTATGATTGTGAGTGAGAAAAGGTTTTTTCCGTGCATGCCTCCCAAACAGCTTGTTGGCGTGTAGATAGCGTCTGATGGTTGTTTTGGAGACTTCGTGACCCCAAGATGCTACCATTTGTTGCAGTTCCGTAACAGTGAGCTTTGGAGAACTTTTTATTTCTCTTATCATCCTCCTCACTGTGCGTGGTGGCAAAATAAACTTGCGTCCTCGTCCAGACTTGTTTACCACTGTTCCAGTTGTTTTAAACTTCTTAATAATTCCTCTGACAGTAGATACGGACAGGTGTAGGCGAGTGGCTATTTTCTTGTAGCCATTGCCTGACCTGTGAAGGTCAACACACATCTGCCTTACTTGAATGCTATGTTCCTTTGTCTTTCCCATGTTGAAGAGAAATGGCCTCTGTGTCACGTCATAATTATACCCCAGGGAAACAGGAAGTTGTGAATTGCTAATTAAATGTTCCTACATACTTTGATTAACTTCGTAAACTACTGTAGAAGTGACAGAAATTCTTTAATTACATTTATTTCCTAAGAATTGTTAGGGGTGCCAATAATTGTGGAACAGGTGATTTTATGAAGAAATATTATTTCTTAGTCAGGGATTTTATTTTCCCCCTAAAACTCTACTTGAGTTAAAGGTTACATTTTTCTACACTTTTCAGTGTGACAGTATGTTTCCACAATAAAAACTGAATTTATTTTAAGGCTTTTGACACATCTTAACCAGGGGTGCCAATAATTATGGAGGGCACTGTATATGAGTCGTGCTTTAAATGCTCTCTCTCTCTCTCTCTCTATCTTTCTTTGTCTCTCGCCCTCTCCTGTCTGGACAGCATCGTTGTCAGCGTCTCTCTCGGAAAGTAAAAGCTGACCCTTCACCTCTGGCTCCAAGCCCTGGACAGCTTCGACCTGTGACCTCCCTGGGTCAGGGATGAATGAGGTGAGGTGAGGACGTGGAACAGGAAGGAGGAGAATCCAAACGACAGCCCGTCGGTGTGGACAGTGTCAAAGCACTTAATGAGACACGCGCAGAAACGAGGTGGGGAAAAAAAAAAACTCAGCAGGAGACGAATCGCCGACACGCCTAGAAAGAGCTTAGCGTCTCATCACGGCATCGGAATGTGCAGAAGCCGGAGAAAGAATGCGGCTTCTTCTCTCGTCCCTTAGATCTAATTTACCTGCAGAGCTCTCGCCACGTCAGGCGCCGACGGAAACAGGAAAAATCAAAGGCTGCCTCGAACCATCTGATTTCTGACACAAACTTTCTTGGTCAGGCAATTTTCCACGCTCGGAAGATTTGATTTAACAACCTGTCATATCTAATTCGGGATTGTCAGACAACCTCCGCCCGCCACCCAAGCATCCGCCACCCACCCCCCACCACCAAGTTTTCATTTGATTTTGACACCAGTGTCTAACTTGGAGACGCAACGGAGGGAGGAGAATCGAAGACGAGGTGAGGACGATGAAGAGGACAGGACTCTGCTGATGATTGTGTGTGTGAGCGTTTGCGAGTGTTTAAAAAAAACAAAGAGTATCAGAACACACATTAGTGTTAATGCTTGTTTGTTCAACCTGGCCAACAGTGCCTGTGACGTTAGCGCTGAAACCTGCCGGCATAAGAACTTTAACTGTGAAGCATTCAGAGCTGAGATGATCACAGATATCGTGTTTTGATCTATTTAAAATGGAGACATTGTTAAAATAGTAGTCAGATAAATTGATCGTCACCGTCTAAAGAAAAACATGTATTTCAAAAATAGCAGCTTTACAGGAGAGGACGAAAACCTACTTTACTTTTAATGCAAGTCAATGGAACCAGAATTATTCGCAAGCTGTTTTGGACCATTTCTGTTGGTCCATTAATTGTGACATTTTCACACCATGTAAACAGCAGCTGTCGTGTTCAGACGATGTAGAAAAATAAAAATATGCCAAATATGCAAAATCATCATTTTTCATCTACTTATGCTGTCACAAACCCTGACTCTTAAATGTAATACTTTGTGTTACTATTGCTAACACTTTCTATTAATCCTGTATTCATAATGCTGAATAACTGCATTTATATGAGTTATAAGCTTTATATAATGCCTTACAATGCCACGTCAAAGCTTAGTTAAAGTAGTTAGTTATAAGTATGTAACTTTATAATCCAGCATTGTAACATCTGACCATAGATATCACCCAGACATAGAGCATAATCATATTCATGTATACATTGTGAGTGGATATTATAATGCATTATGATGCCTAACATGATAGATATAGGGTGTGTCTTAAATCTAGTGAGCTCCTACATAGGCAGCATTTTAAGTCATAGTATGTGCTCCTGACATGTAGACTGTCCCAATTCTTAGATACCTTAAACATGCTGTGTTTACTGAGGAACCTTATTTTAACCTGATTTTAAGGAAGCATCGAACGCTTCCTCAGCCGCTAAGACAACCCCATGATGCAACACAGACAAATCTACGAGCAGTGAAGTGGTTTTAAACTGTGAGTTATTTTGATTCTCTCTGGAGTTTTAATGTGTTTCTGGTCATATAATCACACAAAACTGTTTTTTATTATCAACTCTGTAACGAGTCGTTCACCATTTTACAGTTTTATACTCGAGCCATTAGCATTTATGCTAGCGGATTTTTAAGCCTCGAGCTATTGTTTTGGATGCCGGCCGGTAGCTTAGCAACCAGCTAAACCACCGGTGGCGTGCTGCAGTAGGTGGGAACAAGCCGTGACGCAGTCTCTTTCTAACTAGAGTCTCAGTAATCTGTTTTATGAGGAGAGATGAGGAGAGAACACTGCTACTTAGACAGCTGCTACCTAGACAGCCTACTTAGACACTCACTAGGTTTTGGGACACACCCATACTCTTGCTTCCTGAAGTGCTGTGCATGTAATTATAGCTACTTATAATGCCTGGCATACAAATATGTTATTGCTTATAAGTTATTACTCGTGAATTATATATGCCTTTATAAAGCATTAGGAACTGAGGTACCGACTACTTGAATGCGATTTGCTATCCTGGTATTGCTTCTCCTGCTTTGCAGGCAACACTTCTGCTCAGATGCTCAGATCGCTGGGCAGCATGCAAAAGTTTGGGCACCCCAAAAGATCTGACCTCTCGGATAGCTTTTACCAAGATCTCAGACATTAATGAGCTTGTTAGGGCCATTGATCGTTAGGAAAGAGCAGGGATGCAAATTTCAAAGCTAGATAAATACTATAACATACAATATGTTGTGAATACAGGGTTCAAAGAAAGTGTTACCCAATAATCTTATAAACAGATATTATAATGCAATATGGAGTAAGTACAGTAGATTGGCGTGCACCTTTCCATCTTATTCATTCTCTATGAAAAAAAAAATCCAGAAAAAATCTGTTGTTTTAGGGAATCCTTGCTTCAGTTCCATACACTGTATACAAGCCCAAATCACACAATCTGACAGGACAGTCTGGAGTTGGAACAGTGTTGATATCTCGAAAAATGTGAGACAAGTTACGCCGGCGAATATCTGGCAGAAAGCAAAAAACAAATAACAATATAACTGCAAATAACATCTCATTCGTGACACCTTTGACTCAGGTTGTGCATCAAAGGGTTAATCTCTGAAACTGTGATATTACATTCATATTTAGATTTTATGTACAAAATGTTCATAAAGTGATGAGCAAGTAATTATAGCTACTTATAAGCAATAGCATAGTTGTATGCCAGGTGTTATAAGGTATTACTCATGCATTATATATGAAATTGTTTAGCATTGTGTATACAGGGTTCATAGGAAGTGCTACCCAATATTTTTATGAACAGATATTATAATATATTATGGAACAAGACTTTATAAAGTCATATGCAACTTTTCTTTTATAAAGAAGTTGTGCATGCAATTCTAACTACTTATAAGTTGCATACATACAACTTGTTGTATGTATACCATACAACATCTTATGAATGCATTTGTTATGGATTATTAATACAGGATTCATAGTACGCGCACAGACCTCACTTCCCAGTTGTTTACAGACTGTTGTTAAAACTAGAGGAGATACTACACAATGGTAGACACGACCCTGTCCCAACTTTTTTAAGATGCATTGCTGCTGTAAAGTTCTAAATGAGCTATTAATGTTCATGAAACAGTAAAAATGTCTCACTTTCAAGATCTGATGTGTTCTGGTGTTCTATCGTGACTAAAATGTTTTGTTTTAACTTACATTTATTCACAGTTTACATAGTGTCCCAACGTTTTTGGAACTGGGGTTGTATATATAAGTGTGATCTGATCTTCTGCAGTGCATGAAATGCAATCACTCATTAAAAAGAGAAAACTGGACCACCACTTGGAAAGACCTGATAGACCACAACAACGATGGTCCTCATAAGACAGCCTGCATCTTTCAGACCTATGATAAAACCAAGCTCCACTCTGGCTTCAGATCTGAAAGCATCCACAGGTGTTTCTGTCCATCCTTCCACTGTGAGAAGACACCTTAACGTTATGGGTCTGAAAGGATGTGTGGCTGTTCAAGAAGCTCCTAACTGAGAAAGGAATATATAGACACATCAAACAAAGATGCTGCTGGTGTTCTCAGATCAATGGACTGACCACCTCAGAGTACAGAACCTCAACATTACTGAATGTGTTTGGGATTATTTAATTTTGAGAAGCGAAAGCAACTTCTAAGTCTAAAATCTTGAGGTTTCGACTGTAAGCAACTCAAACAAAGTCTGAAAGTGTGTACACATTATCACTTTGATGCACAGGCTAAGCAAATCCTTTCTAATTTACAACATTAGAATTAATTTCCTATGTTATTGTATGTATTGCTGAGTATCTCCTTGGTGTATCTTTTGAAATCAGTTCATTGTATTACTTAATGTTCCAAGTGTTCATTAAAAATATTGTTCTTATTCGTTTCATGAACAAAAATAATGTTTGTAAATATGTTTCTGATTGCAAATGTTTTCAAATGTCAACAGTTCCTATCAAATTTCATAGTGTTTCATAGTGAAAAGTTCATTCTGACCCATGTTGTGTGTTAGAAGGGCAGTGATGTAAAATTATATATATATATATATATATATATATATATATATATATATATATATATATATATATATATATATATATATATATATATATATAATAAACTTAAAACAGGATTTGTGGTGATTAAAAAACATTGAGGAATTCTTGGAAGCCTGAATGATTAAATGAATTTATTGAGATATAGGAAACCAGAAAAGTGTTTTTACTGAAGGAAACGCAGGCTGGTTGCATATAAACGACAAATAGAGGAGCGTTGATCCGTATCTGTGGATTAGAGGTCAGGGATCTGCCCCTGAGTGAGTACACGCAGTTTGAAGGCTGTAGCTTTAACAAAATCATAATGTTTCGGTTTGGCAAAAAATGAATGGGACCTTATGTGAGGAACGAGGGGTGAATAAACGACAAATGAACGAGTGTGAGTCAGTATGTCTGTGGATTAGAGCTTGAGGATCTGCCTTAAAGGAGTACATGTGGTTTGGTGGCTGTAGGTTACATTAACCCATGATGTTCGGGTGTGCTTGAAAATGAATGGGACTCTATGGGGAAAAAGACTGCAAAATAAAGTGTGGGTCGAACCAACACTATAGTCATAGTCAGGGGTCTGCCCTGAGTCAGTGTATGTGAAAAGGTGTCTGTGGGTCGAGCAGAAGTTCAGTAGATTGGCGTACACTTTTTCATCCTATTCATTCTCTAAGGGAAACTACTCTGGAGAGTAATCAGTTGTTTTTTTGGAATCCATGCTTCCGATCACACAATCAGACATGCCATTCTGTATTTGGAACAGAGTTGATATCTTAAAGACTGTGGGACGTGTGCAGATCTCAGTCGCGTCACCTTCGACCCAGGTTGTGCATCAAAGGGTTAATCCCTGAAACTGTGACATCACATTTAGACTTCCGTGTGATGTTCAGTTAAATATGACACCTAAAACTTAGTTTTAAGTCTGACTTGTTGGGGGCGGGGTTCCATAAACAAAGCGCCGGCCTCCAACTTTTGCACGGAACTGCTATGCCTTCACTAGCAGCCTCCGGATGACGTTGCCGTGCCGACAGACACGCAGACATAACACAAGCAGGCCCGTCTGGCAAAATAATTATGCCCTATCCATCTGTCTGCTGCTCGCCTTCACAGTTTACACAGGCTACCGGTGGAAGCGGAGCGCTCCGTTTAGTCTGTCCGCCTCCTAAGCGCAGATGAAAAGACGCTCTTCAGAAGACGCCGGTGTCAGCGGGGTCAGACGAGGCCGCTCACGCGACACGTTTTATTTTGATTGGTTAAGCACTTTTTTTTTAAGTGCCGGTGCAAATCAAGCGCCTGGCGTTTAAGAATCCTGTATCGTGCACGACCAGTAAAGCCTTTTTAAGGGAATTAAAGTGAGAAAGCAGCGATTAAGAGCTGCTTACTGGGTTACGGGCGAACGCGGTGACGGAGAAGTGGTTAATTGAATTTCGGAACCGGCTGTGTACGTATAGCTGTGTGCGAAAGCATTTTCACAGGAGAAGGAAAAGAAGTGTTAGCAACAGTGACATTGTTCACACTCGCCTAAGGAGTGTGCATGTGTGTGTGTGTGTATGCATGTTATACCTGTTCAACTAGCTTCCTCCGCCTTAGCCTCAGGGCCAAAGAGTGTTATCTTTGCCCCTGTTCAGGTAGCAGAGCTCATAGTGCTGACACTTATCTTTGCGTACACATGCAAATTCATCATGATATAGAAATTGCAATATATATATACACACGGCCACAGCTGTACTTATAGGTACGCAAATTAGGGAAACAGCTGATTTCTGAAGTCTGTATTACTGTTTTTATGCAAAGTTTTGAGAAGCAAATATTAGATATCACTTTACTATATTATATATATATATATATATACACCATATACTATACTATATATGCACTATATACTATATACTTATATTTTGTTGTCTTCTTTCTAGGTATCAGCACTGGCACTGTGTTTATGGCAGTGTTTGACCTCGATAGTTTGGACTTTAACCTGTTTGTACTAGACACAAGATGCGTAGAGATACATACTCTGACTGAACACATAGCACTTATGTAAGTCACTCTGGATAAGAGCATCTGCTAAATGCCATAAATATAAATGTTAATGCACTACAAGTCTGGTTATGAATGGTTTCAACCAATTAAATCATAAACACCTTAGCAATCATTACGTTCTATAGTTATGATGCATTAAGGCCCTGTTAAGTACCTGTTGCTTGCCATGTTCTACATTCAATTAAGGGATCCCTATTATCCCATTTATTTGTTATAGCTGCTTATTAATTGCTGACATTAGTGTATTAGTGCTGCCTTTGTTGGTTCACACTGTAGATGCATGGTCAAAGACTATAGCTCATCTGCTGCACAGTTTATGTTGAGCGTCCTCTAGCCCCTCGTCAGTGGTATCCATCTTCAGTGCCCCCCTGAGCGCTCTACGAAGTCTGAAGAAGGCGTCCAAGCACATTCAGTGATAACTTCATGGCACTGGAGTAGCTGGAAATCAAGAGAGCTGGTTTCATCCAGAGAGCCATCAATGGTTATAGCAACAGTGCGCCAGAAGATGGACTTCAGGGTAGAACTGGGGACGCTTTGAAGGGTTAAACTAGAACAATGCAATGGTGTGAATAATAATTGATCATGTTAACACCTTATTAACCATCACAAATACAAATACAAACCTCACAGGCCTCTAGGACCACTGGGGACCAGTCAGCAAGCAGTGCCTAGAAGTAGAACCACAGTGCCTGAGGTTGGGAAAAGCTGCCTGAAGATCTGAGATATGCCCCAGATTTGATGATTAAATTTTGGATTATTAAAGCATCTAATTTATCTACTTTTATATTATTTCTTATATTACTTTAAGAAACTCAAAGAACTTGAAGACTTAAAGACTCTAAACTCTGTACAGCTTCCCTTCCTACGCAACATTTTATGTCTTAGTCAAAGGCAAACAGGTCCAATCAGTGCTCATTCAAGCTCGGATACTTGAGTTCCCATTGTTGCTATGCCGCTGCTACCTGTCGTCTTTTGTCTCAGGCGTCTTCCAATCACATTCGCCAGTGGGCTGGACTTCTTTGGCTTAATGCGTGAAGGATGAAGAAGATCTAACAGCTTTTTCTAATTGTCTCGTTTCCACCCACGCTGGTAATTACAAAGAACCTGCTGAACTCCAACTTAACCAGAAGCATAAAAGAGCCTTCAGAATGTATCAGAGGTGTGAAAGGAACCAAGCAACTATGCTTAAGTGAAAGTGTGAGTCTTCGTCAAGTAAGTGAAGTCAAAACCGCAAAAGAATGAAAGTCAAAAAGGACGCACAATTAAACCTCCTTAAATACATACAAGTAGAAAGCAAAAGTCGTAACCCCTTAGAATCCCAGACACGTACTTAGTAAGACTCATTACTTAGTAGCTACAAAGACTACAATGTCAACTGGTTGGGTTATTCTTGGGTTTTAGAAGTGTGTGGTAACACTTTGCATCTTTAAGAGGGTTGAGTAGAGATGCACCAATACCTGGTCCACAAATGTACGCATATATCGAGAGAACTAGCCTGTAAATCTATAAGTCCTAACAAGTTTTTAAAATGTTTTCATTTAGTTAATGATTGTGTCACAGATAAAACTCATTTTTATGAATCTTAAATTATATATATATATATATATATATATATATATATATATATATATATATATATATATATATTTCTTGAATCTTAAATTATATATATATATATATATATATATATATATATATATATATATATATAATTTAAGATTCAAGAAATATATATATATATATATATATATATATATATATATATTTTAATGTAAGTCAATGGAACCAGAGTTCTTTTAAGCTATTTCTGAGCGTTCATCAAGAATTTTTCCCATAATGTAAACATCAGCTGCTTTTATATATATATATATATATATATATATATATATATATATATATATATATATATATATATATATATATATATATATATATATACACACACAAATTGCCAAACAATAAGGATACATATTTTTTTATTGGACAGTCACAATATATTTACACGGTATATAGTATATTATTATATAATTAGTAATAACAATGATGACTAATAACTTAAGTAAATGTAAAATAGCTGTATTATATAAACCAGTTAAAAACAGAAGTAAACAGTACGTAGATGAACCTGTGGTGTGTACATGTGAACACACAGCAGCTTCTTCTATATCCAAATTTCTCAAGTCATTCGTCTTATACGTCCTATGTTTGGTCCAAACACACTACATCTCTGGGTATCAGACTGTGCTGGCGTTTAGTAAAATTTGCCACTTAAATTTTCACTTAAATTGACCAATAGAAATGCTTCAAAACCTCTTTACATTAACTTACTTTAAAAATAAAGAAAGCTTTTGGCCTCTACTGTACACTGTACTATTTTGGAGATACATTTTATTTGGACAGCGCCTATATGCCCTAGAACATAGATGTATAATCCATTCATGGATTATATATTTCTTGTATCTCCAAAATTGCTACTTTACAGGAGACACAAAAACATAGTTTACTTTCAATGTAAGTTAATGGAACCAAATCTTTTCCAAGCTATTTTGGAGCATTACTATTGGTCCATTGATCAGGAAATTTTCACACAATGTAAATGACCATTGGTGGGTTCAAATGATGTAGAAAACTCAAAATGGACAAATGGAGATACACGTTTTTCATTGGACAGCGATGAGATATATGTATTTGGACCATATACATATATATGTGTTCCACACCTGGTACCTGGGGGGATCATGACCACTGTGAAGAAAATCTACTGCAAAGAAAATCCAAGTAAATCTTCTGGCTTTTGATATTTGCAACAAGTACTTCAAAGGAGGGCGGAAGAAATAATCCCCCCAAATAATAATTCACTATAGTCACTAAGTGCTTTTCCACCCCTGGACTGTATATTTAACATATGTGAACATACAGCCTTGTTATGGTGGGGCAACTGAAACAGTGTGGTCGAGGGATGTGGTGGGGAAGGGGGGGGGTGGGAAGTCAAAAGGGTTTCAGTTTGATTTGTCATGTCGTATGTTAATACCACCTATTTGTTGAAAATCTGATCTTTCCGCTCTCTGCTTGCCAATAACAACAGAAATGCCTGGAACGGCGCCCTCTCTGGTAATTGTGGGAAATTTAAAAAGTGTAGTCGTTTAAATAGGGCTACAGGTTGCGGCGGCCGCTGTTGTGCGCTGGCCAGAATGGACCGTGTGTGTAAGTGTTGGAAAGCCAGTAACCTTAGGCTTGGTTAACATGCTTAGGTCAGGTCAACAAGCTTCCCCAAGCCCCCCCTCCCCGCCAACCCAGCTCTCCATTTTTACAATTCCTCCCTGAGGACATCCTGACGCGGCGACTTAGTGCGCCCATGTTTAGTTTTCCTCTCCCCCTCCCTTCTTTTTCTTATTTTACCTCCCTCGGTTCCTCTCTCGTTTTCTTTGCTGTCACTCACAGCCACGTTCCCATCAGCCTCCATCCTGCCCCTGAGATTTCCTCTTCCTGTGTGTGTGACTTCATCTCTAAGTGCAGCAGTTGTTGTTGCTAATCCTCCTCTTCCACTTCCATTTAGCTCAGCAAATACAGAGTAAGATCAACAGCCCTGACCCGTCTGCTCATCGGTGCATGTGCGCTGCCTATGGACGGGGCCTGAGGGGGCCCTTTTGACTCGGATTTCTAACTGGAAAAAAAAGTGTCATGGAAATGTACTTCTATGTTTCACAGTCTTAAAACACATGATCAACCCAAAGGCATTGAGTTATTACATCATCATCGACATAAATACATGAAAGAGACTCTAAAGATGATTTTCCAGTACCAGCATGTAAACACAGCTTATGGGGCCTCTAAGAAAAGTTCATCTGTTGCATGCCACATGTTATCATACGCTTACCAAATAGTATCTGGTGCTCTCCAAATAGGGTCTGGTGCTCTCCAAATAGTATCTGGCGTTCTCCAAATAGTGTCTGGTGCTCTCCAAATAGGGTCTGGTGCTCTCCAAATAGGGTCTGGCGCTCTCCAAATAGGGTCTGGCGTTCTCCAAATAGGGTCTGGTGCTCTCCAAATAGGGTCTGGCGCTCTCCAAATAGGGTCTGGCGTTCTCCAAATAGTATCTGGTGCTCATCAAATAGTATCAAGTGCTCATCAAATAGTGTCTGGTGCTCACCAAATAGTATCTGGTGCTCTCCAAATAGTATCTGGTGCTCTCCAAATAGTGTCTGATGCTCACCAAATAGTATCTGGTGCTCTCCAAATAGTGTCTGGTGCTCACCAAATAGTATCAAGTGCTCTCCAAATAGTGTCTGAGGCTCACCAAATAGTGTCTGAGGCTCACCAAATAGTATCTGGTGCTCTCCAAATAGTGTCTGATGCTCACCAAATAGTGTGATGCTCTCCAAATAGTGTCTGATGCTCACCAAATAGTATCTGGTGCTCTCCAAATAGTGTCTGATGCTCACCAAATAGTATCTGGTGCTCTCCAAATAGTGTCTGGTGCTCACCAAAAAGTATCAAGTGCTCTCCAAATAGGGTCTGGTGCTCAACAAATAGTATCAAGTGCCCTCCAAATAGTGTCTGGTGCTCACCAAATAGTGTCTTGTGCTCTTCAAATAGTGTCTGGTGCTCTCCAAATAGTGTCTGATGCTCACCAAATAGTATCTGGTGCTCTCCAAATAGTGTCTGGTGCTCACCAAATAGTATAAAGTGCTCTCCAAATAGTGTCTGAGGCTCACCAAATAGTGTCTGATGCTCACCAAATAGTATCTGGTGCTCACCAAATAGTGTGATGCTCTCCAAATAGTGTCTGATGCTCACCAAATAGTATCTGGTGCTCTCCAAATAGTGTCTGATGCTCACCAAATAGTATCTGGTGCTCTCCAAATAGGGTCTGGTGCTCAACAAATAGTATCAAGTGTTCTCCAAATAGTATCTGTTACTCACTAAACAGGATATGATGCTCTCCAAATAGTATTGGGTGCTCACCAAATAATATCTGATACTCGCTAAATAGTTTCTAGTGCTTTCCAAATAGTATCTGGTACTCAACAAATAGTTTCCAGTGCTCTCCAAATAGTATCTGGTGCTCACTAGACAGTATCCGATCCTCTCTAAATAGTATTTAAGTAAATGTTATTTGGTATCTGTTGGTCTTCAAATAGTATCTGGTGCTTGAAACACATCATCTAGTGGTCTGCAAATAGTATCTGATGGTAATTAAACAATATTTTGATTGTCTACATATAGTATTTAGGGCTTACCAGATATTATCTGCTATGGAAAATGATCTTGTGTGCTCTAACTAGCATCTGGTGCTCTAAAAATAGGGTCTGGTTGTCTATAAATAGTGTGTGGTCCTCTCCAGATAGTGCCCAGTGCTCTCCAGATAGTATCCACTGGTCTCCAAATAGTATCTGTTGCCCAAGTTGTGAGTACCTGATACTATCTGGAGTGCATCAGATAACTGGTATAGACTCAAAACATTTTTTTTTTCTTATGTAATGTTTGTCTTTGGTTTTGTATGTGGGCAGTTGATTTTTTTTTTTTTAATTATGACAGCAGGTATACAAAAATAACTCAACTGCTCAAGCAGTTGATTTACTTTTACTTGAGAGACTTTCTTTATGAATGCATTTTTTGTATTAAATGATATTAAATTGTATTAAATTACCACTACAGTAACAGCACTCTCACTTAAGGAGGGATTTTCGTTGCTCTTTCCACCGCCGTGGAAAACTCTGGCTAATTAGGCTTCACCCGTCACGCTGCTGTCAGTTGTTATAGTAACCAGGCGGTTAAATGTGTTGTGCTTAAAATGTATTATTTTTTTTTTATGGTAGCAGTAATGAAGTTGTTACACTCACTATAGTGATGTCTCTGCCACATAGCTGGCCCCGCCCCCCACAACACACATCCACATCCTGTAAACTGGCTCCACACTGAAATATTTTAAGCACTTTCTGAATAATAAATCAGCGTCTCTCCAGCACTTTCTTCATTACGTTTTTCTCTGGTTTGCCTACTAAGTCGAGCACACGCCGCAGAGCTGGGCTTCTTCTTACAACTTCCTTCAGATTATGATTTGAATTATTTATTCCGTTCTTAGTTTTCCTTCAACACTGCTCCGAGCTGAAGTGAATTCAATTAAAAGGAAAGTGTAAGTCTATAAGGGTGTTAAACACACACTCACACCCACACCCACACACACACCCACACACACACACACACTCAGGCACGGGCTTACATGGTTCCGTATCAGCGCATCCATCATCACAGGCCTTTTAACTTCCTATTCTTTTCTGTTAACTACTGCTCTTCGTCATTCAACGCTGCATGTGTGTGTGTGTGTGTGTGTGTGGTCCCCTAAGGTGTCCTTGTTCATCATCACTCTCTTAGCCCTCTGTTTCAGTGGTAAGGGTGGACCATACAGGTCAGCTCGCTGCAGTAATATGTTAATGTTTCAGCGACTGTGGTGGGTCCCAATTAAACAGCAGGGTGACTCAGTTATTAAGGTTGAATGTTTAGTCAGTGAGTCATAGAAACTGAGGCTAACTAAGGGTGGGGTGGGACATAGTGTTTTATATATATATATATATATATATATATATATATATATATATATATATACTTACATAACTATGTATATCTGTCCAATGAAAAACAATAATCTCTAAAAAAGCTACTTTACAGGCGAGGATAAAAACTGTCTTTACCTTCAATGGAAGTCAATGGAACCAGAATTTGTTCCAAGCCATTTTGGAGTATTTCTATTGGCCCATTCATCATAAAATTGTCACACAATGCAAACTGCAAACTAAAATCCATGTTTTTTTTTAGAAAGTGATGATATGATACATACAAGTATAATTATTATTACATGTTCTTTAAATACATCAATAGAAAACATGTACCTATATTTTCATCCTCAGCAACAGTATGAAATATATTTGGGACCTATTACACATACCTCCAATTACACATAATTAAATTTGCATACCTTCCTTGTGCATACATTCCCTGTGGAAACAACCCAGTATTATTTACAGTTCTCATCTAATACCTGCTTTGACTGCTCAGTACTTCATTAAGCTAAATCAAGATTTGCTGCTGAAGGAACTAAATGCGTTCATACAATGTCTGGGGCGTCCAGGAGAAATCTGGAACTACACTTTGTTCTTCAAACTGGAGCTCAAGCTATGATCTACTTTTTTTCTATTGGTCCTTTCACCCTAAAATGTATACGGTGTAGTAGACACATGCTAAATCCACAGTATGTATAGAAATGATTCCATAATACAAAAAAAACTAAACAATAAAAAAAACAAACCGTGTTTATTTCAACCATTACTCATTTAAGCCACTGTCAGCAAAGAAACCTTGTAAGAAATATTGTTCTCACATTTATAAATCTTTTTAATGGTTTAAAACATGTTTTATTCGCATAAACTCATTGACTGGACATGAAACTAAAACCAAAAATAAAAAGTAATATTTGTTATAATATTTGGAGTAACTGTGTAAATATGTTTTTTCTAAATAGCACTTGTTCTTCAAACTGGAGCTCAAGATCGGATCTACTTCTTCCACAATAAGATATTCATGTTAGTTTGTATTGTATGTATGATTATTTACATCTGTTCTAATGATATCTGGTGATCTTACTGGTAACATATATATTATACAGCATATATGTCTGTATACATACTCTTGTATAAATACTGTCATATAAACGTATATTATAAACTTGTATTATAATATATTATACATACAAATAGAGTCTTATATATAAAATACAGATGGTACATTACAAAAACACATGTGTGTATGAAATGCGTGTGAGTTTGTGTGTATCTTTGATAAGTGGGTGGGCAGACTCTCGCAGGAGCAGCGGTCAAGCAGTGTGTTTGTTTATTTGTGTGTAATGGCTCCATAAAGCCTTTGTTTGTTGTTTGCTCAGCAGTTCAGGAGCTAACGGTAGTCACTTCTGCGTCCCGATCCCGGCAGGAGAGTGTGGGAAAGAGTGTGAATACACACACTCACCGTAACACACCACACACCGTCAATCACTCACCTGTCTCATCAAAGAGAGAGAGAGAGAGAGAGAGAGAGAGAGAGAGAGAGAGAGAGAGAGAGAGAGAGAGAGAGAGACGGCACTGATTGATTTGTGGTCATTATGGTCTGCAGTTCCTGGGCAGTAAAAGAAAAGTTTAAATGAGTCCCATTCTCAGAGTAAAGACAAAAACACCAGGTAGAGAGAGAGAGAGAGAGAGAGAGAGAGAGAGAGAGAGAGAGAGAGAGAGAGAGAGAGAGAGAGAGAGAGATTAAAAGAGACTGTGTGTGTTATATTAAGGTTAAAGTGATAGTTCAGCTGAAAAATGTATACTTTTATTCCATATGTAGTCAATAAGCCAAGACAGGTTTGGACTCTGAAGCACTGAAGCAATGAGGCTAATGTAGCAAACACATAGTTGAATCTTATTATTCATCACAGGCCATTTCAGATTCTATGATTAAGATGCCATTTGTGTTCCACAGATGTTACATTTGCAAGCGTGTTTGAAAAGTAAAGGTGTTTGAAACAATATGTAAACAACTTAAAACAAGAATCAAGACTTTAAAAAAAAAAACTAAAAAACTATAAAAGTATATTTGCACTGTTGCATTTATAAACCTGCTTAAACTTCTAGACTGAAAGTAAACTATTGTTTAACCTCTTTAAACCCACATTGGATTTTTTACATTTTAATTTTCATCACGAAAGCAGATCTTAGAGCTGAAAACGTTCTGGAAACCAAAAGCAGAATTGTAAAATGTACCAAATTACCAAATCTCACACACGTGTGTGCTGTATAAAGGAAATTTAATCATTTTCAATGGAACGTTATTCTGTTTTACCCAAAGTAAACTAATATGTAAAAAGTATAAAAACTTAGGCAGTTCCAAAGAAAACAACATGAAATAAATACATAAATAAATTAAAATAGAAGGAACTGCAATAAACCAATTTTAAAAACAAGTTATATGGATAGGTTGTGGTTATATGTAATATTAAATTGATATTTACTGAAATTACTTTTGAAAAGTTTTATGTTTCGTGTTGGTTGGATGGCAAATTTTCTTTACTGTACGTTTTAAAGTATATAGAATTACTGAACTGGACTAAAATTGTAAGTCATTGGAATTTTAAAGCTAGTTAACCACAGTTTGTGCAAGTTTCTCTTTACAGGAGAAGACAAAACCATTCTTAACTTTCAATGTAGGTTGATGTAAAGAAAGTTTATTCTACGTGGTATGAAGCATTTTTATTGGTCCATTCACCCTGAAATGCATACAGTGTAGTAGACACATGCTAAATCCACAGTACGTATAGAAATGATTCCATAATACAAAACAAATAAACGATAAAAAGAAATAAACCCTGTTTATTTCAACTGTTACTCATTTAAGCCACTGTCAACAAAGAAACCTTGCAAGAAATATTGTTCTCACATTTATCAATCTTTTTAATGGTTTAAAACATGTTTTTATAAGCATAAACTCATTGACTGGACATGAAGCTAAAGCCAGCAATGTCCTTGTTTTAAGGTGTGTAATGCTTACGCTATGTTGATGGGTGCAGTGTAAGCAGTACCTGTTAGCTACATTAACTACATAGTGCTAAAACAAAAGAAGCTCCAGACACTGAAACCCCGTCTTGGCTGTTCGGCTATATTTGGAGAAACTGTGTAAATATGTTTTCTAGCCCCTTTAAAAACAGACGAAGGTGATGTTTATGTTAAGAAAGGGCAGAAAACTGTCCCACTGGGATCTATAAAGCGACTGCCCTCATTACCCCTAGTGACCCCTTCTCTTTACCCACACTTCCTGCTCATCTTTCAAGCCACCGACACGTCGCACCATCCTCCGACAAACAAACCCCCACTCTCTGAATGTTTTTGCAGATGGGAGGGTGTTAAGAGACCGCAGAGCCGCTCCCCCCTGCTTTGGTTCCCAACAGCATCTCATGGAGGATGGTAAATAAAGGCACCCCAGCTGGGGGGAGCTTTTAAAAATGGACACATGCAGGCACAAATAAACGGGATGCTGACACAGTTGCACAAATACTTCAGAAAAAAAAGCAAACACGACCTGAAACACATCCTGGGTAGAAACACACACACACGCTCACCGCAGAGTGATACGCTAAAGCGGTGATTTTATCTGTGGAATGTAAATGGAGGAATAAAAAAGTCCTACTGTCGTGAGTCATTGTGTTTAATGTGCCAGAGATGGTGAGACCAACACACACAGGTTTGCCTCAGTACAGTATTTTGTAGAATTAGATCATGTATAACATAAATTAACAATATGTCCCACATATATCGTACATGGGTCATTGATGGGGCATGCAGGTTTTTGGTGTCTAGGTCAATTCTTTTATTCAGCATTACCTCTTTTATGTAAAAACAATTATCAATATTCATATATTTTCCAAATATTAGTATCTTTTATGTTTCCAAAAGTCTAACAATGTCAGGTGGTGCAACCGTCCATCTGTATATGTTGATTAAGTAAACTATCAAAAAAGTATTTGAATTATAAGTGATTCCAAATACAATAGATTGGCATGTTTAATAACAACCATGTAGCAAAATAAGGCAACTTGGATCACTCTTTGTCTGCAACCCCTTATTCTTTCTCAAATGTCAGGTGGCACAACCAAAAACACATGACCAACACATGACCAACTCTGTATTAACGTCTATGGATTTGGACTGTGATGTCCTAAATGCTCCTGATTCGTTAGCATACATGTATATTTATCAATTCTGCTGGATCAATACTCCAAAACAGCAACTTTATAAGAGAGGCTAATAAAGAGTCTTTAGCTTTAGTGTAAGTCAACGGAACCAGATTGTTATTTAAGGCTATTTTGGACTATTTTTATTTGTCCATTCATCAAATTGTAAGCTGCCATATTCAAATGATATAGAAAAATATAATTGGACATGAATTAAGATACATTCTTTCCTATGGACAGCGATGATATGTTTTATAGATACCAATACTTCTATGAATTAAAATATGTTCCAGATATATCCAAAAGATCGACCAAAGAAAACCAAGTAGACTAGACCAAAGAAATTACTTCAGAACTATTTTATACAAAAATAAGGTTTCATTAACTTACACTGATAGTAAAGAGCATTTTTGTCCTCTCCTGTGAAGTTATCAATTTGGAGATACTGTTTTTTCTTTGGACAGCGACGATATGTAAGTACCTATAGGGTGCCAGAGAGTTTTTTTTTCCACAATGACACAGAAAATCCACTTTCAATTCCTTCAAGAGTTGATTTATTGATTCTTTTGTAAACGATCTGTGTGAATGTTGCTCATAGAACCTTCTCTTGTAAAGAGAACCTATTATATTAACTCATGTAGCATTTATGTTTTCAATAGTAATATTCAAGTGTAACGATGTATCCCCCCAAAAGAAGAGCCACCGGGATTTGCGTACAGCAGAGTTGGTACTATGAGTGTGGGTGTGGACATGAGGAGGCGAGATTCCAAGTTCAAGTGCACCCGTGATTTATTTTATTTCACACAAAAATGAAAGAAAAACTGAATAAAACGACAGATAAACGGGACCGTTACTTGTGGCTATACTGCAAGGCTTACCCTCATCACACTACTTCTTCTCCAGCCGTTACAAGCAGCTAACAGCATATCGTTACAGGGCTTACACACCACTCCTCTTACAGGTAGCTGAGAAGACCAGGTGAAAGACTAAACTAATAACTCGTCGATGTCCCGAGGCACTAACTTACAAATACACATATACCTATATACACACACACATCTACACAGCTGTTGACTAGTCATGACTGATATATACATATTACCGGTAAGTATTAACTTATTAATTTATTTTTTTCTTTGCAGATTCTACCCCCTTTAGGACGCTGGGGCCCCTCTCCCTCCCTGAAGATGAATCCACCCAACAGGAACAAGAAGCCTTGGTTCCTCTTACCTCCCATTTGCCCTCATCCCCTTCTATGCAGGACATCAAAGTAGGTACATACACTACACACCATCACTACAAGCTGGATATTCTGGTTGGTACTCTTAACCTCAGTGATGGGCATACCCTGCATCTAGTTACTCAAGTATTTCATCACTGTGCACATTTTCATTTTTCTACATGACATTTAAACCAATAGACAAGCTCTAAAAATGCTTGGCGTGAAATCTTACATTAGCTTGAATTAAAAACATAGAAGGTTTTTACTCTTTAAAGCCATCAATTCAGATAAATCTTGGATATTTTGGCAAACTATAGTGATTATAGATTTAAATTTATTCTTATTATTAAGCTAATCGTAATCTAATCTTGGGAACCAAACAGCGTTTTCTCTGGTTTTCCTGCATAGTCAGGTCTTAAAAATGCACAAAAGCAAACATGCACAAAGTCTAGAGTGACCAAAGGTGTCCGCTGGGTGGCTTTCCGTCCTACATTTGGATTATGTGTCGTGCCTCAGTGTGGCTCTGGTTCTGGACATAAACACACACGCGCTTTAATGCTGGCTAGCATTAGCATGCTGCCTGCATAGGTCAGTGCCAGCAGGCCTTTTGTGTGTCAACGCTGTGATGTCAGCGACTGTTTGTGTTGTGTATACACACACACACACACACACACACACACACACACACACACACACACACACACACACACTCTCGCCATCAAAGAGAGTCACTCTTCCAAACTCTCATTCACAACGTCACACTTTGAGCCGATGTCTCTGAGATACTAAAGATAAAAGTAGAATGAATATCTTCCAGCAAGAAATCTCAGCTCTTAATCTTCTTGCCGCTTTATCTGGTCTCCAGACATTGTAACGAGGAAACAATCCAAAATGAAAGCAGGTCGGAATCTATAGTATACGCCTGCATGCACTTCAATGGGAGACGCCAAGGCTTGCGCTGTACGTACCCGCACGGACTTCGGTGGAAGTTAGTGGGCGGGTGGAAATATGAGGAAAGAGAAATGGAGAAAGAAAACTTCTCAGGCCTGGGCGTCCGTCTGCGATTTTTTAATTCAAAGATCCTCTGCACGGCCATGAATTTTCAAGAGCAATATCAAAGCCAGATGAAATATGAATAAATCAAATATTCCAGCCGCTTGAAAGTGAAAGGGCAGAAAGAATTGGCGGAGCGACGGAGGTTAAGGTGAGGTTACAGGAGCCTTTGATTTCGCTTAATCTCACCGTCAAATCAAACACTGGGCCCAGAGTGGCGTCTAGCTAGATTTCCAGCAATGGTCACAGCGCACTTCTGTTCCCTCTTAGAGTGCTGCTTGGAAATTTCTACTTAACTGTTCCTTCAAGTCATAATCGCTGATGTACAAACACCACAAACTGTTATATATTGTTGTATCTGTTTATTGAACAAGGTGATATAATATTAAACCTCATTGTTGGCAAAAGTATGTGAATCTCTAGAATGGCCAGTTTGGTGATAAAGGTGATAACAAGGGTCAGGAGGTTGAATCAATGGGTTAAGAGTTAGTAGTGAGTGTTGCTGACCATGGTCTTAATCATACACATTTGCTACTGAACACATTTACCCGTTTGGACGTCACTGATCCACTGTCAGGTAGAGAACAAACAGATGAAAAAGAGATGTAACACCATTGTTACCCTTCACAAGCCTGGTCAACCAACCAAAAGAACTCCAAAAGTAAGGCCTAGAATATACCCGAAGATCAAAAAAATATTGAAAATGACATTTAGTGACCTAAAGGACGTTATTACACTGGCTAATGTCAATGTTAATCACGCCACAATCAAGTAAACATACATTTAACAAGGTGGTCCTATATCAAATGTCACTGAATCTCTAGAATAGTCAGTTTGGTGATAAAGGTGATAATGAGGGTCAGGAGGTTGAATCAATTGGTTAACAAGTAGGTGTGAGTGTTGCTGACCCTCACTCTATATAAAACACATCACTCAGAGTCTGGTCTTTATCATATATCTTTGCTAGTGAACGTCTTGGCTCAGTTTAAGGAGATTTCTGGTGACCTCAGAAAAACACATTTACCAGTTTGGACATCACTGATCCACAATCAGGTAAAGCAACAAATGCAAAAGAAATGAAAAAGATAATCAGGGGCAGGAGGTTGAATCAATTGGTGTGTGTTGCTGACCCTACCCTTTTTAAAAACACATCACTCTGAGTCATCACCAAAGTCTGGTCTTAATCATATCCCTTTGTTAGTGAACACCTTGTCTTAGTCTGAGGAGGTTTCTTAGCAGATTTTTGAGTACCTCTGATCCACAGTCAGAAAGAAAGCAAACAGTTGAAAAGAAATGTAACACCATTGTTGCCCTTTACAAGCCTGGTCCACCAACCAAAATGACTCAAAAAGTAAGGCCTAGAATATTCCAGAAGATCAGAAAAAACCCAAAGGTGACATTCAAGGATCTGAAGGACGTTATTACACTGGTCTATGTCAATGTTAATCACTCCACTATCAAGTTAACATTTATTTAACAAGGTGGTTCGATGTTAAATGTCATTGTTGGCGAAAGTATGTGAATCGCTAGAATAGTCAGTTTGGTGATAAAGGTGATAATAGGGGTCAGGAGGTTGAATTGATTGGTTAACAATTAGGTGTGAGTGTTGCTGACCCTACCCTATTTAAAACAATTCACTCATCACCATCAGAGTGTGGTCTGAATCATATACCTTTGCTAGTTAACGTCTTGGCTCAGTCTGAAGAGAAGATTTCTGTGGACCTCAGAATAACACATTTGCCAGTTTGGACGTCACTGATCCACTTTCAGGTAGAAAGCTGATGAAAAAGAGATGTAACACCGTTGTTACCCTCCACAAGCCTGGTCAACCAACCAAAAAGACTCAAAAAGTAAGGCCTAGAATGTTCCAGAATATCAGAAAAAACCCAAGGGTGACATTCAAGGACCTGAAGGACGTTATTACACTGGTTTATGTCAATGTTAATCACGCCACAATCAAGTAACGTTTATTTAACAGGGTCGTTTGATATGCAATGTCATTGTTGGCGAAAGTATGTAAAAAACACATTAGCCAGTTTGGTCTTTTTTGATCCATTGTCAGGTAGGGAGCAAATAACAATAAAAAATGTAACACCATTATTACCCTTCACAAGAGTGGACATCCAACCAAAATGAGCCTAAAAATAAGGCCTAGAATATTGAAGAAGATCAGAAAAAAACCCTGAAGGTGACTTTCAAGGATCTGAAGGACTTTATTACACTGACTAATGTCAATGTTAATCTACACTCCACAATCAAGTAAACACTCAAAGCTTAAATGAGATATGAATGGAATTTTCACATAATTTACTGTTAGAGTATTTAGTTCAACTAATGTATGAAAGACATATACACTTTTTTCTATTTGTTGTCTTTATATATTGTCACTTTTTATATTAGGTCATAAAATTCCCATATATAGCCATAGCATTAAAACAACCTTCTTTTACCTTGTGTCTACACATATTTTCTATTTTATCAGCTCCACTTACCATATAGGAGCACTTTGTATTTCAACACTTACAGACTGTAGTCTATCTGTTTCTCTGCATACATTGTCCATCTCATTTCACCCTGTTCTTTAATGGTCAGGACCCTCACAGGAACACCACAGATCATGTATTACAGTGACACTGTTGTGGTGCGTCATCTCTCAGATGAGCTATAATTTCCCACTTTACATCTACATGGTGGCTCTGCAAGGTTGGCACGTCTCTTAGAGTGGGCAGTGAGTGGGCACAGTGTTTAAAACTCTGTAGCAGCATAACACACACACTAACACACCACCACCACCACTTCAATGTCACTGCAGTGCTGGGAATGATCCACCGTCCCAAATGATATGTGCTCTGTGGTGAACCTGTGAGGGTTCTGACCATTGAAGAACAGGGTAACCAAGTATACAGAGAACCAGATGGACTACAGTCTGTAAGTGTGTAGATTCAAGGATGTTTAATGTTATGGCTGATGTTAGAAGAAGCTCTTTGTTTTAAACTGTACAGAGCTGCTATTCTTACATTGAAAGAAAGTCAGGTTCAACTTCATTACCAGCCACCGTTAACGTCAACTCATATCCACCATTAAAACTATCCATTGCTTAATATTAAGAGATGTAACATCATTGTTGTTACCCTTCACAAGCCTGGTCAACCAACCAAAAAGACTCCAAAAAGTAAGGCCTACAATATTACAGAAGATCAGAAAAAAAACAAGGGTGACATTCAAGGATCTGAAAGACCTTATTACACTGGTTTATGTCAAATGTTAATCACTCCACAATCAAGTAACCATAGAATAGTTTGTACACAATAATAACATGTAGAGCGACTGCTCTACAGGAGGAGCACTTCTGCCTGTTGCCCCAAAAAACAATAAATATAGTGAATAATAGTGAATGATTTTAAGGCTTAAATGAGATATGAATGGAATTATCTGGGTTGAATTCTCTATTGACTCTTCATGTAGTTTGGTATACATTCATTCATAGTGATCTACCATGTGCACTAGAGTGCATTGTGGGAGATGCCAATTCTTTAATAATCACTTTGTTTGTTGGTCTGAGAGAAAAATGGCTGATGTTCTTAGCCCGGGGATTTGTTATGGTCACAATGTCTATGTTGTTTTGTTACGATAACAAAGATTTCCAAAACAATGAATTTAGATTGCGCTGGTTTTTGCCCCAAAATAGCAGTTTTGTTTTGTAATACAAACATAAAACCGGCAAAATTGTCAAGCTGCCACACCGGCCAAGTAAATAGGGACATTTCGAAAAAACACTGGCACTATTACTGCAAAAAGTAAACAATTTCATCTTCCTGAATCATATTTAATCTTCCAGAGTGATATGTTTACACCTCAGGGCAATGATATACATGTCCATTAAAGCCAATCTCATGAGGAACATCCAGTACCACATTTAAAGATGATGATCTTGATGTATACTCCTTTTTGTGTACGAGGCAGACTGCATGAATCTTCAGCGTTTTAATGTTCTAAAGCTGAGGGAGGCTATAGCGATGGGTCATTAGGGACAGATAGATGCATGCTGGTTGAGTTTGATCTGTGTTTAGTAGGCTGGACCATTTCCCCTCCTTTCTAGCCAAAAAGAGCGGCAAAATAAAGCCAATGAAAAAGATTATTGGCAGAACTATTGAAGTACAGGTATCTCCATGTTTGTCTATTTTCATTTTGCTGTATTATTAAAACACGACAGCTGTTCTTTCTATCCTGTGAAGGTTTCCTGATGAATCGACCAATAGAAATGCTCCAAAGTCTCTTGGAATAAAATCTTTGTCCACTAACTTGTACAGAAAGTTACTACTATGGAAGATACTATTGTTGCAACATATGTTTTTCTTTGGACAGCAACGATATCAGAAAATATAACTGACAAATTATCAGACGTCACTGATGCAAGACTTTGTAGTAGTTAAAAACATAAGATTGGCTTTAAGGTGAATTTTAATTGTGGTGAACATTGGCGTAGGAACCAGGGGAGCTGGGGGAGACCCGTCCCACCCAATATCAGAAACAGGTAGACTTGTCCCACCCAAAAATTAAACCACAGAAAAGAGAAAACTAATTAAAAGACTTTTATTTAAAAAAAGCACGTTTTGGCAGCCTTCGCAATTCACACGCTGTGTTTGTTGTTAGCAACTGGCTCTGGTTGTTAGGAGGTCTGGGTCTGTCGCTTTGTGTTTTCAAGGCTTGTGTTGAGATGCCTGTTCAGAAATATTCTGCAGTCAGCAGCTTCACTAACCTTCACTGTGTAGCTTGCGCCAGCTTTAAACTGCAATAAATGTGTAAAATAATAAAATATAATAAATAAAATAAATAAATGAATAAATAAATAAATAAATAGAAGGACACCATCATTAGAAGTGCAGTATGTAATGTTCCAGAGGGTGCTGTTTGGGACACAGCCTTACTGTCTAACATTAATGTTAGTCTAGTCTAGTCAGGAAACCAGAATATGTTATTGTGAAAGAAGTAGATCATATGTTGATCTCCAGTTTGAAGAACAAAGTGTAGTTCCAGATTTCTCCTGGATGCCCCAGACACTATGAATGTGTTCAGTTCCTTCAGCAGCAATCTTGATTTAGCTTAATAAAGTACTGAGCAGTCAAAGCAGGTCTTAGATGAGGGCTGTAAATAATACTGGGTTGTTTCCACAAGGAGAAGCTTGGAAAGGGTTAAATAAACACACTGGCATGTAAAAGCACTACTTAATGTATTAATATTATTTAGATATTTAAAAGTGTTTTGCTGAGCAAATGAAATCTTCTCATCTAGAAAAAATTGATTTTTAAATACAATAATGTCCCCAAGTACCTAAAACCAGAGAACTCCAATTCCTGATTGGCCATTTTTCTGCTCGGCATGCGATTTTTGTAGTTCCCAGAAATCATTAGGCGTTCTCTAAAGACTCAGAAGGCCCTGAGGGCTCCCCACAGAATCTAATCATGTAAAAAAAAGGGCTGTAGATTTCTCCCAGATTTCTGATCATTATAAATCTCTAGTGCTAGTGAAAATATTACAAACCGTAAGGTCGTCATGGGCAGAGTTCTCGCATCCTTGTGCCTGTTTTCCACATTAATTTTTTATTAATGGCCACCAGAAATATGTTTTCACTCTCAGTGTTTGTCTATGAAGTTTGCATGGTTATGTGCTTGATATAATACACCAGTTAGTAATAAGTGTGGCTAAATCACAGTGATTAGATGGAGTGTCCACTTACTTTAGGCCAGAGAGTGTAGGCCACTGATGCAAGATCTTAAACAGCCAGTTAAAATGCAATATATCACAATTACACTGAAAAGCATGGCATCAACGATGAATTATACCAAATAAATGAACAAGAATAAATAAATACATTTATTTAAGTTTGTGACAGAGCTATTAGCATGTACTTCATATTGTTGCAATTTCACAGTAACTCTTTTATTAGAGAGTCTGATTAAACTTCCGTTCACAGACAGTGACATATCTAGGACTTCCAGATGGCTTAGACTGGAAATCAAACCATGATTGGATGATTTTTCTCTCACTACATCTAATGCATCAGACCTTCTCTTCAGTTCCTGAAGCCCTAATCAATAACTGAGCTCACTTAGTTACACCTCTGCTAGGCTTAGGCACCTAAGCTTATAGTTTAAAGCCTTTATCTTAACTGTGCCTGTTCTCCACCTTAAATCACTAAGGCTATGGTTTTTTTTTTTTATGGCCACCAGAAATATGTTTTTACCCTCAGTGTTTGTCTATGAGGGTTGCATGGTTATGTGCTTGATTTAATACACTGGTTAGGTTTAATAGGTATGGCTGAAACCCAGTGATTAGAAGGAGTGTCCGCTTACTTTTGGCCAGACAGTGTATGCCACTGGTGCAAGATCTTAAACAGCCAATTAAAAGCAATATATAACGATTACACTGAAAAGCATGGCATCAACGATTGATTATACCAAATAAATAAACAAGAAAATAAAAGAAGATTATTTAATTAAGCTCGTGAAAGAGCTATTAGCATATACTTTATACTGTAGCAATTTCACAGTAACTTCTTTATTAGAGAGTCCGATTAGACTTCCATTCACAGACAGTGACATATCTAAGACTTCCAGATGGCTTAGACTGGAAATCAAACTATGATTGGTTGATTCTTCTTCTAATCTAATGCATCAGACCTTCTCTTTAGCTTCTGAGGTCCTAATCAATAACTGAGCTCACTTAGTTACACTACTAGGCAAAGGTCTTAGGCACCTAAGCTCATTGTTTAAAAGACTTTATCTTAGCTATTACAAAAGTAATGAGTTCACGCATCCTTGTGCCTGTGTTCCACCTTAATTTTTTTTTTTATGGCCACCAGAAATATGTTTTTACTCCCAGTGTTTGTCTATGAAGGTTGCATGGTTATGTGCACCAGTTAGTAATAGGTGTGGCTGAAACACAATAAATTAGAAGAAGTGTCCGCTTACTTTTGTCCAAACAGTGTATGCCACCGGTGCAAGACCTTTAACAGCCAATTAAAAAGTAATATCTCATGATTATGTTAAAAAGCATGGCTTCAAATGATGCTAATCAATAACTGAGCTCACTTAGATACACTTATGGGCAAAGGCACCTTAGCTCATTGATTAAAAGCCTTTATCTTAGTGACGAGTGTATTACAAAATGTAAGGTTGTCGTGGCAAAGGTGCCTGTTCTTGACTGTAAATCACTTTTATGGCTACCAGAAATATGTTTTGACTCTATGAAGTTTGTCTACAGGGGCTGCATGGTTATGTGCTTGATTTGAAACACCTGTTAAGGATGGGTGTGACTCCACAAGGTGATTAGGAGTTATGTCCACTTACTTTTGTCCAGACAGCCTAACTAGGCGCATCCCTTCAAGTGAAACTCACTGGTGCAAGCTGTTATCAGTCATACAGGTGTTCAAATGAGTTTATCCTGGTCCAAATATATACGGCACAAATAAATCACGCTGGGTCTGTAAAGGAGACTGACATCTGCCTTCCCGCCGCACATGAACGCGCAGCTGAGATCAGTAAACTCAGCGCCTCTTTTCATCACTCACTCTCCCTGACTCCATTTCAGTTCTCTCCGAAACCTCGGGGATGCTCTCCCTCTCCCTCTCCGCGACTCTCTTTTCTGTCTCCCACTCTTTCACTCTCTCCATCTCTGTGTCATTGGACGTCTGGGGTAATTGGGTTAAAGGATGACACTACTGAAAAGAGAAGGGAGCAATGCAGTCTTACTCTCTCTCTCTCTCTCTCTCGCGAGCCCGCTCTCTCTCGCTCTCTCTCACTCTCTCTCGCTCTCTGGTGTGCTCACTCTCTCGCTCTCTTGCCAGCTGTATGAGCTGAGTCACAGTGGAGCAGGCTCAATGCAGTAGGGAAGCTGCCATATTGGGATGTGATGATGTATCTGGCGCTTCTCTCTGGTGACATGATAACCAGACTAACAAGACAATAATGAGCCTGTAATGAGACAAGAGAGTGATAAAGAGACTGCAATCTGCACTCCAGAAATCTGATTACTCATTTCATGTCTACATTAGGTGGGTTTTATTACAATATTTCAAAAAAAAAAAAGGAAAACTTTAAGATATAACAACATATTTTCAATAAAGTTCATGGATATTTCCAACATTGTCATCTAACATTACATATTCTGCGTCAGACAACTGAACATACAGTGTATACAATCACAGATTTTCAATAACTGTAATATCTGTAATAACTGTGTAGTTACAGGAGAACATGCAACAACAATGTAATTACTAGTGATGTAGCCACAGTTACGGATGTATTACAGCAGTACAGTTTATATAATTATACATATGTATCAATTTCTTTTTTGCCTCAGGTAATTACAGTAGAGTGGCTTGATAGTTATAACAGCATAGTGTCTCACATAATGTGATAGCCAGAGATAAGATGTCCAGTCCAGGACAGGAAGGAAATAAGACATTTCCTGTGTAAATGCTGTCTTAATGCACACTTCCTTTTAGTGCTGGACAAAACATCTGGGATTAAAAACTGCAAATTCAGTTGCACTCATGTTTTTGTCAGTGTGAAGTTACACAAGAGAGAAAATGCAGTTTCGATTATAAAGATAAAAGAAATCAATACATACGTGTAATTACATGGACTGTACTGCTGTAATCCATCTGTATCGCTAGTAGTTCCATTGTTTTTGCATGTGTACATGTTTTAAGTGTAAATACATAGTTACTATAGACACTTAATGTAAAGTGGGACCCAATTTTCTTTCATTCAAAACCACTAATTGTCTATTATAAGAACATACTAAATTCTAACATACAGTAAACTGTTGGATTTATAAAGTATTCTGCTCCTTTAACATACCCAGCCGACTGTCTCGTTCTGTTCATATGAGATTTATTTATTTTTCACATTTCTGACAAACTGAAAAATGTACTGACACGGATTAACATTAACACATTGCAAATATATACAAACTATTGAGATTTCTTGAATATTTCTTTATTTGCATCATTCTGGAATGGTGTATGCACATTCACACTGTTCTAGAATGGCCTACTATCATTTGTGGGGCTCTAGAATGATCTAGACCATCATTCAGACTGGGCTAGAATGGCTTACTGTCATTTATGATGTTCTAGAATGACCTCGCACCATTCGCATGGTTCTAGAATGCCCAACTGTCATTTACGATCATCATATATACTGTTCTACTGTCATTCACACTGTTCCACAATGGTCTACTATCATCCTCCCATTACAGTTACAGTCCCCTATTCACATTGGGCTAGAATGATCTCCCATCATTCATCCTATTCTAGAATGGCCTACTATCATTTGTGGGGCTCTAGAATGATCTCCCATCATTCAGACTGGGCTAGAATGGCTTACTGTCATTTATGATGTCCTAGAATGATCTCCCACCATTCACATGGTTCTAGAATGCCCAATTGTCATTGATCATCATGTATACTGTTCTACTGTCATTCACACTGTTCCACAATGGTCTACTATCATCCTCCCATTACAGTTACAGTCCCCTATTCACATTGGGCTAGAATGATCTCCATCATTCATCCTATTCTAGAATGGCCTACTGTCATTTATGCTGTTCTAGAATGATCTCCCATCATACATAGTGTTCTAGGATATTCCCTATTAACATCGTTGTATGATGGCCTACTGTCATTTCTGATGTTCCAAAATGATCTCCCATCATTTATACAGTTCTAGGATGGCCTACTGTAATTCAGGATGTTCTAGAATGATCTCCCATCATTCACACTGTTCCATAATGGTCTACTATCATTACCTCCACCCATTACAGTTACCTTATTTTTCACTATTTACACTGTTCTAGAGTGGCATACAATCATGTGTTATGTTTTAGAATGATCTCCTGTTATTTACATTGTTCTAGAATGGCCTACTGTCATTTATGGTGTTCTAGAATGATCTCCCATCATACATACTGTTCTAGGATATTTCCTATTAACACAGTTCTATGATGGCCTACTGTCATTTCTGATGTTCCAAAATGATCTCCCATCATTTACACTGTTCTGGAATGGCCTACAGTCATTTATGAAGTTCTAGAGTGATCTCCCACCATTCGAATGGTTCTAGAATGCCCAACTGTCATTTACGATCATCATATATACTGTTCTACTATCATTCACACTGTTCCACAATGGTCTACTATCATCCTCGCATTACAGTTACCTAGAATATTCCCCTATTCACATTGAGCTAGAATAGTCTTCCCTCATTCACCCTGTTCTAGAATGGCCTACTGTCATTTATGATGTTCTAGACGGATCTCCCGTCTCCCACTCCCAATGTTACAGCCATTTCCCAATAATGTATTTCTCCATTCAAAATGTTCTAGATCCCGCATCCTCACACATACCTGGCTTATCAGTTCTAATTCTGGTACAGTATCAAGTCATCCAATGTCATCTGAAAGGAGGTGTGTGCTGGAGGACGCTAGGTCAGTGTGCTCTGCCCTTAGCTGGCGTTCGTGTTGAAGACCTTGTATCTGGGCTTTGGGATTTCAAAAGACTAAATGACTTTGAGCAACTAAACCTGTAGGGCTGGTTTCACAGATCCAGGGTAAGTCATAGCCTAGATGAAAAAAGTGCATATTATTTTACACACAATTACTTCTCCAGTATCAGAATCAGCCTACATATCACATTTATCATACACTCAGTTATATTCCATACTCAGTTTCCAGTTCCATATTCTGAATCCCTCACATTGCACTGGATCAACCAACCAGGCCTCTTAAAAGTAGTCGATAACCTTATCTTCTTAAATCATATTTGCCAAACGACACCCACCACTGCTTGGCCCACTGCAGGCGGACATGAGAGGAGAACTAGACCATCCTTCCCACTCCGAGAGCAGCAACAGAGTCAATTGTGCTGTGTTGGACTCCCCAGCCACTGTGAATCACCATGGCTATCGCAATATAGTCCAAGACTAGGCTTAGACATGTCTGAGAAAGCAATCCTCGGTGCGCAACACACCTGCTGCTCCAGGATGAAAGCAAAAAATAACATGTGAATCACTGCTGTCGTGAAAGTAGCCCTATCTCCTGAGCGTGAACTTCTCAAGAGCAGGCATAAACTTTTGTTTATTCCTGTTTTGGTCCAAGCGCTTGAAACTTGTTTAGAGTTTTTGTTTACAGTCGACTTCCCGGGAGCCGTAACATGCCTTGAGGGTGTAAAGGGGATTTTCAGGTTTGGGTTTAAGCAAACTGTCAGCTGTCAGAAGCAAGAGATGTTATTGATACGGCGACGATATTTGACAAAAAAAAAAACGCCCACGCAGTCAAAATGTGAGTTTCCAGGAGGATGTCGGTGTCACTGCGCACAGCCAGCATGTTTTGTTTATTGCAGCAGTAAAACAGTGTATATGTCCCGGAAAGGAAGACTAGTTTAGACCAGAATATCTGGTTACCAGTAAAACAAGCAAAGCTGTTATGCTGACCACCATCAAAACTGGCATGTGACCATACTGGGTGACCAGCTAAACAAGCACCATGCTGGTCTAAACTCTTTGTTTTACTACCATACAATGAAAACCTTCCAGGGTATAATTTGCATAATTATGACCGCTGCCAGGTTGCTCATGTTTTGCAATGAGGTGTAGAAAACTCAATATAATGGTGTTGTATGGTGTCCTCTGTCCAGCTAAGCCCCAGTTTGTTTGGCTTTCCAGAGTTTAGAGCACTGGGAAAAATTAATATCAATGCAACCATGAGAGAGCCATTGATCCCATTGACAGTTCACTGAGCTCTACACTATTGACAGGCCTTTTTCCATGCAGTTGGGTTTGTCTATATTAGCCATTGGCTCCGAAGCTCATTGGATTGCGGTACTGGACTAAGTTTTCTGCAGGAGTTAGCTCAAATATCTAGGACTCAATAAGGGCTGCCTATGGATTATATACAAGACCACCACTACAATTATAGACTGCAGTCCATCTGTTCATTGAATACTTTGTAGCCCCCCCCCGTTACCATGTTTTCAATGGTCAGAGTGCTGGTACGAGTGGAACACACACTGCAGTGATGCTGGAGTTTTTTAAACATTGTCCACTCACTGTCGACTCTATTAGACACTCATACTTTGCTGGTCCACAGTGTAAAGTCTAGCTCATCTGTTGCTACACAGTTTGTGTTCTCTAGTCCTCCATTATCAGTGGACACAGGACACTGTTGGTTGAATAGTGTTGGTTGGTGGATGATTCTCAGTCCAGCAGTGACACTGAGGTGTTTAAACACTTCAGCAGCACTGCTGTGTCTGATCCACTCCCACCAGCACAACACACACCACCATGTTAGTGTCACTGCAACGCTGAGAATGATGCAGTGAATCAGACTGGACTCCTACAGAGCTCCTTTCATAGTACAGCTGATTATATATATCAGCTTACATGCTGCTAATGATCGATGCTAATAAGCCTCCATTATTACTTGCTATTATTACTTACATTAGCCTTGCAGCTCCAGTGAAATGCTTATACAGTAAAGATCTGACACTAAACAAGTCCTTATTACGTGTGACATGAAAGGACAATGCTGCCGCTGGCATAACACTAGATGCTGTCTTCCCCAAAATCTCTCCCAAACCAGAAAGCTACAGTACATGACATACAATAGTGTTGCCTAGTAACTTAAAGTAAGTAGTAAGTCAAGTTTGTATAGCACTTTTAAGTCATGTTAAACGTAGAACTGCTCTAGTGTGGCTGATAATATCAACAACAATGACATTAGCAACATGTGCTTTTCAAACTGTGTCTATTTACACAATATCTGAGTATTTTGGGAATCACAACCTCAATGAATGAATCTGTTTGTATAATACTCAGTTGGTTGATGGCTGCATTAGCCCTGCATCTCCAGTGTATACCTGAATGTCTTGGCTGTGTTTGGGGGAGGGGAAATGTTTGTATATATTTGTATAAATGTTTTTCTTGTGTGATTCCTTTGCTTGCTAGGAAAAAAATACCAGCATAGCACATACAGAAATCTGATATATGATATCTCTTACATTACCAGCCAAATGTTTGGACACACCTAACTGATTGTATATTTATACAATTATAAAGACAATTTAATCTTAAAGTGTTGAAAGATTTGTTTAAATAATGAAGTTGGATATTTAAATATTTCTAAAATAAACAATGCTTATCATTTAGGAAACCCCCAAAACTGTTTTCAGAACAAGATCTCAGCATGTATACTTTCTTCTTTAGTCCCGTTAGAGAAGCAGCTCATGTGGCTCCTCATGAAGCTGTTGGCCAGAATGTTCAAAGTATTTAAACCTGCATGAGAGCAAATAAGGCTGATTTCTAAAACACACTCTAAACATTCTTTAAACCAACCAGAAGTTTTAGCTCCAGGAGTAACTACATTCATCCAGTGGTTCGGGCCGCACTGTGTGGAGTGTGTATGTTCTCCCAGTGCTTAAGTGGGTTTCCTCCAGGTACTCCGGTTTCCTCCCACAGTCCAAACACATACATGTTAGGTTAATTGGTCACTACAAATTGACCGTAGGTGTGAGTGAGTGTGTGCGTTGGTATGTGTTGGCCATGCAATGGACTGGCCACCTGTGCACTCCGCCTTCACCTGATGACGCTGGGATTGGCTCCAACGCCCTGCAATGACCCAAACTAGCAAAAGATAATGGATGGATGGAGAGTAAAAAAAAATCAATAAATAAATCTGAGTAGGTGTGTCCAAACTTTTGACTGATAATGTATATTCATTTTACTTTTGTCACATACATGCCCACTTCTGATATCAGACACATATTTTATCCACATGTCCACAAATATATCAGTATTTTATATATACATGATGATATGAAAACATTATTTACATACAGATGGCACATACATATATATATCAATATATGTGTGAGGTCCAAACTGAGTCCAATATGTAGATGCTGTATAATTATTACACTCTTACCTTAAAACACTGTGTCCGGCTGCTGCTCATACCTGGGGTCATGGATTGTAGCAGAGGCAGGCAAGCAGGCAGGGAGAAGGCACACAGTCAGGCCAACAGGAGGGAAGTAGGTAGCAGGCAGGCAAGCAGATAGCAAGCAGGCAAGCAGGCAGGGAGAAGGCACACAGTCAGGCCAACAGGAGGGAAGTAGGTAGCCGGCAGGCAAGCAGATAGTAAGCAGGCAAGCAGTTAATGAAGAGGTAGGTATGGGCAAGCAGGTGGTACACAATGGAGTAATTCCAAATTGTTTGTAATCCACAAAGGAAAGCGTTAATCCAAAGTATAATTCCCAAGTTTCAATATAAATTCCAAAAAACTAATTAATGGGTTTTCCAAATTCCAATTAATTACCTATTAGTTCAGGTTAAAGCAGTAAAAACTATTCAAATGCTACATCTTCCATTGTCTACCTGAGACTGATCACCATGTGGAAGACGCCATCTTTACCCGAACATGTCAAAATAAAAGTTCCAGGTTGAAGGCCAGCAAGCAAAATAAGAGTCTAAACCAAAACTTTTAAATAAATTAGGCTTCAACAATATACAAGCTACATGTATATAATATAAGGCTTTTGTGCATCTTCTTTGTTTGTTTTACATACGTCCAAATAAAGTGAACATGAGCTACATAACCAAACTTTAAATACATGCACACAACAAGATATGCAGTAAAAGCATTAAATATGAAAGATGAAACACACACACACACACACACACACACACACACACACACACACACACACACGAAGCCCCCTTTACTGACGGATTTAGATCCTGTTTGTGACACTGTTCTACCTGTTTGTCTGAATATGTACTCACACAGTGCCTAGCTGTAGCTTGGAGAAGACGAGTGAGGAGGAATTTAGAGGAGGAATTTAATCATTGTTTACATCAGAAGTAGTGCTAACTTCTGTAGCGGCAGTTCACTAGCCGTAGCTACGTACACACAGCCGACGTTCAGCTTTACACTGTTTTTTCCTCCACTTTGAATTCATCCACGGCTTACATGGAATCCTGGGATAGGACAGTGTGCTGGGGCTGTATACTTAAAAATGTCTGCCGGTGCAGTACGTCATCCAGGGGCTTTTCGCGTACTGCTCAACAAATACTATGTATTTAGACACCCTAGTCACTCTCGCGCACTGCTTTTGCGTACTGTTCAAAATGGAAGTACGCGATTTCCGACACACCCTTCGTCACATATGGTAACAAACTGGCAGACGGGCATGTTCTCAGTCAGCACATGCAGTGAAAACAATAAACTGTTCACTTTAGTCAGTCTGATGTAAATGAAATGGTATGTTTTTCCACCTAGAGTTGGATTTACAGGGACCTGGCCGGAGGGGGTTTCACAGGAGTGTTCCTCTTCCTGGATGAAATGCTAGCTGGAAATATAGAAATTAGGCTCATTTGTTTAGCGCCATAGATCAGCTCTCGGGATCTGCTAAATTATTACCGATCACATATTTAGATTAAAAACCGGCCGGTACCGATACATAGCTGAACGTTCCTTCCATCTCTAATAATAAGCTTTAATTGCTAATAAGCTTATTTTACTGGTTAGCTGTATTAGCTTTGTAGCTGCACCGTAGCGCTAAGGAAACAGACGCTAAAGCTCAAACACTAAACATGTCTTAACTCTGCTTGGAGGAGACGGAAAGTCGTGCACTTCTTTGCCAAACAATTCTTTCAGCATGATTCTGTTGCTAGCAGTTTATGCTAGATGCTAGCTCTTCCTCAAAAACACAAGTGACATCCGCTGTCTCACTCTGCGTGGCAAGAAAACGATGCTGAATAAAAAAGGAGTGACTGAGAGGGAAAAAAAAAGAAAGAAAAAACTCTCCACTGATTCGGAGTGAGATGTACTTCATGCAGTTTTCCGGTAGAAAGCGCAGGAAAACTCCCTGGCGAGGTCGCGGGAACATCTTTCGGAAGTAAACAACACGCTGTAAACAAATTTCACCTGCCTGACACACAAGCACACACAAAACTCCGATAACGCGCGTCTTCCCCCCTCGGGCAGCTATAAACCGAGTATACCTTACTGACTTTGAACTGCTGTGCCGCACCGTGTGTGTGTGTGTGTGTGGTGATGTATCTGTATGTGTGTGTATGTGTGTGTGTGTATACTGGGGCCTAGACAAGAGTGCTTTGAAGAAGAAAGGTTCCTTTCATCATTATTAAGCTTGACACGAACTTCGCGGCGTCCCGGCAGCCGACACACAACAGTCCAAAAGCGCTCTCTCTCTCTCTCTCTCTCCATCTCTCTCTCTCTCTCTCTCTCTCTCTCTCTCTCCATATCTTCCTCTCTGTTTTTCTCTGTCTCTGTGTCTCTCTCTCTCTCTCTCTTCCTCTGTGTCTCTCTGTCATTGTGTCTCTCTCTGGGTCTTTCTTTCTGTGTGTCTGTCTCTCTCTGTCTCTCTCTCTTTTTCTCTCTCTCTCTCTCTCTCTCTGTCTCTGTGTCTCTCTCTCTGTGCGTCTGTGTGTGTATCTCTCTCTCTGTCTCTCTCTCTTTCTACCCTCTCTCCCTCTGTCTGTCTGTCTCTATCTTTCTCTCTCTGTCTCTCTCTCTATCTCTCTCTCTCTCTCTCTCTCTCTCCCCATATCTTCCTCTCTGTTTTTCTCAGTCTCTCTCTCTCTCTGTCACTGTGTCTCTCTGTGTGTCTTTCTTTTTGTGTGTCTGTCTCTCTCCGTCTATATCTCTCTGTCTCTCTCTCTCTCTCTGTCTCTGTGTCTCTCCCTCTGTGTGCCTGTCTCTCTCTCTCCGTCTATCTCCCTCTCCTTCGTTCTCTCTCTGTTTCTCTCTCTCGTTTTCTCTCTCTCTGTCTCTCTCTCTCTGTGTGCTTCTGTGTGTGTGTGTCTCTCTCTCTGTCTCTCTCTCTTTCTACCCTGTCTCCCTCTGTCTGTTTCTCACTATCTCCCTCTCTCTCATTCTATTTCTGTCTCTGTGCATCTCTGTGTCTCTTTCTTTGTCTCTCTGTCTCTCTCTCTCTCTCTCTCTCTTCTGTCTCTCTCTCTGTCTCTGTTTGTGTGTCTATCTCTTCTCTCTTTTTCTCTCTCTCTCTGAGTGTGTGTCTCTCTGTCTCTCTGTCTCTCTCTCTCTCTCTCTCTCTCTCTCTCTCTCTCTCTCTCTCTCTCCTCAGCTCTGTACTGGCTCTACCTTGGGGCTGATTTATGCTTCTGCGTCCGCACATCTGTGAACATAAGCATCACGCTTTTCCTTCCTGTCTTCAAGAATTAATGCTCACTTCACTGTTACACATATAAATGTTTGCAATGTTGCTCCTCCGCCGTCTGCTGGTCCTCGAGACACTGTTATACCACTGCAGTCCACAGAAAAACAAGTATCTCTAAATGGCTACTTTACTGGAGAAGCCCAAAACCTTCATTTTTAATGTAAGTCAATGGAACCAGAATTTTTTCCAAGCTATTTTGAAGCGTCCATTCTTGTCAGTGTATTTTCACACAATGTATAACCAGCAAAGCGTCGCTGTCCAATGAAAAACAGGTATGTACATTAAAAATTAATGGACATTTGTATGCAGCAGCTGCCATTTGCATCCATCCATCCATCCATCTATCATCTTCCACTTCATTCTGCTAGGAAGGGTCATAGGGGGGTTGAAGCCAATCCCAGCATCAACGGGCGAAGGTGACAGGTCACCAGTCCATCGCACAGCCAACATTCATGCACGCATTCACACCTACGGGCAATTTAGAGTGAGCGATCAATGATAGCATGCATGTGTTTGGACTGTGGGAGGACACTCAAGCATGGGGAGAACATACACACTCCACACAGAACCACCCAGACCGGGAATCAAACCCGAATCGTCTTGCTGTGAGGTGACAGTGCTAACCACTACACCACCGTACTGACCACTACACCACCATACTAAGCACTACACCACCGTACTAACCACTACACCACCATACTAACCACTACACCACCATACTAACCACTACACCACCGTACTAACCACCACACCACCGTACTAACCACTACACCACCGTACTAACCTATACACCACCGTGCCGCCTCTGCCGTTTACATTGTGTGTAAAGTCCATTACCAATAGAAATGCTCCAAAATAGCTTGGGCAACCAGAAGATGCTGTGTTTTGGATGCGGGAATGTTGGTCACCAGCATAACCAGCATATCAGTGGTGTTCAAAGGAAGACAAGTGTGTCTAAAGTAGTAACTTGGTGGTGAAAAAGTTCTGCAGTTTCAATGTAAGTTAGTGCAAAGGGAAGCAATTAGTGAGGATTAGTATTGTTCTATCTATCGAGAACATTTCTCACGGTAGGAGGGACATGATGAATGATGGAGAAAGGTAAACAAATAAATGAACAAATAGAAATAGGGGTGCATGTTTTCCTTTGGAGAGTAATAATATGTCGTGTTTTGGATGCTGGTATGCAGGGTAACCAGGGGTTCATAGGGGTGCAAGGAATTTGTATAACCAAATCAGTTGCGAGTGCCTTTCACATGGATGAGTGGGTCCAAAGAATGCCACGAAAACACTCCCCAGACCATAAAATTGCCACCTACGCACTGCATGCTGGCCATAGTAGCCAAAGCAATGTGGCTCGACTGTGTTCCCACCATACAGGACGGCCAGCTAGCGGTTTTCATTACTCCTCAGATTCGCTCAGTAGTAGTAATACAAATTTTGGCACTGTGTGAGTTGGGAGCCTCTGTGAGCCTCTCTGAGAGCTGCGCTTGTTAGTGAGTGCCTTCTTTGTTGCGCAACGCAGGCTTGTTTAAGTGCATCTCGGTAGACGTATAAATCAGACCTCAGCGCTGCGCTGAGAACCTTCAACAAGGTCTTCATCACTTCCTCTAAACATCCTTTAAACAGACCCCAAAACTCGGAACTCAGAAAACCAGAGCAGGACACGTCAGCTGGACAAAGACAATCGTAAGCCGCGCCGCAGGAATCAGCGCGACGGCAGCATTAGCGTCAATTCTGTGATTTCGTGTGCGCACATGAGCGTGCGAGTGTGTCACGTCTGCACCGGTTCGGGGTGTGAAGTAGCTTAACGTCGCAGCTTGACAGCAGCGCCTTAACAATGTGAGCCACCAGCGTCTGTTTACCTTCTCTGTGTGACTTCATCAACATAACAGGAGAGAGAGAGAGTGAGTGAGAGAGAGAGGGAGTGAGAGAGAGAAAGGGGGTGAGAGAGAGAGGGGGTAAGAGAGAGAGAGAGTGACAGAACGAGAGAGTAAAAGAGAGAGACAGAAAGAGAGAGAGCAAGAGAGAAGAGAGTGAGTGAGAGAGAGAAAGACAAAGACCCAGCGAGAGAGAAAGTGAGAGAGCAAGATAGAGAGGAAGAGAGAGAGAGAGAGAGAGAGAGAGAGAGAAAGAGAGAGCGCAAGAGAGAGCTTAAGAAAGAGAGCGTAAGAAAGAGAGAGAGCAAGATAAAGAAAGTAAGAGAGAGCGTAAGAAAGAGAGAGAGCAAGATAAAGAAAGTAAGAGAGAGCGTAAGAAAGAGAGAGAGTAAGAAAGAAAGAGAGAAAGAGCGAGAGAGTGTGAGAAAGTGAGTGAGAGAGACAGGGAGAGAAAGAGAGAAAAAGTCAGAGAGAGAGAGTGTGAGAGTGAGCGAGACACAGAGAGAGAGAGAGAGAAAGAGTGAGAGAGAGTGTGAGAGTGAGCGAGACACAGAGAGAGAGAGAAAGAGTGAGAGAGAGAGTGTGAGAAAGTGAGCAAGAATGACAGAGAGAGAGAGAAATAAAGAAAAAGACAGAAAGACAGAGAGAGTAAGAAAGAGAGAGTAAGAAAAAGAGAGAAAGAGTGAGAGAGAAAGTGTGAAAAGTTAGCAGAGAGACAGAGAGAGAGAGAAAAAGAGAAAAAGACAGAAAGAGACAGAGAGAGAAAAGACAGTCCTAAAAAAGACCAACAGAGAGGAGGAAACAGAAGGAGAACCAAAAAGGAGAAATATAGAAAAAAAATAGAGGGAATGAGTGAGTATTGTGAAAGAAAGTGACAGAAAGAGAGAGAAGAAATAGAGAAGTAATGACAAAGAAAAAGAGGGAATAGAAAAAAGGGCTGAGGGAGTAGAGGAAAAAATGAAGGAAAATAGGAAGACAGGGAGAAAGGGTAATTGAGAGAAGAAGGTGAGAGAGTGAAAAATAGAAAGAAAAGAAAGGGAGAGAGTGAAAATAAGAAGAAAAAGAAACAAAGAAGACAGAAAGAATGAGAGAAAGATGAAAATAGAGGTGAGAGAGTGAGTAAGGAAAAAGACAAAAGTGAAGGAGTGAAGGATGAAAGAGAGAGACAGAAAAGAAGAATTACTAAGACATAAGGAGAAAGAAAGAGAAACAGAATGAAAAGAGAGAAAGAAAAGAAGAAAAAAAAGAAACAAAGACAAAAAGAATGAGAGAAAGATGAAAAATGGAGGGGGGAGCGTGAGTGAGGAAAAACACAAAAGAAAAGTAGAGAAGGATAAAAGAAAGAGAGAAGAAGAAAAAAGGAGAAACAGAATGAAAAAAGAAAGAGGAGAAAATGAGAAAGAGGAGAAAGCAAGAGAGAGAAAAGGAGAGAGGGAAAACAAGGGAGAGGAAGAGAGAGAAACAGTAAAGGTGGATAAGAAGAGAGAGAAAAAATACAGAAGAATAAAAGGAGAGAGAGATAGAGCGAGAGAGAGAGAAAGAGAGCGAGAGAAAGGTTTTCATGTACAATTTGGTTCTCCATTCTGTCCCATTTCGAGCTCGCCTGCAGTTTCTCTCTCCCTTTTTTCGCTTCTCAGCTTGTTTTATTTGTACCATTTCTCTCTACACTTCCCGCGGCTCTCTCTCTCTCTCTCGCTTTCCCTCTCTCTCTCCTTCCTCATAGTTCAGCCCTGTCTGTCTGAATCCCTCGCTTTCTGTTCTCCGTTGCTGTCGGGAGCTGAAAATAATGGACGTTATCAGAAGCATGCTGTGGTTTGAGTCCATTATAGAGTAACGGCTTTAAGAAACTGTTGAAGTCCGTATCAATCAAAGACAAGCATGACTACAAATACTGAGTCAGCTGTTTGAAGCGCATGCACGCACACATACACACACACACACACACACACACACACACACACACACACACACGCACACACACACACACACAGGAGAGTGTCTACCATTTGCATTCTGTCAAAGGCTTGTCAAAGCGCTTGACACATATTTAATATGTTTATATCTTGACATGTTTTCACCGCCCCTGTCAGAATCAGGCCAGGGCCTGTGTATGTGTGTGAGTGTGAGTGTGTGTGTGTATGTGTGTGTGTGTGTGTGTGTGTGTGTGTGTGTTTGAGATTGCTTCCATACAGCAGTGTGTGGGAGCTAATAAAGCGTTTCCTGTGGTGAGGCATGAGGGGGATGAAAAGCCATGATTTACGTGACGAGGTGGACATCAGATGTGTGTGTGTGTGTGTGCTGTGGTGATTGTTAGTGCTAGGTTCTTCACTGTAGGTCAAAACTGGCCAAATGTGGCCAAAAAGCAAGAAAATAAACACATTTAAGGTGTGAATTTCTGCGAGCACTCCTATGGGACTCCAGGGGTATGTCAACTACATGAACATTTTCAGGTCCTTCCAGAATAAACAAGAACATTTGAAGCTCATAAAAAACATCATATACACTCACCGGCCACTTTACTAGGTATACCTGTTCAACTGCTCATTGACGCAAATATCTAGTCAGCCAATCATATGACAGCAACACAAAGCCTTTAGGCATGTAGACATTGGTCGTGCCCAAAATCGTCCACTTCTATACTACATAGTAAACGAAAGCAGTTGGGGAGAACGGCTAGTCTTCTAAAGTAAAAAAAATTAAAATGCCGGCCAGTGCCACAAGAAGTATCTGAAATAATGTCTGAAGGGAGCTTTTAATGAATAGCTGGATGTTTACAGTGGTGGTCTGACGTCCTGAGTTAAAGGTTGTTGGTAAGATGGTGAATGTACTGCGGCAGAGGTTGTGTGTATTCTAAACACTCGCGTACTGAAAGAGCTAGACTGCTTTCTGGTGGAGCAGTGACTATTGGGTCCCGTCTAGTAAGTACTGCCTAAGTAGTCGATTTCAGACACAGCCATAGTCAAGCCAACCATCAGAATTTCAAATTGAGCATCAAAGTGGGGAGGAAATGGTTGTTGGAGCGGATCTGATCGTATTTTTGCTCACAATCACATCCAGGGTTTACAGAGAATCCACCACGTCCAGGGTTTACAGAGAAACAACCATGTCCAGGGTTTACAGAGAAACAACCATGTCCAGGGTTTACAGAGAATCAACTACGTCCAGGGTTTACAGAGAAACAACCATGTCCAGGGTTTACAGAGAAACAACCATGTCCAGGGTTTACAGAGAATCAACCACATCCAGGGTTTACAGAGTATCAACCATATCCAGGGTTTACAGAGAAACAACCATGTCCAGGGTTTACAGAGAATCAACCACTTACAGGGTTTACAGAGAATCAACCACATCCAGGGTTTACAGAGAATCAACCACGTCCAGTGTTTACAGGGTTTACAGAGAATCAACCCTGTCCAGGGTTTATAGAGAATTAACCATGTCCAGGGTTTACAGAGAATCAACCATGTCCAGGGTTTATAGAGAATCAACCACTTCCAGGGTTTATAGAGAGTCAACCACGTCCAGGGTTTACAGAGAATCAACCATGTCCAGGGTTTACAGAGAATCTACAGCGTCCAGGGTTTACAGAGAATCAACCACGTCCAGGGTTTATAGAGAGTCAACCACGTCCAGGGTTTATAGAGAATTAACCACGTCCGGGGTTTACAGAGAATCAACCATGTCCAGGGTTTACAGAGAATCAACCACATCCAGGGTTTATAGAGAATCAACCACTTCCAGGGTTTATAGAGAATGCCTTGTTGATGGTCAAAGGTCAGAGGAGAATGGCCAGGCTGGTTCAAGCTAATAGAAAGAAAACATTAAATCAAACAACCACTCATTACAACTGAGTTAAGCAGAAGATCATCTTTAAACACACAGCACATTGAACCTTAAAGACAATAGGCTACAGCAGCAGAAGATCATACCGGGTGCCAGTCCTGTCAGCCAAGAGCAGGAAACTGAGGCTAAAATTTGCTTGGCCTCACCAAGACTGGACATTAGGAGATGTTGCCTGGCCTGAGTCTCGACTTCTGCTTTGACATTCGGGTGGTCGGGTGAGAATTTTGCATAAACGACATGAAAGCATGAATCAATTTCATCTTGTATTAGCGATTCATGCTGGTGGTGGTGACCATGTCCATCCTTGTATGACCGGAGACCCATCTTCTGATGGCTCATATTTCCAGGAGCATAGCATGCCACATCACAAAACTCAAACCATGTAAAACTGGTTTCTTCACCAGGCTAATGAGTTCACTGTACTCAAATGGCCTCCACAGTCACCAGATCTCAATCCAGTAGAGCAGCTTTGGGATGGGGTGGAACAGGAGATTCACATCCTGGATGTTAGTCTCCAGATCTGATGCAATGTCCCAAAATCTCTGGGGAATGTTTTCAGCACCTTCTTGAATCTATGCTATGAAGAGTTAAGGCTACTAGAAAGGTGTATCTAATTACAGTTAGTGATGAACTTCTACCTCTAGAAGGGTAGAATTGATCTTTCTCTTACAGCATTGGTCCAAGTTTCAATCAGAACATCAATAGTGGATTCCAATGCAGTTATATTGCTAATCAAACAAGCAAGGGCTTTAGTCCAGCTACCAATGAGTGAGCTCAATCGACCTTTTCTAGCTATCTGCCTCTGGGAAAAGAAATCTGATTGGATAAATTTCAGTTGGCCGTTTCAAGAATTACATCTCAACCAAAACCAAAAATTACCAATAGGAGTATAACTGTAAGGCACAGTTGCCCTTCTTTGAAATCCCAGACGGTCCTGAGGTTTCCCCACAGTATGCACATTCTACAGGTCTTGGCTAAACCAACGTTCCTCCAAGCCCGCAACCTACGCCACACACCGTGCTGCCACATGCTTTACAGTACCTCACCCAGGATGGGGAACATACCCCCCACACGAGCTTCCAGATCTTTTGTTTATCCTTCTCCTCCTTTTACAGATGGAAATGATGGGTTCCTCAGTTTTGTTTTGTTTTTTATGTTTCTGCAGCATTTCAATGTGAAGCAAATCGCTGCCCTCTAATTGGTGATTGCCACTTACAGCTAGAATCAAGGTTTGCGATAACAAAACTAAACTAAACAACACGTAGAGGTCGCCTAGAAGTTGAACTGAATTTTGAAGAAACTCATAAACAGACCTAAACCGACAAGCAGTACATAGCAGTAGAAACATAACCACCTTGATGCCGGGAACAGAGGACGCGAATCCAGTTTGATTTTGCAGACAAAGTATGAAGGTCTTAGCGCCCAAGGTGATTGTTTAAAACCTTTGTCTTATCAATGAGTGTATGTTCACCAGTAAGAACACCAGATATCATTAAAACAGATGTAAATAATCATACATACAATACAAAGAAACATGAATATCTTATTGTGAAAGAAGTAGATCATATCTTGAGCTCCAGTTTGAAGAACAAAGTGTAGTTCCAGATTTCTCCTGGACGCCCCAGACATTGTATGAATGTATTCAGTTCCTTCAGCAGCAATCTTGATTTAGTACTGAGCAGTCAAAGCAGGTATTAGATGAGAACTGTAAATAATAGTGGGTTGCTACAAGGAGAAGCTTGCACATGGTTAAATACCCACACTGATGTATGCAAAGTTTGTAGTTCTACAATTACAGGCTGTACTTCTTGTTTCTTGTACCCTGTTTTTCAATGATCAGGACCCCCAAAGGATATTGGTGTGATAGTGGGTAGATGAGACACTGCTGGAGTTTTAAACGCTGAGTCCACTCACTGTCCACTCCTACCTTGCTGGTGCATCTTGTAGACAGTTTGTGTTCTATAGTCCTTCATTAGTGGTCACAGGATGCTGCCCACTGTTGGCTGGATCGTTTTGGTTGGTGGGTCGTTGGGAGTCCACAAGCCTCTATTCAAGACTTGAAGTGACTCAGGGATTACAGCAGAGGTGGGGTTATGAGACTTGAAATGAACTACCAGTTGATGGTAGGACATGGCATATGACATACAGTGATCAGCCTTAAGATTAAAACCACCTTCTTCTATCTACACACAGCTCCACTTACCATATAGGAGCACTTTATATTCTACAGTAGTAGTTCTGTAGTCCATCTTGCTGCATACTTTGTTAATCCCCCTTTACTCTGTTGTTTAGTGATCAGGACCCCCACAGGACTGCCACAGGGCAGATTTCATGGGTGGTGGAGCAAGCTCAGTACTGCAGTGTCACTGACATGGTGCTGTCATGTGGTATTAATCACTTCTACCTTGTTGATCCACCTTGTAAGTCAGAGGCGATGACTCATCTGTTGCTGCAAAGTTTGTATTGGTCATCATCTAATGAGTGATCACAGGACACTGTTGACTGGATGTTGCTGGTTGGTGGACTATTCTAAGTCCAGCAGTGAGGTGTTTAAACACTCCAGCAGCACTGCTGTGTCTGATCCACTCACATCAGCACAACACACACTACTAACACACCACCACGTCAGTGTCACTGCAGTGCTGAGAATGAGCCACCACCCTAATAGTACCTGCTCTGTGGTGGCCCTGTGAGGGTCCTGATTATTAAAGAACAGGGTAACAAAGTATACAGACAATCAGATGAACTACAGTCTGTTTTTGTAGAACTACAACATGCTCCTATGTGGTAAGTGTTGATAAAGTGGACAGACATTGTAGAAACATGGAGATGATATTAATGTTATGGCGGATTTGGCGTATGGTATATGTTCATAGCAGTTGTCTCCATCTCTCCAAAACTGGAGCTAGACCAGGGGTGTGCTGCAGGTCTGGTTGTGGGACTGTAGAGGGCTTTTCCTGGCATATCTTTTTATTGCCAAACTATATGTACACTACCAGTCAAAAGTTGTAGATCACTACCAATGAAATATTTTAAAACACTACTGGTCAAACGTTTTATGTTTGACTGGTAGTGTACTAAAATGTTTTACTGGTAGTCTACTAAAACGTTTGACTGGTAGTGATCTAAAACGTTTGACTGGTAGTGTACTAAAACTTTTGACTGGTATTGTACTGAAACGTTTGACTGGTAGTGTATCTAAAACGTTTGACTGGTAGTGTATCTAAAACGTTTGACTGGTAGTGATCTAAAACGTTTGACTGGTAGTGATCTAAAACGTTTGACTGGTAGTGTACTAAAACGTTTGACTGGTAGTGATCTAAAACGTTTGACTGGTAGTGATCTAAAACATTTGACTGGTAGTGATCTAAAATGTTTGACTGGTAGTGACCTAAAACGTTTGACTGGTAGTGTATTAAAACGTTTGCCTGGTAGTGTACTAAAACATTTGTCTGGTAGTGTACTAAAACGTTTGACTAGTAGTGTTCTAAAACGTTTGACTGGTAGTGTACTAAAACGTTTGACTGGTAGTGTATCTAAAACGTCTGACTGGTAGTGATCTAAAACGTTTGACTGGTAGTGTACTTAAACGTCTGACTGGTAGTGTACTAAAACGTTTGGCTGGTATTGTACTAAAACGTCTGACTGGTAGTGTACTAAAACGTTTGGCTGGTACTGTACTAAAACGTCGGACTGGTAGTGTACTAAAACATCTGAGTGGTAGTGTACTAAAACGTCTGACTAGTAGTGATCTAAAACGTTTGACTGGTAGTGATCTAAAACGTCTGACTGGTAGTGTACTAAAACGTCTGACTGGCAGTGTACTAAAACGTCTGACTGGTAGTGTACTAAAACGTTTGACTAGTAGTGATCTAAAACGTTTGACTGGTAGTGATCTAAAACTTCTGACTGGTAATGTACTAAAACGTCTGACTGGTAGTGTATGTAAAACGTTTGTCTGGTAGTGTACTAAAACGTCTGACTGGTAGTGTACTAAAACGTCTGACTAGTAGTGATCTAAAACGTTTGACTGGTAGTGATCTAAAACGTCTGACTGGTAATGTACTAAAACGTCTGACTAGTAGTGATCTAAAACGTTTGACTGGTAGTGATCTAAAACATCTGACTGATAATGTACTAAAACGTCTGACTGGTAGTGTATGTAAAACGTTTGTCTGGTAGTGTACTAAAATGTCTGACTGGTAATGTACTAAAACGTCTGACTGGTAGTGAATGTAAAACGTTTGACTGGTAGTGTACTAAAACGTTTGACTGGTAGTGTACTAAAACGTCTGACTGGTAATGTACTAAAACGTCTGACTGGTAGTGTATGTAAAATGTTTGTCTGGTAGTGTACTAAAACGTCTGACTGGTAATGTACTAAAACGTCTGACTGGTAGTGTACTAAAACGTCTGACTGGTAGTGTACTAAAACGTTTGGCTGGTAGTGTACTAAAACGTCTGACTGGTAGTGTACTAAAACGTCTGACTGGTAGTGTACTAAAATGTCTGACTAATAGTGATATAAAACGTTTGACTGGTAGTGATCTAAAACGTCTGACTGGTAGTGTACTAAAACGTCTGACTAGTAGTGATCTAAAACGTTTGACTGGTAGTGATCTAAAACGTCTGACTGGTAATGTACTAAAACGTCTGACTGGTAGTGTATGTAAAACGTTTGTCTGGTAGTGTACTAAAACGTCTGACTGGTAGTGTACTAAAACGTCTGACTGGTAGTGTATGTAAAACGTTTGACTGGTAGTGTACTAAAACGTTTGACTGGTAATGTACTAAAACATCTGACTGGTAGTGTACTAAAACGTCTGACTGGTAATGTACTAAAACGTTTGACTGGTAGTGTACTAAAACGTCTGACTGGTAGTGTACTAAAACATCTGACTGGCAGTGTACTAAAACGTCTGACTGGTAGTGTACTAAAATGTCTGACTGGTAGTGTACTAAAACATCTGACTGGCAGTGTACTAAAACGTCTGACTGGTAGTGTACTAAAATGTCTGACTGGTAGTGTACTAAAACGTCTGACTGGTAATGTACTAAAACGTTTGACTGGTAGTGTACTAAAATGTCTGACTGGTAGTGTACTAAAACATCTGACTGGCAGTGTACTAAAACATCTGACTGGCAGTGTACTAAAACGTCTGACTGGTAGTGTACTAAAATGTCTGACTGGTAGTGTACTAAAACGTCTGACTGGTAGTGTACTAAAACGTTTGACTGGTAGTGTACTAAAACGTTTGACTGGCAGTGTACTAAAACGTTTGACTGGTAGTGTACTAAAACGTTTGGCTGGTAGTGTACTAAAACGTCTGACTAGTAGTGTACTAAAACATCTGACTGGTAGTGTACTAAAACGTCTGACTAGTAGTGATCTAAAACGTTTGACTGGTAGTGATCTAAAACGTCTGACTGGTAGTGTACTAAAATGTCTGACTGGTAATGTACTAAAACATCTGACTGGTAGTGTACTAAAACGTCTGACTAGTAGTGATCTAAAACGTTTGACTAGTAGTGATCTAAAACGTCTGACTGGTAATGTACTAAAACGTCTGACTAGTAGTGTATGTAAAACGTTTGTCTGGTAGTGTACTGAAACGTTTGACTGGTAGTGATCTAAAACGTCTGACTGGTAGTGTACTAACACGTCTGACTGGTAATGTACTAAAACGTCTGACTGGTAGTGTACTAAAACGTCTGACTGGTAGTGTACTAAAACGTTTGACTGGTAGTGTACTAAAACGTCTGACTAGTAGTGATCTAAAACGTTTGACTGGTAGTGATCTAAAACGTCTGACTGGTAGTGTACTAAAACGTCTGACTGGTAATGTACTAAAACGTTTGACTGGTAGTGTACTAAAACGTCTGACTGGTAGTGTACTAAAACATCTGACTGGCAGTGTACTAAAACGTCTGACTGGTAGTGTACTAAAATGTCTGACTGGTAGTGTACTAAAACGTCTGACTGGCAGTGTACTAAAACATCTGACTGGTAATGTACTAAAACGTCTGACTGGTAGTGTACTAAAACGTTTGACTGGCAGTGTACTAAAACGTTTGACTGGTAGTGTACTAAAACGTTTGGCTGGTAGTGTATGTAAAACGTTTGTCTGGTAGTGTACTAAAATGTCTGACTGGTAATGTACTAAAACGTCTGACTGGTAGTGTACTAAAACGTCTGACTGGTAGTGTACTAAAACGTTTGGCTGGTAGTGTACAAAAACGTCTGACTGGTAGTGTACTAAAACGTCTGACTGGTAGTGTACTAAAACGTTTGACTAGTAGTGATCTAAAACGTTTGACTGGTAGTGATCTAAAACGTCTGACTGGTAGTGTACTAAAACGTCTGACTAGTAGTGATCTAAAACGTTTGACTGGTAGTGATCTAAAACGTCTGACTGATAATGTACTAAAACGTCTGACTGGTAGTGTATATAAAACGTTTGTCTGGTAGTGTACTAAAACGTCTGACAGGTAATGTACTAAAACGTCTGACTGGTAGTGTATGTAAAACGTTTGACTGGTTGTGTACTAAAACGTTTGACTGGTAGTGTACTAAAACGTCTGACTGGTAATGTACTAAAACGTCTGACTGGTAG
>CM038709.1:40436155-40553655 GCA_021613375.1 Megaleporinus macrocephalus | reverse complement strand
CGTTTGACTGATAGTGTGGGTAAGAATTTCATGGAGTTAGTGCTCTTATAATGATAATTATTTTAGTAGCTTCAACATAAAATCAATGTTTTAATAGTGTTTAATAGGCAAGAGCTGATTGATGATTGGTAGAAATTCTCTGTATTATTTTTTGTCATGCCTGTTTCTATATTTTTGTTATCATATCATATATTTTTGTTATCATTTTTGGAAAATAAAAAAAGATGGACATTTTAATATAAATTCATATAAAAATCCAAGTAATTATGTGGGTAAACATACTAGATATGACAGATGTTGTATGCAAGTGAAGAAATAAGCAGTTTGTGTCAGTCATGACAATTAAAAGCTAGAATTTGTTGGTTTGTTTACATCTGCTCTGTCGCTGTCCAAAGAACATGTTCCTCCATTTTTCATCATTTTTATTTTTCTACATCATTTGAACACAACAACTGCTATTTACATTGTGTGACAATTTCATGGTGAATGGACCAATAGGAATGCTTCAAATAGCTTGGAAAAACATCTGGCTCCATTGACATTTAAAGGTAAAGACAGTTTTTGGCCTCTCCTGTAAAGTTTCTATTTTGGAAATAAATGTTTTTCTTTGGAGAGTGATGATATTGCTACACCCTTGTCACCAACTTTCAGCCTTTACCCATGTCAGCAAGTACAATTGTGACCAGGAGAAAAGAGAAGAGCATGAAATTCATACCGAACTCCCACACTTCTGAAAGTAGAGACAATGATTAATGACTCAATGATTGCTTCAAATAGAAGTCACTCGGCAATTACACCACCGTGTCATGCTTTCAAGCCTGTTCATGTTGATCACTCACAGGTATTCAAAAGGTTTGGATTTAAGGTATGAAGTCTAGCTTGTATTATCTGGAAATTTAGCAAATGTTGTCAATTGGTTTTTGTGTGGAAGTTTCTGGATCAGCTTTTGAACCTTTTTTGCATACAATACCATTCAAAACTTTGGAAATGCTGATAAAAAACTGACCCCTAGCCAGTCAAACGAAAAGTTTTGTTGATACAAAATTACACCTTTAGACATTTTTATGCACAAAAACGTTTTATTTACTGAACTGAACATATATATCGGGGGAACATAAAAAATCATTAAATAAAGTAGAAAGTAAGAGCTAAAATATTCTTAAAATGCATCTAACATGCCATTTGGCAAAATGATCAGTGATCTATACATACTATATTCTTAAAAATGAAAGTTTCTTAAATAGATCTTCACAAAAAATTAATGGAATGGAAAAAAACATAAAATTTGATTTGTGGAAATGGGTCTTGACCAGGACCTAATCCTTATATTAATGGTGTTTAAATAGGAAAAATACTATTTATTTTTCCATGCTTAAATTTAATCTAGTTCTGGGAAACTGGCCTTCAGTTGGCAGAAAACTTTAAATCATGTTCTTTGAATGCTTCATCACATCACAAAAAAAATGAGACCAGAAGAAACCACTCATATAAGAAGAACTTAGGCTCTTTACTGTTACACTGAAGACTAACATGGTGATTAGATAATATAAAAATAATTCCTTACCAACTGGCATCATGCCAATTGACGAAAGTACATACAAATTGTAAATTGGTGCTATTATTGTTTTTTCATAGCTTTTTATACACATGGCTGCACTAAAACTGACTTTATATTACTTTGTATAAATACTTAATATTACTTTATATTATTTTTTTTTAAAAATACTTTATATTATTGAAAAAAAAAAAGAAAACACGTTGATTCCAAACTATTGGAAGTAACACTGTAGCTTAATGTTCATCAAAAATGATTCTAATAATAGAATGTATTCAGGTCACATGCTTACAGCACAATTAGTAACAAACATGTCCACTCATGAACACAATCAAAACCATGCTCTGGTTTATTTTTTTAGTCATAACTTATTAGTCATACTTCTCTGTAATAAAATAATAGCTCAAAACAAAACACCTTTTAATGTAGTGGAACATGTCACTGCAAGTTAAGTGGAAGAATATATATATATATATATATACAGGGGTTGGACAATGAAACTGAAACACCTGGTTTTAGACCACAATAATTTATTAGTACGGTGTAGGGCCTCCTTTTGCGGCCAATACAGCGTCAGTTGGTCTTGGGAATGACATATACAAGTCCTGCACAGTGGTCAGAGAGATTTTAAGACATTCTTCTTGCAGGATAGTGTCCAGGTCACTACGTAATGCTGGTGAAGGAAAACGTTTCCCAACATCCCTTTCAGACAGCTTCCTCTTGCGTCCACAGTTAATTCTGTTGGATGTGGTTCGCCCTTCTTGGTGGTATGCTGACATTACCCTGGATACCATGGCTCTTGATACATCACAAAGACTTGCTGTCCTGGTCACAGATGAGCCAGCAAGACGTGCACCAACAATTTGTGTTCTTACCTGCTAATTGAACTTCACACTCTGCTCTTACTGGTGCAATGTGCAATTAATGAAGATTGGCCACCAGACTGGTCCAATTTAGCCATGAAACCTCCCACACTAAAATGACAGGGGTTTTCATATATATATATATATATATATATATATATATATATATATATATATATATATATATATATATATATATATATATAATGTGATCCTTAATAAAGAGAGTTTGCTTCACACATGCCACATATCCAATACTTACCACCACAGACGCCGCTGGAGGTGGACCCTAATCTTTCAATTCCAGATGATTCCCCAAAGGGTTTACAACAGTAGAGAGCTTTATTTAATAACTGTGCATAAGAAATACCCATCGGACCCCTCCCTGACTGATTTTAGCAGTAAGCACTAAAAAGCTTTACTAATTTCTATTGTGGTAATAACTAAAAATACTCATTTGCGCTAACGTTCCAATTATTTTACAATGATAAGTTAGTGCCAGATAATATCGTGCACTGACGTTGCCATGCTGGGTTTAATGCTGTATTTATGAGTAAGGTTGTTGGCCATAATAGACCAATCTGCATTATAAACATGGCATAAACATGGCTATTTCTGTAGAACGTGTTACTAATGCATTATAATGTGCCAAGAATGCATTCATTGACATTGACAGCAGACACGCTATGCTATTCATAGCAAGTGTTACATAAAGTGCACTTGTAAACATAAGCAATGCCATCCCTGCTATAAAAAAAGCCTGTGCTTTGTGTTGTTTTGATGTGATTCTCTTTGCAATTTATCTCCATAGATTCCTCCTATTCATATTCTCCCTCTTTAACTCCCGACAACAATGACAATGATTTACCCAGAAACCACCACCATTTGTTTTCAATCAGCGCACGGTTTGATCCGGCGCTGTAAAACGTCTTCGCTTTTGCTGAAAGAGTCAAAAAGGTCTTTCATGCTGCCGAGCACGACATAAGAAAACGCGCTGTTTGTGTTGTCAGTCTCGGCGAGTGAGTAAACTGCAAACCCCAATTTTTTCCTCCTTTCTTCTTTCCTCACCCAGAGAGTCGCTTACTAGCAGCTCTGAAAGATGATCACTCGGATGCTATTGTTTTACCCGCATTAAATCTTCCAGTTTAACATGCTCGGGTATGTACGTGCAGACTTTCAGGAATAGTTCACACACTTTTTTATTGTTTTCGCATGTCTGATTGTGGGTTTTCGTTGTTGGTGTGTCTGAACAAGCTCTCCATGCCTATGTGCAGACCTCAACTTTAACCTCAGGGCCAGTTTAAGACTAGAACGTTGTGAAACGGTTTCAAAAAAGAATTTTAAACTGGTAATGCAATCATGCTTGAGTAGAAAATGAGCTTTCGGAACAGCCTAGTACTTAATGAGCAAGGAAGGGTCGAAGGGTTGACAAAGAATGTGTTGGCCAAGAATCCAAAAGTTCAAGAACAACGTTCCTCGACGAGCAGTTGCAAAGATTTTAGGTATTTCACCCTCTGCGGTGCAGTACATCATCAAACTGTTCACTAGATCTTGAGAAATGTCAATGTGTAGAGGTCAAGGCTTAAAAACCATGGGGCTAGTTTAGCAATGCATAGATAGATAGATAGATAGATAGATAGATAGATAGATAGATAGATAGATAGACAGACAGACAGACAGACAGACAGACAGACAGATAGATAGATAGATAGATAGACAGACAGATTGATAGATTTATTTGGTAGAACTTGGTAGAACAGTGCAGTAGATGTTTCCATCAGCCAATAAATCATCTACAGAACCAAAGTGCAAGGTCCAAGAGACATTGGTTAAGATCCTATACACACAAATGTTACCAACAAATGTTACCAACATCCAGAAACCCTCTAGACTCAAGCTCGTCTGAAATGAACAGATAATGGAAACCCCTATTGTGATATATAGAGAAGCCCACCATCTCCAGTTCAACTCCAGCTCTAAGTTCCAGTGATAGAAACCAGACATCCTCAAGAAACTCGAAATTATTAGACATGACAGTTGCAAATCCACGGTTGGGTAACTGAGACATTGTTTACTGATACTTTTAGAAGGTCTTGGCCTGAAACATATTTGAAAAAATCCATGCAGGTTGAAGAGATACATGCTGAGCGTTGCATGGCAGATAACCAAAGAAAACTTCTATGCCTGTTTCTCAATGCTCCAAGATTGGGGTCTGGCCTTGTACTCCAAGCCGAACTCGCAATTTAGTCACCTCGTTGAACCATGTGTTGAAAGTAGGGTAGCCTGCACTCCTAAACAGAAAGCTATGTCTGGGCCTGTCTGACAAGGCAGGAGTTCTTGCATATCCTTAGTTCCATCTAATCCTGGATCTTTCTGCCTCATGAAGTCACATTTTATTGGGATGCATCATCATGGCTACTTGCTGCACACTTAACCTGCAGGTTATGATAACGCCAGCTTAGGGATTTAGCCTCTATGGGATTTGCATTGCCCAGTGAGCAGCAAGCTGACGATGGTGTATATTCACTTTGGGTTTAAAGCTACATGGCTCTAGCTTTGACACTGACTTATGCTTGTAAGGATGCATGCAAGACACTGAATCCTTTGTGAACACTTAAATAAACAATTAAACAATAATAAATGATGACTGTATGTAGAACTATAAACACTTAAAGTACCATCTTCAGATTAATATAGAACTCAGTTCTAAATAGAGCTATTCTCTTTACTAAGAACATTTCGAGAACCATCATTTCTAAGACTGATTATTATTAGAGGAGCCTGTTCGCCTTGAAATAAAATCAAAAACATTAAATGATTCAATCAATTCTTTTGTAATTTAACCCTCTGAGGTTGACAGACACAGGGCCGCGTCAAACGCAATGTTTCTCTGCGTTTCTGTTAATATATTCGTGATAACACGGCGCAGAAATACAGTTCAAACATTTCCTGAATCAACTGAGTCCGTCCTTTAATTACACCCAATCCTGAGTCTGTACATCACTCACGTCTGGAGTTATGAGCCTATCAAAAACGAGCAACCCAGTCTGCCTCTGTCTGACTGGAGCATTTGTGTGTCTGTCACCAGTATCTCCTCTGTGATTGGCGGATTTGTGTGTCTGTCATCTGTGTTTTGTGTGAAGCTGACCAATGGGCTTTCAGGAAATCGCTAAACAACCGTTGACACAAAACAAATAAGAGAAAATAGTATATGTAGTTAGTTTTTTATTCTGTATGTTTTTAATGATTTTATATGTTAAAGTAAGTGTTTTCTAATAAACAGACAACAGACTTACAAACAGTGAAGTAAACATTTACTAATAAACAGTGAGTTTCTGGCTGTTGACTGCTGTATCAAGTAGAATAACAAAATTCTACTCAATAAACACTCTTACAGAAATTAATTTTAGACATTTATTTTACATTTGTGTACAATTTTATTCATACATTCAACTACTGATGTGAAGCTAAGACGAAGTAAATGCATTTTAAGCACCAAACAGTTTGTCTACATAAGTAAAATATATTTTTTATAAGATATATGAAGAATTTTCAAATCGAATTTCAGGTTTTTCAGGTTTAGGACCAGATTATCTCTTCATACTTCCTCCAGGTCACTTGTTTCCTCATTACTAAGACAGCTGAGACTGTTCTGAATGTTTTGATATAAAATATGTGGGTATTATGTTACATGCAAGTGCCTTTAAAGACCAAATTAAGAAAATATTTAAAAATCGAGATAATGCCCTTAGACCCCATAGGGTTAAGTTACATTTGTTATTAATCATAGTGCTGAAACTGGTTCAGAACCTCTGTCCATTGAAATATTGTAATATTGTAGATCCTGTGTTTTCTCCTGCTACATTGGTGTCAGAAGTGGGACGCGGAGTCTGCCATCGTCTGCCAGGAGAATACTCTTTATTGAAACAGTAGACAGATAGAGGAACCAAACCATGAAGGAAATGAGGTCATCAACAGCAAAACAGCACACAAGCATAGTGAATCACATCAAAACATACTAGTTACTAAAAAGGTGACAACAAAAAAAACAACAACAACAGTTCTCCTCCTCAACCAGGTGTGTGGCAGGAGTGTTTGCACGGTTACACCCCCTAATCTCCTACCGGCAGCTCGGCCTGTGGTCGAAACCACAATATGATTCATGACCTTAAGCTTGGTTAGGTGTCCACCATATGTGTACAAGGCCCACTGGCGCAGCACGTAATTCTAATGTGCGTTGTTTGTTTTTGAGTGTGTGTCTGCAAAGGAAGTTAGTCAGAGCCCATCACTGCTGGAAGCAGACCCCCATGCTTTCCCTCACACATAGTTTTTGTCTGATTTGTGGTTTTAGCAGCCAAGCTATAAGGGTCAGTGAGCCTCAACTTCCAACCCCCCGTTCCTCTTTGCTTATGCAGTTTAATTCCTTGATTTTGAAGACGTAAATAATTTAGTCGTTTCTGGAACAAATGCACCAACAACTCAGGCAGTGACTATCTGAATCTAGATCTGGATCTTTTGGTTGCCCCAAGAACCTCATACTGCTAATTCAGTAGCGTGAGTCACTTGAGTAGACGTCTTTAATTTGGTTGGGATGTTAAGGTGGTAATCAGTTGCGTTCATCATAGACATAATGATAAAGGCCTGTGGGAAGCTGTGATGCTACTGGGCCTTCCCTAAATTCCTAATCTCAGTGCGGGCGACCTCACGCTCATACTTTGGGTTGCTTCTACTCTACACGCCTAGCTAATGAGTTGAATCAGGCATGCTACATGAAACTAATGCTGCCTTCAAGTTATAAGATGAGTGCACATGAAAGACACCACAATGAGTGAGGTTGCATGGGCTTAATGATATACCTGCAGAGCATCAGATCTTGTCAGTAGTCCATTCAGAGTGTTTACATGAACTTGAGTAATTGGATAATAGGACATTTGGAATCTTTTAACCCTCAATATGAAGTCCAGGAGCTTCACTGTGAGTTAAACCAGCCTGAAACATCAACCTAAACCCATCAGAAAAAGAGAGAGAGAGAGAGAGAGAGAGGGAGAGAGAGGGAGAGAGAGCAAGAACATGAGGCGTTCCAGATCAGCTATTAGGTACATTATTCAAAAGAAAGCATGGTCAGCTCAGAAACATGAAGACACAAGTAGGTTAAGGTAGTGTTACAGTTTACATGTACACAGGTAGGTGAAGGTAGTGTTATAGTTTACATGTACACAGGTAGGTGAAGGTAGTGTTACAGTTTACATGTACACAGGTAGGTGAAGGTAGTGTTACAGTTTACCTGTACACAGGTAGGTGAAGGTAGTGTTACAGTTTACATGTACACAGGTAGGTGAAGGTAGTGTTACAGTTTATCTGTACACAGGTAGGTGAAGGTAGTGTTACAGTTTAACTGTACACAGGAAGGTTACTGTGGTGTTACAGTTTACATGTATACAGGTTGGTGAAGGTAGTGTTACAGTTTACCTGTACACAGGTAGGTGAAGGTAGTGTTACAGTTTAACAGTACACAGGTAGGTGAATGTGGTGTTGCAGTTTACCTGTACACAGATAGGTGAAGGTAGTGATACAGTTTACTTGTACACAGGTAGGTGAAGGTACTGTTACAGTCTACTTGTACACTGCTGGCTTGCTTGAGGTATTGCAGTACCCTGTGCAAGAAATCAGAGTAAGGGATGTACATGCATTCCCGGTCCGGGGCCGTTCTGTGTGGAGTGGTCCTGAAGCTTCTTTCAGAGGTAAGTGAATGAAGGAGGTGGTGTCCAGGATGAGAGGGACATCCTGGAATTTTGGCAGATTACATGATCCACTTTGCTGGTCAGGGCAAATAATACAAACAGTCCACATTTGTTTTTGATCCCGCAGTGAGTTGGGTTGGTGCAAAAAGTATGTGGACTCAAGGGTCCCTGTGGACCACTGACCGAGGCCAGTGTTTCTCAACCCTGGCCCACTGGCCTGTTTTCCCAACTAATCAGTCTACATTGTTAGTGTTGAAGCTCTAAAATGTTCAGGGCAGTGGGCCTCCAGGACCAGGGTTGAGAAATACTGACCTACAGACGCTCAGTGATTTAATAAAATTGCATCAAGCTGATTGTGGCCAGACCTCCTGGGCACACACTTGAACTCCTGAGCCCCGATTAATTTTTTTGGCTGAGGGTTTAGATATTAGAGCAGAATCGTTGAGTCTATAAAGCTCAGTTGGCGTGTCTCCTCATGCACCAAAACAAAGCATGCAGTAAGCCGATCTTGGCTCTTATTATCTCGGCGGTATCGGGTCACCAAAGACACACTCATGTTGCTGTAGTGGAGTTGACATTTGGAAAAGAGGATGTATTTACATTCACTTCTCTTAGCTGCGTTACGAGGAAGGTCTATTAAAGTGGGTTCAGTGTCAAAAGGTCTGCATACATTTACCGCACAATAAACAAGCATGACCCGAGGGCCCTTTAACCCAGGCCTCCTCTTGACTTGTACACACACACACATTATGTATCATCCTATCTGGTAAGCGAAGCCTTCAGCAAACAAATAGAATCTAATGGTTCATGAGGTTTAATGCACTGTTAATATATTCCTGTGTTTTCTTGTTAAGCCTTTGTATATTGAGGTAGGTCTCTTTTGACCTATGGCATGTATTAGCATTAGTTAATCTGCTGGGAAAACACACACAGACGCGCAAACACACACAATCTTGCAAGCTTTCTGTGCGAAGTTGCTAAACTAACTAGAGTTTCCCACATGGGGATGGGTTCAAGCCCTTAGACTGAAAGCTATGTACATCTGTTTACAATCTAATCCAACTGAAAGACAATATTTAATAAAGTGATGTCGAGGTCTGGGGTGGTCTGTCTATAGTTCTGAGAACATTAGAAACTTTGGTCCAACTTTTTTAAAATTAACTGTCTGTAATAACTATGTAGTTACTCATGAACAACACATGCAACAACAAACCACTGTTACAAATGGATTACAGCAGTACAGCTACTGTGATTACATGTGTATTGATTTCTATTTTTCTATGAATATTCTTTCTCATGTAATAACACATTGGTAATAACACAAGTCCAAATGCATTTGTAATAAGGACGTGTGTAATAACTTACATTAAAACAGTATTAACACTTGAAACACCTCAAACACAACATTGTTCTTAAACACCTCAGTGTCACTACAGTGCTGAGAGTGGTCCACCAAGCAAAGTAAGGTTACATAGCAAAGTAAATGTTGGCATTTCCAGTATAAATACTGTCTTAATGCATGTAATTAAACACTTTCTTATAATGCAGGAAAAGACTTGGTGTCTATGTGTAAATACATGAGAGTAAATATGCTGTTACAACTATCAAGACACTCTTATGTAATTACATGAGGCAAAAAAAAGAAATTAATACACACGTGTAATTAGATAAGCTGCACTGCTGCAATCCATCTGCTACATCACTAGTAGTTACATGACTTGTGTAACCACATAGTTATTAGAGATGCTTGAAATAAAGCGAGATTTTCTGTAAAGAATAAAAAATATAGCCTCACAGCTTCAGTGCTGCATGGAAATTAAAGCTTTGGCACATTTTTTTTATTAATTGTCTGCAATAACTGTGAACTTACACATGAACAACATGAACAACAACAATGATGAAGCCACTGTTACAGATAGATTACAGCAGTACAGCTACTGTGATTACATATGTTTATTGATTTCTATTCTTTTTCTATATTGATAACCGTAACAGCGTATTCGCTGTCATGTAATAACACGTTGGTAATAGCATGAGTCTAACTGCATTTGTAATAAGGACGTGTGTATTAACTTATATTAAAACAGTATTTACACTGAAACTTACATTTCCGACATTGAAATACCTCAAACACAACATTGTTTTTAAACACCTCAGTGTCACTACAGTGCTGAGAGTGGTCCACATAGCGAAGTAAATGTTAGATAAATGTTAGAAAAGCTGGCATTTCCAGTATAAATACTGTCTTAATGCATGTAATTAAACACTTTCTTATAATGTTGGAAAAGACTTGGTGTCTATGTGTAAATACATGAGAGTAAATATGCTGTTACTACTATCAGGACACTATCAGGCAAAAAAAGAAATTAATACACATGTGTAATTAGATAAGCTGTACTGCTACAATCCTTCTACTACATCACTAGTAGTTAAATTACTTTACATGTATTGTGTAACTACATAGTTATTAGAGATGCTTAAAATAAAGTGAGATTTTCTGGAATTAAACAGCTTCCTGACACTGTATGACACACGCTTGTCTGTAAAAATGTAAAAAAGAAAAAATATAGCCTCACAGCTTCAGTGCTGTGTGGAAATTAAAGCTTTGACACTGTTTTATTAAGTGTCTGTAATAACTGTGTAGTTACACAAACAACAACAATGTAACTACTGATGGTGAAGCCACTGTTACAGATGGATTACAGCAGTACAGCTACTGTGATTACACATGTGTATTGATTTCTATTCATTTATTCTTTTTCTATATTGATAACTGTAACAGTGTATTCGCTCTCATGTAATAACACATTGGTAATAATATGAATGTAACTGAGAATTTAGTAACACATAACTGAGGATGATTGAACTTTTTATGTGTTGTTCAGGTGTAACTACAGAGCTTAAAATAAATTACAACTTTCTTGAATAAAAGAGCACCTGCATTAAGACATACTTATCATCGCTGTTCAATGAAAAACCAATATCTATACAAGTATAGTAAAATGGCAACTTTACAGGAAAAGACAAAAACTGTCCTTTCTTTCAATGTAAGTCAATGGAACCAGAATCTTTTACAACTTATTTTGGAGCATTTCCATTGGTCCATTCATCATAAAATGTTTACACCATGTAAACGGCAGCTGTCATGTTCGAATGAATCAACAAAAATGTAGATACATGGATTTCATGGACAGCGATGTTATGCTTTAAAACATATAAAACTATAAAGCATAAGAAATAATAATAATAATAATAATAATAATAATAATAATAATAATAATAATAATAATAATAAATAGCCTCACAGGCTCAGTATTGCATGGAAATTAAAGCTCTATGAAACGTTCTACCAAGAAAACTCCAATGCCATACCATTCCTCCATTCATTACTCCTGGCCAGTTGCTGGCCTACACCTTTCTTTTAAATGATTCTGCTTGCGTACCTGCTGTGCTATGCACCAGTGTGGTCTATGCCCGCTTGTCTCTGGGGGTGGTGGTGCTCTCTTGCACCAGCGGGATCGACGAGGGTGTCGACTCTCCAAGACCTGGACCGAAGATAGGGGGCATATGCCAAAGAATAAATCATTTCTACTGACTTGTTATCTTTCATCTCATAAAGGATTAAATTCAGCTCCGCTCCTGTCTCCTGAGTCTGTCAGGTAGAAATAAGCTCCAGATACAAAATATATCTTCGGTGCTCAAGTAAATTTGAAGAAGACTTAATCTAACCTGTGGATTTATATAAATACTTGAGTAATTGTTCATTATTATTCTTAAGTATTATTTGGGAAGCTTTGCACTTTACTAGCAGTGTTGTTTATGTTTATTCAATTATATATATATATATATATATATATATATATATATATATATATATATATATATATATATATATATATATTGCCGAAGTATTCACTCACCCTTGCCAATCATTGAATTCAAGTGTTCCAATTACTTCCATTGCCACAGGTGTATAAAACCAAGCAGCTAGTCATATAGACTGCTTCTACACACATTAGTGAAAGAATGGGTCACTCTTAGTAGCTCAGTGAATTCCTGCGTGGTATGTTAATAGAATGTTACCTGTGCAACAAGTCCAGTCGTGAAGTTTCCTCCCTACTAAATATTCCACAGTCGACTGTCAGTGGTGTTATAACAAAGTGGAAGTGATTGAGAACAACAGCAACTTAGCCACCAAGTGGTAGCCACGTAAAATGAGGCCAACAGAGCGGGTCAGCGGATGCTGAGGAGCATAGTGTACAGAGCTCACCAACTTTCTGCAAAGTCAATCACTACAGACCTCCAAACTTCATGTGGCCTTCAGATCAGCTCAAGAACAGAGCGTAGAGAGCTTCATGGAATGGGTTTCCATGGCACAGCAGCTGCATCCAAGCCTTACATCACCAAACGCAATGCAAAGCGTTGGATGCAGTGGTGATAAGCACGCAACCATTGGACTCTAGATCAGTGGAGATGTGTTCTCTGGAGCAACCAATCACACTTCTTCGTCTGCCAATTCAATGGACGAGTCTAGGTTTTGTGGTTGCCCGGAGAACGGTACTTGTCTGACTGCATTGTAACAAGTGTAAAGTTTGGTGTAGGAAGGATAATGATGTGGGATTGTTTTTCAGGAGTTGATCTTGGCCTCTTAGTTCCAGTGATGGAACTCTTAATGCTTCAGCAGACCAAGAGATTCTGGACAATTTCACGCTCCCAACTTTGTGGGAACAGTTTGGGGAAAGCCCCTTCCTGTTCCAACATGACTGCCCACCAATGCACAAAGCAGCTCCATAAAGACATGGAGGAGCGAGTGTGGTGTGGAAGAACTTGACTGGCCTGCACAGAGTCCTGACCTCAACCTGATAGAACACCCTTTGGGATAAATTAGAGCGGAGACTGCGAGCCAGGTCTTCTCGTCCAACATCAGTGTCTGACCTCACAAATGTGCTGGAAGAACTGTCGGTCAAACATTCCCATAAACACTCTCCTAAACTGTGTGGAGAGCCTTCCCAGAAGAGTTGAAGTTGTTACAGCTGCAAAGGGTGGGCCAACATCATATTAAACCCTACGGATTAAGAATGGGATGTCACTCAAGTTCATATGCGTGTGAAGGCAATACTTTTTTTGGAAAAATATAGTGTATATTGGTATGCTTCACCACCACCCCAAAACCCCACCCCCTCAAACCCGGTGGTGTATAGACAAGCAAAGGTGAACACAAGCACGCACATGTACACACACAAATACATGCAGTTCCATCATTACCCAGTGTCACTCTATGCCAAGGTTTGCTTTGGCCTGCTCCGCGACCCGAATGGAATCCATATACATAATATTTTCTCTATTAGATTCTGGAGTGTCCTGTCACTCCTCTCTAAACAAACCACATGTAAACCAATTTAAAAGGAAGCCCTTCTGTTCCAACAATAAGAGAAACACAATGATTTGCGAATTTTGCGGAATTTGGGAATTTGTTTTTCCAAAGCCCCTTTGTTTAAACAGAGCACGCACAGAAGCAGAGCGACGGAATCTTAGAGCCGACGCAGCGGCCTTCCCAGTATTGATTAATATTCCACGCATACACAGAGACTCCTGACCCCGCTGCAGGGTCAAATCTAAAACAATGCAGGAGGACTGACCCCTCTGTGACCAAGGTCAGACGCCGCTGATGTAAATGCACTGTCTTCGTCTGAAATGCTCCAGTCTGGGTGTGTGTAGAGAAGCCTCAAGGTTCTTTGAAGTGATGCCATAGAAGTCAGGCTTTCGATGGATGTTCCTTTTAAAGAAGATGACTCCAGATGCTTCCAGCCTTATTTCCTTATCTGCTACATTAATGGTTCATGACTGATTATTCATTATTTAGACGTTGGGCTTGCACTTACACCACCTCATTAGATACACCTCCTTGTATCTACACTCATCAGCTCCACTAAGCATAGTTGTAGTTCTACACTTACAGACTGTAGTCCATCTGTTTCTCTGTACACTTCATAACCCTGTTCCTCCTCAACGGTCAGGACCTCCACAGGACCACCACAGAACAGGTATCATTCTCAGCACTGCAGTGACACTGATATGGTGGTGGTGTGTTAGTATGTGTTGTGCTGGTGTGAGTGGATCAGACAGTGTTTAAACACCTCAGTGTCACTGCCGGACTGAGAATAGTCCACCAACCAAAACTATCCAGACAACAGTGCTCTGGGTCAACATCCTGTGACCATTGATGATGGACTAGACAACACAAACTGTGCAGCAGCAGATGAGGTGGACCAACAAAGTAGGAGTGGACAGTGAGTGGACACAGATCGGACGCAGAGTAGACCACACACTGGACGTTGCATGGGTCCAAGAATTTACCTTCAGCGTCTGACCTTGGTCACATAGGGGTCAGTCCTCCTGCATTGTTTAAGATTTGACCCTGCAGCGGGGTCAGGAGTCTCTATGTATGCATGAAATATTAACCAATACTGGGAAGGCTCTCAAATCCCTTGCCCTAATTGACTAATTGACCACCGCACACTGGACGTTGCATGGGGGCCAAGAATGAACGAATTAAAGAATTTTTCATTGAGGTACATCAAATTTCACGTTGCATTTAGCCAATATTAAGTAATATATATATATAAAGACACACTGAGACCCAGAAAGCAACAGTAGAGGTCACAAGCGTCTTGCAGTGTACACAGAAAACAGCACCCGTCAACGTTAATAGTCTTGTATCTCGGCTAACGTTACCAGTCAGGCCTATTTCGGCTCCTATCTTGGTGAAGAGGTAGTAGCAAAGTGATAGCGAGTAGTGTAAGCGATGCTGAATGTTTTATTTCATTCAGTTCTCATGAGTGGAGCGTGAAAATGAACTTGACCCTGACATTTATCAGCTCTCCCAGCCAGCATTCAGCACCACGACGCCCGTATGGTGTGTCCAGTGTGCGGTGGCCTTTAGAAATGCATTCGTTTGGGCCCACGCTAAAGTCACTGTAAAGCGCAGCCTCTCGTGACCTGATTGCTTTATTAGAACGTGGCTTAGCACGTTCTAATAAAGCAATCAGGTCACGAGAGGCTGCGCTTTACAGTGACTTTAGCGTGGGCCCAAACGAATGGCCTTTTGGGGTGAGGCAAAACTTAATTCGCCATTAGCGCAGCATTTAGCATGCAGACCACCGGCCTCCCGGTGCCCACTTTAGGAAGTTAGTTGTTTGTATGAAACAACACAGTGGCAGACAGCGTTATGGCATGAGTATTAAATGATGAGCGATGAGGGTACTTATGTAAAAGGGGCTTTTAAAGAGGCCATAAATGTTTTATTGGGTGTTTCACTCAGAGACAGTAATGTGAGTAAGCGTTGGCCAACAGCTAAGAGGCATTGTGGCTAAAAGTGTGAGCTGGAGGTTTTGGATGACACTGTGTTTGTGTGTATAAGAGAGTGAGTGTGTGTGTGTGAGTGTGTGAGGGAGAGATACAATAATGCAGTCAGGTTTAAGATTCCACGACTCTTCCGTTTACTGACAGGTTCCCACACACTCCCAGTTGTCTCTACACATGCACACACATACACAGCCAGGGGCGCACTGAAACGCAGGGGAATTCCACCAAAATCCTTGTAAAACTTCACTGCAGGGCTGGCGTCCGCAAGGCTACGTGACACATATATATCTACAGCACACTTCCAGTGAACAAACTCATCATCAATGTTGGTAAAATAGTATATATATATATATATATATATATATATATATATATATATATATATATATATATATATATATATATATATACACTACCGCTCAAAAGTTTGGGATCACAGTGAAATGTTCTTGTTTTCAATGGAGTACCTTCTTCCTTAACACAACAATGGACTGACGGGTCTCTAAAGAAAGTTGTTTCTTTCTGGTCATTTTGAGTCGGTCAGCAAGCCATCAACTGCTGATGCTTCAGATACTAAACTAACCTAGAATGTTGTTCTCCCTTTTATGCTCACTTATTAGTAGAATGTTTTTCAGCTGTGCATCACAATTGAGCAAGAGTGTCCTAACAACCAATTAGCCCAATAACATCCTTAACTTGGATTGGCAGCCGTAACAGGAGATTTAGACAGAGGACTGAGAATTGCTGATAATAGGACTATATGCAAAATAAGCCTCTATACAAAAATAGGCTTTAATACAAACATTTCTATTCTTTAAAAATCATCTGATACACTTACATTAATTGTGAAAAGGACAATATTGTTTGTGAATTGCATGAAAATTGCATGAAATGAAATTCTAAAGTGATCCTAAAGCGGTAGTGTATATATATATATATATATATATATATATATATATATATATATATATATATATATATATATATATATGTATTATATATGTATATATATGTTGCATGCCCAGAGTGAAGCATGGGGGTGGATCAGTGATGGTTTGGGCTGCCATATCATGTATATTGTGCTAAATGGGCGCGTCACTGCCAAGGACTACCGAACCAATGCACAAGACCATGTGCATCCAATGGTTCAAACATTGTATCTGAAGGCGGTGCCGTGTATCAGGATGACAATGCACCAATACACACAGCAAGACTGGTGAAAGATTGGTTTGATGAACATGAAAGTGAAATTGAACATCTCCCATGACCTGCACAGTCACCAGATCTAAATATCATTGAGCCACTTTGGGGTGTTTTGGAGGAGCGGGTCAGGAAACGTTTTCTTCCACCAGCATCATGTAGTGACCTGGACATTATCCTGCAAGAAGAATGGCTTAAAATCCCTCTGACCACTGTGCAGGACTTGTATATGTCATTCCCAAGACCAACTGACGCTGTATTGGCCGCAAAAGGAGGCCCTACACCATACTAATAAATTATTGTGGTCTAAAACCAGGTGTTTCAGTTTCATTGTCCAACCCCTGTATATATATAAGCTAAGGCTGGACCAAGAAATGCATCAGCACATTGGCTACTATTTCATATAAGTACTTGCTGTGAGGCATTGAGCTCTGAAGACGTCTGGTTCCCATCAACGCCACTATCAGTAAGATTTTCTAGGAATTTCACATCAAACCACTCTGAATGACTTTGTTTACATCCTAACCATGTGGACCGGGCAATCACAATCATCTGTAATCATCCCTTCCATCAAGCGAAGGACACACTTCTCAACACAGCTTCCCAAAACAAACCTGCAGTAAGCAGTAGGAGCAATTGTGGGTGTAAACTAGTCTGGAATAGGAAAAGGTGTTTCTATGGAACATGTACTGCCTGATCTTGAGTGGAGGTGATCCCGTTTAGGAGCATTCCCGAAAGAACCTATATGGAGGATCCTAATAGCGCATTAGCTTTTGCTGTATTTCGTAAAATATTCTTTATATATATATGTAAATTATATAATTATATCCCTTTTTATATATTAATTATTTAATTATATCTTTTATATATAAAACATATATATAAATAGTCCTTTTATTTCACCACTGTCCAAAGAAAAACATGCATCTTTCATTTTTCTGTGTCATTTGAACACGACTCATGATGAATGGACCAATAGGAAGGCTCCAAGCTCACAACCTCTTTATATTAACTTGCATTAAGAGTTAAGAACATGTTTGTGCTCTTCTGTAAAGTTACTCTATGGGAGATACTTATTTTTCTTTGGACTGCGATGATATAACACTCTTTAAGGAACATTGTTAATCGGTCAGCATTGCTCCACTCAGCTCAGCTATTAACAGTTTGATGAATCATTCAGATTAAACTGAAACTAAACAATGTACATGACAATTTGGTTCCTTTGTTTTAATCAAACTTGTTGAATGACTTTAAGAAACAAATGAAGGATATAACATTGACTAGATCCAGTGTTAGCTTTAGCATTAGCTCATCCACAAGAAGCAGGCTTCTTAGCTCAAACCCAGTTCTTCACAGATTAAACATGAAAACCTGCTGCTTTAAAATATCAATCAATCAATCAATCAACCTTTATTTAATCTCGGGAATACATTGAGGGGTGACCCTCATTTTCAATGCAGCCGAGCATTTACATTTTAAGGGATTGAAAGCAAAATTTGCAAAAATAATAAAAAATAAAATACAAAATTCAAATAAACATTTAAGATCGATGCATAAAATATAAAGTAAAAATTTTTAGAAAAATAAAAGAATATAAAAGAATATAAAATAAACATAAAATACATATGACAAGATAAAAAGTTAAAATACTAATAAAAATATACTCATTAAAACAATCATGATAAAAAAATAAAATAAATAGATAATAATAAAATAAAAAAAATAAAAAAAATAAAATAAAATAAAATAAAATAAAATAAAATAAAATAAAATAAAATAAAAAATACATGCAAAATAAATAAGATAAAGAAGAAGTAGAATCCTAATAGAAATATATAATCATTTAAAACAATAACAAATAGCTTAATATAAATATATTGGTCAGGTCTGCAGTGCATACCACCGTATGCTTCCCCAGTGTTCCACTGACAGATACATTCTCTATATTTCTCTCCCCTCTATGTGAACTGGGTGATCCTAATCTTGGGTAAAGCTTCCGTGAGCATTTCCCAACCAATCACGAGGCTGATGTCTTTGTGGCCCCGCCCACTCAAACCAATTTCAGAAAGAAAAACTCAGTGAGCTTAAACTAAACCAGCATGACTGTAAGATAACAAGCTAGACCTCCAGTCTGTAGCTGCTCCTTCATTCCTTTATCATTATCAACATTGTTCCTTCATCCATGAGTTCCTTCTTGCTTTCGTTTGTTTGTCCATCCGTCTGCCTACACTTGGTTTTGTCTGTGCGATCTGTATGTCTGTTTCTTCATGCATTTGTTCACTCATCCATCCATCTGCACGTATCTGTGCATTCCTTCTCTTGTCCATCCGTCAGGTTTTCAGCAGTTTTTCTCATCTGTCAGTCTGCATGTCTATATTCAGTACTTTGTGAGTTGCTTCATCTTTCCATTTTTCCATCCGTCCGTCAGTCTGCATGTCTGTTCATGTGTTCCTTCATTCACTTATTGGTTCACGACCCCTCCGTATGCTCATCTGTTCGTCCATCCCTTTATTTGATGTCGGTTTGTGTCCATTCACACACTTGTTGATCTGTCCGTTTGACCATCTGTCCGATTGTACGGCTGTTCGTCCGTGCAGTTAGTTACACAACAGCTGGAGAATGATGTTAGTTCTGTATTGAAGGCGGAGCAGGGTAGGACAAAGAGCTGCCAATCAAGCCTTACATTAGCCACGCCCACACGGTCTAATCAGTTTAATGTCATACAAATATGTTTTAATATTTTACTGTTTGTTCTCTGAGACTTTAAAACACCCTCACACATGAATGTACAACTTCTGTACAACTTATTTTAATTTTAATTAATTCATTTAAAATGAATACTACAGTTGTGGACTATAGTTGTAGCACGTTATTCTTTATTATTACCCCAATTTTCTAAACTATATAAATGCACATTATAGGCTAGAAATATACTTTAGAAATATATTTTATAGCTAAGTATGTTCTCTGGAGAGTTTAAAAACTTTCAGTGAAGCCTGTTATTTGACTGGCAGTGTGCAAACTTTTGCAAACCTCTTTCTCATCTGTGTGTTTCTACTTTTTACCTGAACCTGAGTCTGTTACAGCAAATGCCAACAGGTAGCCTGAACTGAAAACATGATGAATCTAGATTCAGCAACTAAGGAAAGCAGCACTTTCTATGAATTTTGCCAACTAGGCAGAAATTTAGAAAAAATGGTGGAATTCCCCTTCCAGTCATTTACTGTGGATGTGTCCGTTTGGTGGGTTAGTTGAACTGGCTGTCACTCTAATATTACAGGAATGTTCTAGGTTGCACAGATATGATTTCTCTTTCTACTGCCACGGGCGTTCCACAGTCTTCACACACACACACACACACCATTGTCCTGCAGTCCTCACACACACACACACACACACGCTGATGAGCGAGTGAGAGTGTGTAATGAACCCATAGTGGAGAGAGGATAGAGAGAGAATTGTTTTCATCAGCTTGAGTGCTGCTAGGATAAAACCCGTCATGCTCTGGATGAGAGGAACACACAAAAATATGCACACACACACACACACACACACACACACACACACACACACACACACCACTGTGACTATTATTGTTAGCCATGAAAGCCCGTAGCCCATCCAACATAAAACCGGCACAAAGGAAATTTGTTCTCATTGTAAGGAGAGGAGATTGCTCGCTCGTTCTCCACCACTTTCCCCCACAGTAATGAAATAAAGCTCCAAAGCCCGAAAGTGAGAAGCCAGGAAACGGCAGAGCAGGAGTCGAACCAACACAACACAGTCTTTCATTTTGAGTAATAGGAAGGCTGCGCTGTGAATCATGTGGAGGATTTTACAGTGTTTGACACTCACTTTTCACAGTAAAGTACTGTTTTCCTCTTTTCACTGAGAAATCAACCCGTCTGACAACAGTGCTCACACTCTATTCGGATGGTCCCCTATAGGTGACCTACAGATACTTAAACCACTAGCAAACTTTCTAGTGATGCTCTAGTGATTATTATCAGCAACATTCAGGTTAGAAAGTTTGGCTTTGAGGTCACATTTAGGCACAAACTCAATATAATATTAATATAATGTTAATATTTTACACTCAACTTCAAGTTCAGGTGCCTTTAATAGATATGTAGTAACATATCGTCCCTGTCCTATAAAAAAACGTGTCTCCATTTTTCTCGATTTTGAGTTTTCTACATCATTTGAACACGCCAATGGCTGTTTACATTGTGTCTGAATTTCATGATGAATTGACCAATAGAAGTGCTCCAAAATAGCTCTGACTAATTACTGGTTCCATAGACTTACATTGAAAGTAAAGTAAGTTTTTGGTCTCTCCTGTAAAGTTGCAATTTTGAAGATACTTGTTTTTCATTGGACAGCAACAATATGCAACTACAGTGGACTAAATAAAGTGTCACCAAGATATTTACTGCAGTAACACTGCAAAGTAGAGGTTGTTATAGAGGAGTTATACTGCACAGCATTATGGGAAATATTAAAAGAAACCAGGTATATATATATATATATATATATATATATATATATATATATATATATATATATATATATATATATATATATATATATAAATTTCTATTAAATTATTTTTTTCTTATTGAATTAATTTTTTAATAGATCTGGGTTGGATTCCCGGTCAAGCCCATTCTGTGTGGAGTTTGCACATTCTCCTTGTCCTTGAGTGGGTTTCCTTCGGGTACTCTATTTAGTGCATCACGAAATCTGCCATGATTCACTCTGATCCAACACATCACAACATTTCACATTTTAGAACTAAAATTTGTTTTAATCCTTCGAAAAAAGCTTTGGTTTATTATTATAGGTTTCACTATTCTTTAGTAAAGAATTAAACCACAACTACAGCTGTTAAAGTAAGCAGCCTTCTCTCTTCTCTTCTCAAGACAGATTATTGAGATGCTCTAGTTAAAGCAGAGTGGGGTGTGGGAGCAACACACGGAAAAGAAAAACACACAGTTCAATGTCACTTTTAAACCTTATTCTTCACTTTTATGTGTAATTCTCTTTCTTTTAAATATTTGTATATTTCTCATTTCTTTTAACTGATTTATTTGAATGTTTCTTATTTCATTATTTATGTAAAGCTCTTTGAGTTGCCACTGTGTATGAAAGGTGCTATACAAATAAACTTGCCATGCCTTGCTTTAGAGAGAGACTGTGTCACAGCTTGTTCCCGCCCACTGCATGTGAGCAGTGTTTACTGACCTCAGCTGCAGCATCTCCTCATCGTTTCAGCACCGTGGATTCTCCTCTTTTGTTGGTTATATTGCAGGTTTGATGGTTTTTGCTCTGGAGGAGTTTCGACGAGCTGCAGTCAGACGCCCACGTTTAAGAAGACGAGTGCTGCTGCTGATAACTTACATCTAAAAATAACTCACCGCTCATAGCTCTGCTCGCATCCACCACCTTATTATGGGATTGTCTTGGTGGCTGAGGAACCATTCGATGCTTCTTTACAATTTGGCCAAAGGAAGGAACCTCAGTAGACAGTACATCTAAGGTGTCTATGAATTGGGACAGTCTATGTGTTGAGAGCATGAATACTATGTGGTTAAATGCTGTCTATGTAGATGCTCGCTAGATTTTCAGACAGACCAGTTTTATATATATTTATAGAAATTATTCAAAGCATCATGAAATCTTAAATTTCACCATCACTCTTTTGAATTATCTTCTTTAATAAATGACTTAAAGCATCGCTAGTTGATGTTTGGTTGATGGCAAAGACACTACATCACTGTCATCGTTTCCAGCCAATTAGCTACAGCAGTCCAGTTCAGTAGTATAGCGTGTTAAACTGAAGCTCAGTGTAACGTAGACGCTGCAGCAGTCTGAGGGGTGTTTCAGCACAAGCTGAGCTGTACAGTTCCTCGTTAGGCTGAACAGACTTTAACCAGCCATGTCTAAAACATGTTCCTGCAGGAAACAATAGCTGCGAAAGGTCACATGTGTAGGTGGAGCACTGAAAGGTCATTCAGCGTGTTACAGGTGCAGATGTAAAGCAGGTCAGAGCATTGACACTTAGTCAATTCTCTAATTGTAAACAGTGTTCATGTCCATACAAGAGTATATAACTGCCTGGGAATGACCCCCATGACTTTAGGGGTCAGATCAGAGCAGATGATATAACAGGCGGTTAAAGATTGAGACAAATGAACTGTCCACTGAGAATAAAACAGAATGGTTTTTAAATTCAGACACACACACACACACACACACACACACACACACACACACACACACAGTGTTAGACAGTGTAAAGTTTTGTTTTGCTGATGAAGTCTGATAACACCTGCTTGTGTTCACTGATGAAAAATAATGATAAACAGCAAAGACTGAAAAGAGAGAGAGAGAGAGAGAGAGAGAGACAGAGGGGGGACAGAGAGAGGAATCTAAGACATTTAGAATGCATAGACACATAGAAGAAGGAGGGAGAAAGAATAATGACAGAGAGATAGGAAGAGAGGAGAGGAGAAAATGAAGAGAGAAGGGATAAAGGGAGAGAGAAGGACAGAGAGAGCAATGTGAGAAAGAGAGAACAACGAGAGAAAGTTGTGTGAGAGAAAGCTAGAGAGAGAGAGAAAGAAAAGAAAAATAGAAGACAGAGGAAGAGAGACAGAGGAGAAAAACAAAGAGAAAAAACGAAAAGAAAAAGTGATGAGACAGACTTGGAAAGAGAAAAGGAGTGAGACAGGAGAAAGGTGGGAAAGAGAGAGAGAGAGAGAGAAAGACAGAATAGGAGTGGAGACAAATGGAGGAAGAAAAGAGAAAGAAAGAAAAAGATGACAAATAGAGTGGGAGAAAAAGGGGAGAAAAATAAAGAGAGAGACAGGAGAAAAGGAGGGAGATGGAAAGAGAAATGAAAAAAAAGAGAAAGGTGTGAGAGAGAGAGAAAGACCAAGAATGGGAAGGAAAACATAAAGAGAGAGATAGAAGAAAGATAGAATGAAAAAGGGAGAAATAAGAAGGACAGAGAGAGCAATGTGAGAAAATAGTCTGAGACAGAAAGAACAAAGAGAAAAATAGAAGACAGAGGAAAAGAGAGAAAGGAGAAAAACAAAGAGGAAAAAAAGAAAAGAGAAAGCGATGTGAAAGATTGAGAAAGGGAAAGGGAGTGAGACAGGAGAAAGGTGGGAAAGAGAGAGAGAAAGAGAGAAAATGGAGTGGTGACAAATGGAGGAAGAAAAGAGAAAGAAAGAAAAAGGTGACAAATAGAGTGGGAGAGAAAGAGAGAAAGAGACAGTGGAGACAAAGAGAAGGGGAGAAAAATAAAGAGAGAGATAGAAGAAAAGGAGGGAGATGGAAAGAGAAATGAAAAAAGAGAAAGGTGGGAGAGAGAGAGAGAAAGACCGTGGAGACCAAGAAGGGGAAGGAAAACAGAAAGAGAGAGAAGAAAGACAGACAGAGAGAAAGATGGAGAGATTTAAAGGGAGAAAGGAAAGAGAGAACAGGAGAACATGAGAGCGAAATATAGAGGCTTCAACTAACTCATTAACTAAATGAATACTGTGAGCCTCTCACTGTTAACTGTAACTGACCCCACCGAGTTCCCGCCCAGTCTTATCACAGTCTACGTGTCACGTCCTGCGTTTATTCATCCTCAGATCCCACCTGCACATCGCAGCTCAGTGTGAAACAGACGTGTCCTAACCAGAGGCCTTCAGATCAAACCCACCAATAATGGAACCAGATCAGTGACCACACCTCCCTTCATCTCACTCCCGCAGGTGATGATGTGGATTGCTGGTTCTGTCTGTCCGAACAATGAATAAACCGAATACAGAGATGTTCTAAACCTGACCTGGACAAGTGAGAGGAACCAACTACCTGTCCATACGTTTGTAGACATCTGCTCATCAGCGTTTCCTCTGTTATGTGTGGCATTAGCAAAGAGTTCTCCTTCTGAGAACTCTTTACATTAGATGTTGCAGCTCTGCTGTGAGGATTTGATTGAGCATTAGTGAGGTCAGGATGTTGGATGGTCAGTTCTGGATCAGACCAACTCATGAGGTACAGCTCCAACTGGCCAATCCATTAAATACACCTACATTGTAGTCCAATTACAGTCTGCAGACCATCTGTTTCTCTTTTGTTACCCTAGACTCCTACAGGACCACCACAGAGCAGGTCTTATTTGGGAGGTGTATCATTTTCAGCACTGCAGTGACCCTAATGTGGTGGTGTGAGTTAGTGTGTGGTGGGCTGGTGTGAGTGGATCAGACACAGCAGTGCTGCTGAAGTTTCTAAATGTCCATTCACTGTCCACTCTATATGTCTACTTATCTGTAGCTGCACAGTTTGGGTTCCTCTAGTCCTTTATCAGTGGTCCCAGGATTCTCAGGTCACATGACTAACTGTAAACAATGTTCATGTCCATATAAGGGTATAGAACGGCCTGTGAATGACCCCGATGGCTTTAGGGGTCAGATCAGAGTAGATGATATAAGAGGAAGTTAAAGATTGAGATAGCTTCTAGAACTGTTTAGCTTATAGACTCACAGGATGCTACCCACAGGACACTTCTGGCTGGACAGTTCTGGTTGGTGGACTATTCTCAGTCCAGCAGTGACACTGATCCACTGTGGTGGTCCTGTAGGGGGTCCTGACTACTGAACAACAGGCAACAAAGTACACAGAGAAACAGATGGACTGCAATCTGTGAGTGTAGATCCACAAAGTGCTCCTATACGGTAAATGGAGCTGATCTAATGAGCGTAGATACAAGGAGTCATTCAGTGTATACACACCAATGTGGCCTACGGCAGTTTAGCTCCGCCCATTCACATCTAAGACACAGTGTAGTGTATGCGCTGCCTCGCTTCAGTGCTAAACAGAAGTGCTTTGTCTGCTAATCGCAGAAGCCCAGGAAAGCCAATCAGCCTGTAATGGCCTTCTTTAAAGGGCGCTAACATCACAGGCTAAACCCACAGAACTGTCCACGTTCCCCATTAAACTACATTAGATTAATTAGACCGCTCATTAGCTCACATTTTGGCTGGAAATAAAGCGGCGCACGTTGGCTCGGGGCTTCAATCCGAACACCCTCACATCAGCTGCGCGCTCACTTTAAAACCTTAATTGCTACAGAAGCTAAATTGGCTGTTTTAGGAAGCCGTGACACCAGCGGTCCTTTGACGTTCACCCGAGCACACGCAGCTACAAACAAGATCAATTAGAACCCCCCCCCCAATTTTTTATTTTATTATTTTATTTAATTTTTTTTACACAAAAATCAAGATCAAAATCAGATGTCTGTATAAAGGCTTCTGGAGCTGTTTAGCATATCGATTCTCAGGAAGATGAAAGGCTTTTCAGATCCCACAGCCAGACGCCGAGACGGTGTCCCGGGGGCAGGAGTTCAAATGCCGTCTGAACGTCGTCTGCTCAGGGTGGCCTGAACAGTAAGCGCATTAAAACGCTGTAATTATTCTTTATTATATATGACAGTTGACGCGGTCTCGAGTTAAAGTGATGGTGAGGCCCACGTTTAACCCTTATTTATCCCTAATGGCAGCAGATCAAAGTCGGATTCTAGGGACTTCCCGGGGTCAAGTGCGTTCACAGGCACGGTCTGAAAGAGATATATAAATCAACACTCGTATATACTCAACACTCATTTATACACCATTTATATGGTTGTGACTTATTCAAATGACAGTCAATTAATTTAAGCATGTGTAGAAATGAAGGTATCATTTTTTTAAGACAGCAAAAAAAAATGTATTCGTCCTTTGCTCCCTGACCAATCACGGTCATCTCTGCTGTTGGCATGATGACAACCGAGCTGACAGAGCAATTGTTTTCTTCAAGCAATTAGAACTTTTGCACAAATACTATCATGTGAAAGATGTTTTAGCTTCTTAATGAAGTGATGAATAGTCCAATAGTCCAGCATCACCATATGTCTGTCCTGCTAGGACTGCATTTTTGGACTTAAAGACATTAAGTCCATTTGTTTTTGTGCTTCGTTTAGTGGAGCTGCATCTCCAACATAAGTTCAAGCTCAGTTATGAGTGAAATCACTGGTAAAGTTTCAATTCCTGAAAAGAGGTGAACAAACTTCATATTCTCATAGATGCTTTGCCTGTATTTATTATTATTTTTTTTTCATTCCATATTTTGATGAAATTCCCCCCAAAAATCTGATTCCAATCTTGTTCCGTGTGTAATGACTTTAAAACTGGGAAAGCCCTCTTTGCTGTATAGGTACTTACTCATAGGGATATTTGCAACTGGTGAGAATTAAAAGTTTGACTGGAGCGCCCCTTTAACTTTTTAGCATGTGTTGCATTCTGTAAATATATATCCATTCATTATTCTTTTTCCAAGCCACTTATCCTTTGGGGTCACGGGGGTGCTGGAGCCTATTCCACAGCCACTGGAGCCACTGTGCTGCCTATGTATTATAAATATCACTTGTATATATGTATGTATATATATATATATATATATATATATACACACTACTGCTAAAAAGTTGACTTAAATCACTTTAGAATTTAATTTCATGCAATTTTCATGCAATTCACAAACAATATTGTCCATTTCACAATTAGTGTAAGTGTATCAGATGATTTTTAAAGAATAAAAATGTTTGTATTAAAGCCTATTTTTGTATAGAGGCTTATTTTGCATATAGTCCTATTATCAGCAATTCTCAGTCCTCTGTCTAAATCTCCTGGTACGACCGCCAATCCAAGTTAAGGATGTTATTGGACTAATTGGTTGTTAGGACAGTCTTGCTCAATTGTGATGCACAGCTGAAAAACATTCTACTAATAAGTGAGCATAAAAGGGAGAACAACATTCTAGGTTAGTTTAGTATCTGAAGATCAGCAGTTGATGGCTTGCTGACCGACTCAAAATGACCAGAAAGAAACAACTTTTTTTTCCTTAGAGACCCGTCAGTCCATTGTTGTGTTAAGGAAGGAAGATACTCCATTGAAAACAAGAACATTTCACTGTGAATATATATATATATATATATATATATATATATATATATATATATATATATATATATATATATATATATACCGATCAGCCATAACCTAAACCTAAATCTTCTAAACCATCTTCTTGAATCTACAGACATTGTCCAGCTTCATTTACAACACAGGTGCACTTTGCCTCTGCAGTGACACTGGCATGGGGGTGGTGTGTTTGTGAGTGTTGTGCTGGTACGAGTGGATCAGAAATAGCTGTGCTGCTGGCGTTTTTAAACACTGTGTCTTCTCACTGTCCACTCTAATATAGACACGCGTACCTTGTGGGTTCACCGTGTAGATGTAAAGTCAGAGACGATAGCTCATCTGCTGCCGATCATCAGCTGTTGGTCAACCTCTAGTCCTTCATCAGTTGTTACAGGACACTGCCCATAAGACACTGGATGTTGGCTAGATGTTGCTGGTTGGTGGACTATTCTCAGTCCTAATAGTATCTGCTCTGTGGTGGTCCTATGGAATGCAAATCAGATGGACTGTAGTCTGTAAGTGTAGAACTACAAAGTGCTCCTCTATGGTCAGTGGAGCTGAGTGCACAGTGTGGGTAGATGTAAGGAGGTGGTTTTAATGTTATGGCTGATCAGTGTAAATAAATGATATTTCCAATAATGTAGATAAATGATAATCCTGAAAAAAATGTTTTTCCACATATATACACTCCAGGGCTCCTCCATCACTCTCACTAAAGATCAAGCATGTCAAGTTTGCTGCAACAAAGCACTAAAACTTTGAGTTTTTAATCTGAGAGGGAGACGAACCCTCAGCCGCTGCTCAGTCCTGAAGCTCCAGAAGAACACGAATCAAGCAGTCCTCATCGATTTTTTCCCAGAGAGAGAAGCAAATCGACTGGCAAAGGCCGGAGTCCTGTCTTATTAAACATGCAGTATGAGTGCGTGTGTGAGATCAGAGAGCACAGCCATTCATCCTCATACACCCGTAATGCACTGATCTTTCTCTGCCTTATAGGCCTTATGGGCATAGTAGCTTGCGCTCGCTGCTTTCTGACCAACCGTCACTGGAAGTGAACAAACGAGCGAAAGAAAGGACGAGGGACAGAGCCGTCAGGGCCATCCATTCAAGAGCAGAAGCCACGCGAGTGTAGGTCAAGTACTGGCAGGTGTAGGAGTTGATGAATTCTAAACCAGAGTAAAATGCACATTCACGGCAGCAGCCAGGTGACAAATTAAGTGTGAAAAGCCAAAAATCAGACACTCTAGCTTTTATAAGATCTGTGCCAGAGAATAAAACTCCACAGACCTGATCTGCTGAGGCTTTTATGCAAGCTTCAGGTACAAATCAGATGCTGCGTAAGCGTGAAACTTGATTTGTTCTTTTGGCTTTTATTTAAAAAAAAAATTATTTTCATTTTTTGGACCAGATTTCAAAGTTTGTATGACGTAGCAGAAAAATACTAATAAATAAATAATGATAATACCAATCAAATGTGGTCTGATTGTTAATTACATCACAATTATAGCCCAACACAATCTAACTGAACTAATGACATTCCAAAACACAAATCTTCTTTTCTTAACATTTGTTTTATTGATGTTTAATGTTTGTATAACATCTCTTCATCTTGAGGTCACAGAGTGCTGTCCTTACATTCTCCTGTAAAATTTTCATTCACCTTTGAGTTCATTGTTCCCTTATTGACTGTAGGACTGTAGACCCTGAGGCATCAAATCATGGTGCTCCCACCACCATGCTTTACAGTTAGGATAGGATTTTGCTGTTGGTTGTGCTAAAAACTTTCGATTTTGTCTCATCTGTCCATTGTTTTTGGACAGCATGACTTTTGTTATGTCCTCCTATGAACACATGATTTTTGTAGTTTTTGTAGTTTGTGTTGGGTTCTTTCTCAACTTTTTCATGACTGTTTATTGTTTGTAAGTTAACAGGACCCTTACTTCTTGGGAAAGTAGCAAGTAGTTTTTTATTTGTGGACACTTTTTCAAAACATGGATTTATGTACTCTCAGGTCTTTAGCGCTGCTTTTTTAGTCTTTTTCGATGTCCTTGGCCAGGCTCTATACACACTATATATATATCACTTTAGAATTTCAATTCATGCAATTTTCAGGCAATTCACAAACAATATTGTCCATTTCACAATTAATGTAAGTGTATCAGATGATTTTTAAAGAATAAAAATGTTTGTATTAAAGCCTATTTTTGTATAGAGGCTTATTTTGCATATAGTCATATTATCAGCAATTCTCAGTCCTCTGTCTAAATCTCTCGGTACGACCACCAATCCAAGTTAAGGATGTTAGTGAGCATAAAAGGGAGAACAACATTCTAGGTTAGTTTGGTATCTGAAGCATCAAGACAAGTTTCTGAGCGGCTCAAAATGGTCCATTGCTGTGTTAAGGAAGGAAGGTTACTACATTGAAAACAAGAACATTTCACTGTGATCCCAAACTTTTGAGCGTTGTATGTGTGTGTGTATATATATATATATATATATATATATATATATATATATATATATATATATATATATATATATATATATATATATATATATATATATATATAGTAAAAACAGTGCAAACATAACAATAAATATACATATACTAAATAACTGCATAAAGCAATATATAGAAAATATACACAAATACACAAATATATATATATATATATATAAATAAACTTTTGTATAGGCAGATTATTCTAAAAAGAATATATATATATATTTAAAGTAACTTACTGATATTGTCTGTAGCAGCAGTTATATGAATAAATAATTTAATAATTTTGCAAAGTGGCTGAGTAAAATAGTGTTGGGGACTTTCAGCTTCACAGTTTGTTCAAAAGCCTGACAGCCTGTGAGCAGAAACTGTTCATTAGCCAGGTTGTTCTAGCCTGGATGCTGTGGTATCTCCTGGTATTCTCCTACGGTGAACAGGCCGTGTGTTGGGTGACCACTGTTTAGCCTGATCTTCTGGATTTTCCTCAGGCAGAAGGACTAATAGATGTCCTGTAAGGCTGGTAGTTTGTTGCCTATGATGTTTTCTGCTGTCCTCACCACTCCTTCAAGGGCTTGTGGTCACAGGCAGTGCAGCTGCCATATAAGACAGTGCTATATTGTATGGCAAGGATGCTTTCTATGGTGCATCTTTAGAAGCTGGCGAAGATATTAGGAGGCAGCCCTGCCCAGTAGGGGTATCCAGGGTTTTCCTGTGCTGGACATCATCAAGTTAGTGCTACTATCATTCCCCCCAGACCATTATGAGGAGATCCCACTTCTGACACCAAATGAGACGCTGGTATAGAATAAGAACACCCAGGATACATAGCACTGGGCTGCAATTATCTCTACTGCTGGGTCAATAACAGAGCATTCATCTAAAGCTCCATTTCCCACTTCTACCTCTTCTCCACATTCATTTAGTAGAAAATGAAAACAATTAATCTTATACATTGATCCTAGTGTTGAATAGCTGCTGACCTAAGATCACCTGGACACTATTCAAACTAGAAAAATGCTCTAGAAGAACTTCATTTTCGTTCCCTCTGCCTTTAAAAACAAAGACATGCCATGAAGAAGCTTGCCTTAAAAAATGGCAGCAGGCATAGTGGCTAGACAGAGGCACAAGCCTCAAACGTGCGCTGAAAAAATATTTAACATCAGAATAGAACTGCTGAAACTCCCGGGACCAGATGTAAGTATGCGAGAAGATGCGGCTCAGAATTTGCCATTATGCAGCCGCAGCACTCTAGAGCTGGAGTTGAAGAACACTTCTCGGTTTTTTCAAGGTGCTACAGTTGGTAGATGGAGCTATGAGCAGTTTGCATGATAAACTTCAGGCTTAGTAGACCGCATGTTAAATCAAGACGCATTTTGCTTCAGAACACATCTGAGGAAAGAAATGAGGGAGCTTACAAAGACATCTTTAATGTTCAACAGCTTCTTGATGCCATTCCGCTTCGATTCATGGCTGTTTGTCACAGAACACAGTGGTAAACAAAATGTCTTAGGAGATGTCCATTAATCAGATGAAGATGCTTTGGGCCGGATTCCCAGACCCGGATTAAATTTGGGCATTCTGGCCTAAAAATAGAGTTGAAAATGTGATTTGTTGTGTTATGCAGTATTCTGCAGTGCAGCATTATATCCCTCACACTGACAGAGTTCACTCTGTGCGGTTTTCTTTATCAGTATTCTCCTACTACGCTCATAACATGCATTAAACATATCATCGCTCTATCTCCAAAATAACAACTTTACAGGAGAGGACAAAAACTGCATTTACTTTCAATAGAAGTCAATGGAACCAGAATTTTTTGGTTAATACTTTGGAGCATTTCCATTGGTCCTTACATTCTCCTGTAAAATTTTCATACACCTTTGAGTTCATTGTTCCCCAAATGGCTGTAGGACATCCAGACCCTGAGGCACCAAATCATGATGCTCCCACCACCATAGGATTTTGTTGTTGGTGTGGAACTTTCAATTTTGTCTCATCTGTTCATTGTTTTTGGACAGCAGGACTTTTGTTATGTCCTCGCATGAGCACATATTTATAACAGTGGGCACATAAACAAAGGTTTTTGTAGTTTGTAAAGACTTTTACATTTTAGCCTTGGGTTCTTTCTCGACTCTTTCAAGACTGTTTATTGTTTGTAAGTTAACAGGCCCCTCACTTCTTGGGAAAGTAGGAAGTACATTAAACAACATACATTAACATACATTAAACATATCATCTCTTTATCTCCAAAATGGCAACTTTACAGGAGAGGACAAAAACTGCCTTTACTTTCAATAGAAGTCAATGGAACCAGAATTTTCGGGTTACTACTTTGGAGTATTTCCATTGGTCCATTCATCGTTAGATTTTCAGACATTGTACAAGACAGCTGCTTTGTTTATATGGTGTAGAAAAATAAAAATGGCCAAAAATGGCCATAGTGTAAATGTTTTTGCTTTGGATTGTGATGATATACATTATCCAGCCATTGGGAATTCCTGTGGTGTCAACCGGTCTGGACTGCTAGTCTAGCCACAGAGCTATAAATACAGCTGAGCTAGCATTAGCTTAATGTCAACCAAAGCCAAACCTTTTGGCTTGCCTCTTCTGAAAAGCGATTTCTATCAAAGTCCATGATTCAAAGAATTGCAACGACCATGATAAGATCGTTCAACAGTGGAAATGCAAACTGCTACTATACAAACCCCGCTGAGCAACAACAATAAGATCAGAAGATCAGCACGTTCACCAAAACAAGCCACGTAAACCAAGGTTTGTTAAATGGGGCAGTTCAGTGGCTTTGGCAATAGTAGCCTACAGCTAGTGCTGTATAATATCATTTATAAAGCATTCGGATATTGTGGTGTCGCTGAGACGAGCAGGCTTGTGGTCAATGGCGCTGTCAAGGGGGTGTCTAATACAATCACTGACCCCTACAGTGGCCAGCAAGTTACATATTGGCGCAGTCCAAAGAAAAACAAGTTTCTCCAAAGTAGGAGCTTTACAGTAGAGGCCAAAAATGTACTTAACTTTGGTTTTTGTAAGAGATTTTGGAACAATTCTATTGGTCCATTCATCATGAAAGGCTTACAGGGTATAAACAGCAGCTGTCAAGTTTATATGATATAACAAAAAAATGGAGATTCATATTTTTCTGATTATGCATAATATGCTGAATAATATGTTTTAACTGATATATGATATTAGGTACTAGAGTGGTCAATTTATATTTTAAATTTGATTATATAATCCAAAAAACTAATCAGAAAGCTGTGAAAATGAATATTTTATTAAAAAATTTAAACAACTGTGGCCTTACCAGTTCTAACGTGGGCCACTGCATGACAAACAGGAGAACATCACTTTTCCTCCAGCTAAAACAAGCGAATAATTCAACAACAACCATGTGGTAATAATGCCAGTTGAGTTTACAACCCAACCCGTTCAAAGAGAGCAAGTGATTCGGAATCTACAAAGCCCCGTTTGGAAATGAGGCACTTAAGCAGCACTTAAAGTTCAATAGACGGCAAAATAGTGGAGCCTTGAGATAAAGTCGTACGCCAGCAGTAAGCTACAGCCTGTCTACCATCCCAGCTCTAGCAACCTGAGAGCGCGTCTAAAAATATGTGCCCAAATGCCTCCATTTAGTAATCCATAATAACCAGCAGCAAAGCAGAGATTTACACCGTTTTGAAACTTCTATATGTGCATCACATACACACCACTAGTAAAAGGTTTGGAGACACACCCACCCATGTTTTTTTCTTATTGAAACTATTAAAATAGTAATAATATAAGTGATTAGTTATGACAAATAAAAACTATAAAACAACACTTATGGAATTATTCCTGGACCAGAATAAAACATCTGGTTGTGTTTAAAGAGTGTTTATAATTTCTTTCAGAAATGAGCTCATTTGCTCTGCAGGTTTACATACTTTGAACATTCTGGCCAGCAGCTTCATGAGAAACCACATGTACGGTGGTGTAGTGGTTAATATGGTGGTGTAGTGGTTAATATGGTGGTGTAGTGGTTAGTACGGTGGTGTGGTGGTTAGTATGGTGGTGTAGTGGTCAGTAAGGTGGTGTAGTGGTTAGTATGGTGGTGTAGTGGTTAGTAAGGTGGTGTAGTGGTTAGTATGGTGGTGTAGTGGTTAATATGGTGGTGTAGTGGTTAGTACGGTGGTGTGGTGGTTAGTATGGTGGTGTAGTGGTCAGTAAGGTGGTGTAGTGGTTAGTATGGTGGTGTAGGGGTTAGTATGGTGGTGTAGTGGTTAATATGGTGGTGTAGTGGTTAATATGGTGGTGTAGTGGTTAGTACGGTGGTGTGGTGGTTAGTATGGTGGTGTAGTGGTCAGTAAGGTGGTGTAGTGGTTAGTATGGTGGTGTAGTGGTTAGTACGGTGGTGTAGTGGTTAGTACGGTGGTGTAGTGGTTAGTACGGTGGTGTAGTGGTTAGTACGGTGGTGTAGTGGTTAGTACGGTGGTGTTGTGGTCAGTATGGTGGTGTAGTGGTCAGTATGGTGGTGTAGTGGTTAGTACGGTGGTGTAGTGGTTAGTACGGTGGTGTAGTAGTTAGTACGGTGGTGTAGTGGTTAGTACGGTGGTGTAGTGGTTAGTATGGTGGTGTAGTGGTTAGTACAGTGGTGTAGTGGTAAGTACAGTGGTTTAGTAGTTAGTACGGTGGTGTAGTGGTCAGTACGGTTCTGTTCTGTGTGGAGTGTGTATGTTCTCCCCGTGCTTAAGTTTCTTTCCTCCGGGTACTCTGGTTTCCACCCACAGTCCAAACACATGCACGCTAGGTTCATCGCTCACTCTAAACTGCCCGTAGGTGTGAGTGTGTGAGTGTATGTAGGCCATGCGATGGACTGGCGACCTGTCCATGGTGTACCCCGCCATTGCCCGATGACGCTGAGATTGGCTCCAGCCCCCCATGACCCCGACTAGCAGGATAAAGTAGAAGACAATGGATGGATGGATATTTTTGTACGTAGGCACCAACTTCATTAAGATTAAAATGTCTTCTTAATTCTAAAATATCCAATTAGGAGTGCCCAAACTTTTGACTGGCAGATAGTCCAGATACTACAACAACATAAAAGGATCAGTCTCCTGTTGGCAGCATAAAGCCATTCAAACGCTGGCATGGTGGTTGTGTTACCAGTGAAAATGGATCATTATCAGATCTGTAGACCCTCTGTACTCTTTTACCTTTGTTATGTAATACTGCATTAGTCTGGGATTCAACAATGAGACATTTGGCATCTATGGCCCCCCAAAAAAAATATTATTTGAATGCTTGAATGCTTGATGGAACATTTTGCTTACTGCTGCAGAAAATAGCAGAACATTGCTGCTGCTGAGGACAGGGTTTTCTGGAAACATCATCATGATCATCATCTCTTTTATTTATACAGCACCTTTCTTGTGCTTTTCGATCAAGTGCCTTACATAAGTACATAAACACATAATCAACAATAAATAAAACAACACACAGCCCACACACACTATTATATAATACCTATAGCTAGGTGGGGGATTCCCCAGACCACTGTATAGAGTTACCTAACCAGCCCGGGAAGAGTTCTTAGCCGCAGGGGGAGATCTCGCTGCGTCACACAGGCGTCCCGGGAAGCTATGAAGCCCAGAAATATCCCTAACCGTCCTTTCATGCAGCTGAACAGCACCAATACAGAGAGCTTCGTAGCTCCAATAAGGCATCACCCAAGCAGACGGCCCAGATAACCATGCGGCTACGATGCACCCTCACTTAGGCTGTCTATCCTAAAGACCTCATAAAAGCAGCTGGACACCACTAGTGCAGCCAGCCTCATAGCTCCAAAGCAGCATCACTTAAGCATCCTAGATAACCATATAGCTGCGACATAGCCTCACTTTGCCAGCCTCCCCTACAGACCTCCTGCATGGAGCTGAACATCACTAGTGCAGCTAGCCTCATAGCAGCCTCCAAAGTAGCATCACTCAAGGGGCTGGCCTAGATAGCCATGTAGCTGCAACATAGCCTCGCTTGGCCAGCCTGCCCCACAAGAAATCCTGCATGGAACTCAATACCATCTGTGCAGGCAGCCTCATAGCTCCAATACAGCATCACCCAAGCGGCCAGCCTAGATAGCCACGTAGCTACAACTAACCTGGCTTGGTCAGCCTGCCCCAAAGACCTCCTAGATGCTGCTGGACGCTACCAGTGCAGACAGCCTCATCGCTCCAATGCAGCATCACCCAAGCAGCCAGTCTAGATAGACATGTAGCTGCAATGTAGACTCGCTTGGCCAGCCTGCCCTAAAGACCTCCTAGATGCTGCTGGACGCTACCAGTGCAGACAGCCTCATAGCTCCAATGCAGCATCACCCAAGCGGGTCACCCTAGATAGCCATGTGGTTGCAATGTAACCTCGCTTAGGCCGTCTGTCCTAAAGACCTCCTGTAAGGAGCTGGACGCCATTAGTGCAGACAGCCTCATCGCTCCAATGCAGCATCACCCAAGCAGCTAGTATAGATAGCCATGTAGCTGCAATGTAGCCTTAATTAGGCAGCCTGTCTTAAAGTCCTCCTAGATGCTGCTGGACGCTACCAGTGCAGGCAGCCTCATAGCTCCAATGCAACTTCATCCAAGCGGCCAGCCCTGGTAGCCATGTAGCTACAACGTAACCTTGCTTGGTCAGCCTGCCCTAAAGACCTCCTGTATGCACCTGGACACCACCAATGCAGGCAGCCTCATAGCTCCAATACAGCATCACCCAGGTGGCCAGGCTTGTTAGCCATGTAGCTGTATAATAGCCTCACTTAGGCAGCCTGTAAACAGGCCTAGTAGCTGTTGCAGGCACTGCTCATGCATGCAGCTGAACACCACCAGTTCTGACAGCCACATAGCAGCAATGCAGAGTCATCTAGGTAGCTAGATCAGACCAGGGCTGCATCATAGCTGCTATATAGCATCTCTTTAACAGCCTCTGAGCCTCAGCTGGAAAAACTTCTGGAAGAAACTGATGTAAAGTAGCAGCCATATTGGCGTCACACCCGTGTACTCCATTCCCAAACGATGGAATGTCTGGTTTGTTGATGTCCAGTTACCGCAAACGTGCGAACGCGATTGATTTTAATCACCAAATTTTACACAAATGGCAATATTAGTTTGAAAGTTTTACTGAAACCTGCTGCTGTAACTGATATTTCATTATAAGAAACCCACCAGGACCTCCCTTGCGGATGTTTGTGACATAAGCAATAAACTTCCTATAGCATTTCTCAAGCCCTCGCAATCAAAAGCAGATCTACACAGAATAAACTGTAAAGCTTTCAGCCACATATGAGTTTTTTTCTAATATAAACTGACTATAAATTAAGTCCCGGTCAATCACAATTACCCCCTGAGGATAAACTGATAGACGCGGTGAAAGTGAATCTATTCACACATACAGCGCAAGCGTTCGGTCTGATGATTTGGTGACTCAATGTCTGCACGACAGAACTGTTAGCTTTCGAATTAACCTGAAGAAACAGTCTAGAGAAAGACGGTACAGTAAAGACTGAATCAACAGCGAGCGCGGTGATGATGCTGCACCAGGAACTGTTTAGTAGATGAGGTTAATCTGACAGACACTCTGGCTGATCCCGGTGCTACAGAAACCTGAGGAGAGCTCTGAAACCTGAAACCTGAGATTCGACTTTTCGCAAAAGTGATCACACACACATACGCACAAACACCCACCAACACACACACACACACACTCTCACAGACGGTGTGAATCTCTGGCTGTTATTTAAGGCCAGTCAGGCAGACGGAGCAAGAACGACAGAAAGAGGAAGACTGATGCTTCAGCAGCTACGTAAATTACTCCAGCGAGTATTCAGCCTTACTGCACTCAGATGAGCTTAATGCGTGGCCACAATACACACACACACACACACACACACACACACAAGTAAAATAAAAATCTCATTATGTTCATGGACCTGAAGGTATGGGAGCAGTCTCTCATTTCAACTCATGGCTCTGAATATTAAAGAGAAAGACTCTCTCTCTTTCTCTTCCTCCCCTACACTCTCTCGTTCTCTCTCTCTCTCCCTCTCTCACTCTCTCTTGCTCTCTCTCACACACGCACACTTTCTGGCAGATCAGAGGCTGTTGTATCACCCTTGGGGGCTCTGAGGTGGAAATGAATTGCAGTTACACTCATCTGTGCCCCCCCTTCTCTTTTTCCTCATTATTTCAGTGTTTATGAGGATGATTTTTTTTCCTTCTCTCTCTTTCTCTCTCTCTCTCTCTCTCTCTCTCTCTCTTATTTCTTATGCTTTTCCTCTCTCACTTTTTCTCACACTCTCTTTCACTATCCACTCTTACTTTCTCTCTCTCTCTATTTCTTAGCTTTTTCTCTCTCTACCTTTAACTCTGTCTCCCCTCTTTCTCTTTTTCTCACGCCTTCCCTCTCTCTCTCACCTCATTCCTCTTGTATTCCCACTCCGTCTATCACTCTCTGTTTCTTTCTCCACCTTTATCTCGCTTTCTCTCTGTGTCTCTTCTCTCTATATATATCTCTCCTATTCATTGCTTTCTCTCTCTTTCTCTACTTCTCTCTTTTCTCTCTTGCTCGTTTACTTCTATCACTCTCTCACTTTCCCTTTTTTTCTCTCACTCTCTCCTCTCTCTCCCCAAGTTCTGTAGAGCAGTGGTCACACGCCTGGCCTGCTTTTGTGTTTGTGTTTGTTGCGGCTATTAATAGCAGATGTACAGCAGTTGGCCCGTAACCCAGAAGAGAAATATTTTTATTAATCTTCAGGAAGCGTCTATTCACACTCTGTAATCATAGAGTACTATGCCCAGATGATACTACTACTACTACTACTACTACTACTGTTATTATTATTATTGTTATTATTATTATTAGGTCACATGGGTGGATATTTAATTTCACTGCTTCGGACAATAAATAGAAACAAATCTCTAGAAACAAACAAACACAGAGATATGAGGAGTTTTCATGATCAAACAACCTTATTATTTAACCATCTGTTGTGTTATAATCTTTAGATAGCATATTTGTATGCTCTTTGAAAGCTGCGGTCGTGCTGGTTAGCTGTCCAGAGCAGCGGAGAAAGTTTTGACTTAAAAACTAAGTTTAGCGTAGAACTCCAGCAGATATTCAACCACCCACCTCAACAAATCCATAACTGTGTGAATCACTTCTAGTCATCATTACATAAAACATGGTAAATCCCCAAATCACAGTTAGAAGGTGCTAAACGAATGTGAGTATGTAAACAGATTAAAGGCTAAGCACCACTTATGGACACTTATGGATATTGAAAATATATAAACATGACTTAAAATGAAATCCGCTGCTTAATCGGCTCTAAAATAGATGATTTTAATTCAATTGGTGGAAAAACCCGAGCTACGGAAATTCCTGAACGCTACCGCGTGACGTCACTGGTCACAGTGAACAGGTTCGGCTGGTTCTACAGATTTTGATGATATGATGTAATGTAGAAATAGACCACCATATCACTTAGTCCTGAGACTTTTAGTCAAACCACACCCACAACAGCAGCTCATCCTGAGTGTAAACAGTATCTAGTTAAATAACCAACATTATTCATGACAACAGCCTAGCAACCAGCTAAACTCAGATATAGAGGTACAGTTATCGTAGTAAATATGATCAAAGTGGAACTCGCTCTCATACGACTCGATTTACATATAAATCTTCATAACTCAACTACGTTAGCTTAGCATAACTTGAGCCACCGAACTTAGTAAGTGAAGCTAACGTTAGCTAACATCAGCTAAAGCAGGCTCAGTAACTGAGCTTACCCGGTTCTCGTGAACACCTCTCGCTGGTTTGCTTACACGCCTATATTGTTGGAACAGCGTCAGACTTAAGATCCAGTCATCGTGTAAGCCTACGTCCCATAGTCGTGATAATCTTCAGACGTGAAATGATCTACAGATGACCGAGTGAGAGGACGCTCCTTTCCAATGTGGCCATTTAAAGTTGACAGGTTTTGTCCACTCTCTAGATATTTTGGGGTCTTTGGGTCATTTGTGCTCGGGGGTCCACTGTACATCCAATTACTGCAGCCAAAAATAACAACACCTTTCTGTCATTGTGCATTACCATAAGTGCGTCTTCTAGCGTGTTGTCCACCATCTATGTCACACACATAACACCTATGCCAGTTCCAAACAATGGGCGGGGCTAAACAGTCTTTAAAGTCGTATTCCTTGACACGCTGTGTTTATGATTGACATGTTTATATTAGCTGGTGCTTAGCCCTTAAGTAATGTGGTACTTAATAATAATTACTCTGCATTAACAATCACTGTAAAGTATAACTAATAAACATAGAATTAACATCTGCTGTGAGCTTTAATAAAATAACAAGCAAAACAATCCCACCAATGAGTCCCCTGTGTTTCACCAACCATATGGTCATATCTACGCAAACATCTTACAAACATGAATGCTTCTGGCTGCATTCCCTCCATTATATTACCTTAACACACTTTCTCACCACAGTATTCTTGAAATAATATCATTTGGACAGTACTCTTCTTACGCTAACACTGTAATGGTAGCAAGGTTGATTGCCCCCAAGACGGCAGTGCTGTTGGCATGCCTGGTTGAACCCAACAAAGGATCTACAGTGAACATTTCAGTTACTGTCAACATCTATTCCAGATAGCATGAGGATGTGGGCCACATCTGGCAAAGATATGACGCCGTTGGCCCATTCTCGGCACTGGCAACCTGCATGTGAGCCAAAGGTGGCCCACATCAATAAAAACTCATATGACCCACATGTACCGTAACATATCTGGTTCTTTTCTGGCATGGATACAGCAGAGCCGCCTACAGGCTAACTGCATGTGCGGCAAAAGAAATTAAGGTTTCTGGCCCGTATTAATTCAGAGTTATGGTTTATTTTGGTTTAGGTTGTGGTTTAGGTTTTGAGATCCAGATCTGGTACCCAGATCTGGATCTCAAGTCATCGACATCTTTCCACGGTGGTCATTTGCTGTCTGGGATGAGACAGTAGAAGATGAACTGAACTCCGAAAGGCAGAAAGTTCAAGCTGAAGCATTATTTTCACCATTTTAAGCCATAGTAAAGTACCATGCAAGGAATTTAAGCTCTCAGGCATCTTTAACCAGAGTTTCAGGCCCTATTCATTATGTGTAAAAGGCAGGTGATGCAAATTTCAATGCTTTTATAAATATTCTTCAAACCTCATCCCAACAATCAGCAGCCGTGGGCTCCACTAAGCAGCTGCCCAGCACACTGAACATAAAAGTAAATGATGCCCACAAAGCAGGAGAAGCAATAAGAAGATAGCAAAGCGTATTCAGGTGGCTGTTATCGCCGTACCTAATGTAATTTAGAACGGGCTGTTACCAGGAGCGGTGGAGGTCAAGTTGGGGTCTGGAAGACCAGGAAAACTTTCAGAGAGAACTGCTCATAGGATTGCTAAAAGTGTAGCACCTCCATGGAAGAGAAAGGAAACCTTTCCTGCATCCTTTGCAACAGAGGTTTTCAAAAGGATCAGCAAACTTGTGGAAGTAAACATCTCACAATCTGTAAAAAGCTGATAATGATCCTAAACACACCCCAAAATCCACAATGTACTACCTCAAGAGACGAAAGCTGGAGGTTTTGCCTTGGCCATCATAGCCTCCTGACTTAAATATCAATATTAAACACCTCAGTGTCAATACTTGACTGAGAATAGTATACTAACCAAAAATATTGTGTTGATAAGATTAAATTAGATAGAGTGATTAGATTGAGAGTACAGGCACAAAGCCAATGAAATGCAGTTAGCATCCAAACAGAAGTGCAAAATACATTATTATTTACATAAAATGCAAAAAAGTGTGGTGGTGTATAAACAAAAATATATAGAATGTAGATGTACACAGAATGTGAGATAAGGGGGTGGTATATAAAATAGAATATAAATCACTATACATATATACAGTAAGGAGTGAAATGCAAAGATTGCACCGAGCTGTATATGTCCTGTGGGCAGCATCCTGTGACCACTGATTAAGAACTAGAGAACATAAACTGTGCAGTGCTGAGAATGATCCACCACCCAAATAACACCTGCACTGCGGTGGTCCTGGAAAGGTCCTGACCACTGATGGATAGAGTATACAAAGTTTACAGAGTAACAGATGGGTAGTGTAGAACTACAAAGTGCTCGTATACGGTAAGTAGGTGTATATACAAGCAGGTGGTTAATGTTATGGCTGATTGGTGTATATCTATGGTTCGAAGCAGGGGGCAACTCTTTGTTCTTCCTAGGAAGTGGAGGGTCACCGTCCCCCATCCCCCATAATTTCTGAGGTTGGGGTTGGGGTCAGGGTTTTCAACCTAATCCTTTTGATCTGCATCTGTAGTGTATTGTTGAGTTTCAAAGAGAGAAAGGCTTTGGGTTCTGCTACCTAATACAGAGGAAATATTATTGTTATGTTTATAGGAACCACCCCATACTGTTCATGTACATAAACACACATTAGTAGAAAAATAAAAAACAATGTAACTTTGTTTAAAATGTATTAGAATAGACATATTTTGGTGCTCGGTCTCATGTTGCAGATGTCGCTTTCTCTTTCACTCTCACTGACTCTCTCACTTTGAATATGTTTCTTTATTTTTAACCTTACTATCATTATACCAATAAAAGGCTGTACAGTATAACGTAACACAGCCAGGCTACTTCTCCAGTGCAGTACTTTTAGAAGTTAAGGTTAAAGACACAAGACAATATGTGCAAAGCCAGTAACTGCCATTGTCGGTGTCAGAATGTGGCTGGAATTAGTGCAAACAGCAGTCAGCATAGACAAACATGAATGTGTAGTAGAGCAATGAGTATGCAGTAAAGCAAATACAGCTTAAGTACACATACTGGAGAGATACAACGGTTGAGGTAGCCAGGATTAATTGGTGGTTGTAAAGAGTAGATGTAAACACAAAAGTGTACAGTGCAAGTAGATATGCTTAATGTTTAGGTAAACAGCTTAATAAGTAAACTCTTTAGCCCCTTAGTTGTTTACCTGTCAACCATCACGTTGTGAATCTGTGAGTCATCAAAGCACAGTTGCAAAAACAGCCTATTCAATTCTATGGGATAACTAAATAGACACATACAGCATCTCACACAAGTGAGTACACCCCTCACATTGTTGTAAATATTGTAATATTGTATCTTTTCATGGGACAACACTGAAGATATGAAACTTTGACACAATGTAAAGTAGTCAGTGGACAGTTTGTTACAGTGTAAAGTTGCTGCACACTCAAAATAACTCTACAGCCATTCATGTCTAAACTTCAACTGCTTTTAATACATAAACCCAGACAAATGACATAACTTGACATTTGCAAACAATGTAACAAACACAGCAACAAAATAACGCCTAAAGTTAAGCTCCCAATACTTCAAAGTGTGTGTATATAAGAATTATGGTTAGGGTTAGAGCTAGAGTTAAAGTTAGATTTTGAGTTATAGTTAAGGTTACAGTTAGAATTAGAAATAGAGTTAGGGTTAGAAACTGAGTTAGGGTTAGAGTTAGAGTTAAGGTAAGGGTTAGAGTTATGGTTAGAGTTAGATATAAGGTTAGAGTCAGAGTTAAGGTAGGGTTAGAGTTATGGTTAGAGTTAGATATAGGGTTAGAGTCAGAGTTAGATTTAGAGTTAGGGTTAGAGTTAGGGTTAGGGTTAGAGTTAAGGTTAGGGTTAGAGTCAAAGTTAGAGTTACAGGTTAGATTTAGAGTTAGGGTTAGAGTTACAGTTCAAGTTGGAGTTAGATGAGTTGGTTAGAGTTAGATATAGATTTAGGATTAGAGTCAGAGTTAGATTTGGAGTTAGGGTTAGAGTTACAGTTAGAGTTAGAGTAAGATGTACAAGTAAAGTTAGAGTCAGAGTTAGGGTTAGAGTTAGAGTTAAGGGTAGGGTTGGAGTCAAAGTTTACAGTAAGAGTTAGGTTTAAAGTTTGACTTATGGCTATAGTTAGGGATCAGGACCCCCAGGTCCTTGACCGTGTTGTTCACCTATTGGCTCTCCTCCACCCAGCTGCGAGTGACCAAGCGTGCTACTTTAGTTAGCTCTAAATTTGAGCTTCTTGTATGTATATTTGTGCTCTAACATTTCTTTATTTGTGGAATTAATTATAGCTTAAAAGAAAATGAACAAAGTCTTTAGGATTTTTGTAGGAAGATGTACCTCCAAGTCAGGTCAGGTGTTTCAGCCTTTAAACGCCATACACCCTCATCCAAGGTGGCCAGACATAAGTTGATCCTGCCTTGGCTTGTGTCCCAGTAGTTTATCACAAACAGGTTCTAGATAAACTAAATTTAAGCATATATTTGGCTGAGTCTCCAGGAAGTAAATGGAAGTGCATGTCATGTCCCCGCACTTCACAGAAACAATCGCGTGTGTGTTCAGAAGGGCAGGGGAAAGATATCGATCTGAACTTGAGAGGCAACTCTTCTGATCTCTGTTGGACACTGGACTCTCTCTCTCTCTCTTAGTCTCTCTCTCTCTCTCACACACACACACACACACACAGTCTCAGACACCCCTGGGGTGTAATCCGCAGCCTAGAGTGTACCCATGGCAACCAGCACGATCTCACCTTAAAACCCAGCCCACTGGGTGTATGTAGTGATATCAAACTTACTAAAGTCTATTTGTTCAACGTGTTCTGATTTCACCAGGAAATGCTTCAGCAGGGAACAGGAGCAGTGACTGGACAAGAAGGATGGAAAGAGTGAGACAGAAAGAGAGAGAGAGAGAGAGAGAGAGAGAGAGAGAGAGAGAGAGAGAGAGAGATTGGGAGAAAGAAGGACTCGCTCAAGATCCTTGTATGACTCGTTCTCCATAATAATAATCATCATCATCATCATCAGTTGCTGTAGTAACCCTCTGAAGGCAATGAAGGCAACTGTAGGGTAATTATAATTGCATTCATTAAGTCACCTCTACACTCATTTGATCAGCTCCACTGACCATATAGGAGCACTTTGTAGTTCTTCAATTACTGACTGTAGTTCATCTGATTCTCTGTATACTTTGTTACCCTGTTCTTCAATGATCAGGACCCCCACAGGACCACCACAGAGCATTATTATTATTATTATTATTATTATTATTATTATTATTATTATTATTTGGATGGTGGATCATTTTCAGCACTGTAGTGACATTCACTGACGTGGTGGTGGTGTATTAGTGTGTGTTGTGCTGGTGTGAGTGGATCAGACACAGCAGTGCTAATAAAGCTGGAGTTGGAGATGTAAAGTCAGAGTTGATCTGTCACTGCTCAGTGTCACAGGACGCTGGATAGTTTTGATTGGTGGTGTTGAATATTGGTAAAAACTATAGCTTGTGTTTACAGATGGGTCCACTGAATGCTACAGAGCTCGCGGGAAGGTCAGGGCTCTGTGAAACCCGTCGTATAGGTTTTGTACAGCAGGAACTGTCCAAGAACTTCTGCCAGCCTAGGAGATAACTACTTTACCAGACGGATCACATGGGCCTGATGGAACATGAAGGTGAGCCTATAAAGACCATGCAGTGGGAGAAACCAGTGAGACCAGGCTTTGAGAGCTCACAGAATGTCTGTTCCACTGTATCTTAAGAATAAAGTTTAAACTCTGACCCAGTCTCCGTTACAACGGTGGACTATTCTCAGTCCAGCTTTGACACTGATGTGTTTAAACACTCCAGCAGCACTGCTGTGTCCTATTCACTCACACCAGCACAACAACACACGAACACACCACCACCACCGTCAGTGTCAGTGCAATGCTGAGAATGATCCACCACCCAAATAATACCTACTCAGTGATGGTCCCATGAGGTTCCACCAGAGCTGAACAGATGAACTACAGTCTCCTGTATCGTAAGTGGAGCTGATAAAGCCATGGTACCAGGCTTGGCTATTGGCGCTCATGCTTGTATGTTATGAATTGCGATGTGAGGCATTTTAAAAGCAAACGATGCGTGAAACCATGTTTGTGCGACTCGACGTGTCTCCACTCACTTGACTGCATGAAATATGTTTATGGTTTAACAGCAGGTCTTTCAGAAAAGAGTCCTGGCTTAGAGCTGCTAATGCTATTTTCCAGTCCAAACAACCAACCGAAACATGATTCATATGAGTCACGTTCACAGTCAGTGATGTATCTGGAACGTCCAGGAAGGTCTAGATTGATGATTTCTTGGAAAATTGGCTCCACGCCAATTGTAGATAAAGCGTGGTAGACAAGTTTGGAGTGAAGCTCGCTTTTACATCACTGGCAGTTGTATTATAACAAGTTCAAATAACCCTAAAATTTAAACTATGTTTTTATTGTTCTACAGTGTACATAGTAGCAGTTCTGGTGATTTACACTACTCTAATATACATTAAGGTGGTGTAGTGGTTAGTATGGTGGTGTAGTGGTTAGTATGGTGGTGTAGTGGTTAGTATGGTGGTGTAGTGGTTAGTATGGTGGTGTAGTGGTTAGTATAGTGGTGTAGTGGTTAGTACGGTGGTGTAGTGGTTAGTATGGTGGTGTAGTGGTTAGTATAGTGGTGTAGTGGTTAGTATGGTGGTGTAGTGGTTAGTATGGTGGTGTAGTGGTTAGTATAGTGGTGTAGTGGTTAGTACGGTGGTGTAGTGGTTAGTATGGTGGTGTAGTGGTTAGTATGGTGGTGTAGTGGTTAGTACGGTGGTGTAGTGGTTAGTATGGTGGTGTAGTGGTTAGTATAGTGGTGTAGTGGTTAGTACGGTGGTGTAGTGGTTAGTATGGTGGTGTAGTGGTTAGTACGGTGGTGTAGTGGTTAGCGCGGTGGTGTAGTGGTTAGTATGGTGGTGTAGTGGTTAGTACGGTGGTGTAGTGGTTAGTATAGTGGTGTAGTGGTTAGTACAGCGGTGTAGTGGTTAGTATGGTGGTGTAGTGGTTAGTACGGTGGTGTAGTGGTTAGTATAGTGGTGTAGTGGTTAGTACAGCGGTGTAGTGGTAGTATGGTGGTGTAGTGGTTAGTACGGTGGTGTAATGGTTAGTATGGTGGTGTAGTGGTTAGTACGGTGGTGTAGTGGTTAGTACAGTGGTGTAGTGGTTAGTACGGTGGTGTAGTGGTTAGCGCGGTGGTGTAGTGGTTAGTACAGTGGTGTAGTGGTTAGTATGGTGGTGTAGTGGTTAGTACAGCGGTGTAGTGGTTAGTATGGTGGTGTAGTGGTTAGCATGGTGGTGTACCACAGTTCATAATAGCCCACGTGTTGTGTAGCAGTGACCGTGTTGCCCGCTGGGCAGTACGTTGAGTCAAAGTGACCAGTAAATTTAGATACCTTGAGTATAGACACTCTGTTTTTCTACAGACTATATGAAGACGTCTGGCCACTGTAACTGTGATCATGTAGTCAATCAGTTAAGCTCCGCCCTTGTTATCTCTCTTTACACAGAAATGGTCCCCTGTTTGATTCCACTGTCAGTTCTGAATTATGTTGGTAGTTGATCTTCTAGACCTTCTGCACAGCTCCTGAAAGCCTAATCTATAGAAGAGCTTGTTTACATTGTTTTCCTTTCTTCGTTTGGCAGAATTTGAATCCCCGTTTGCTTCCAGCCAAAATGGAACAATTAAATAAGAGTATCACTGCCGAGTCTAAATACAATAAATATGAATTGTGTGTTTTAATTTGCTAGAAATCAGTAGGGCTTCTCTGGAGACCTAGCAAGCTCTGAAGGTTTTCCCACAGCCTTCACTCAAGAACTCTTCAGTAGAACCCTACTCAGTGCCTTTCTAGCGTTTTTGATTGTTTCTATTATTCTCGTCTAGTTACGCCTGATCAAAAGCTACCTCAGCGCTTTTCGCGGGCGACGGGTTGCGGGGTGTTCCCTTTGAACTCCACCATCAAATAAGGCCTCCATACATCGAGGCCTATCTCCCTTTTCAAGTCGTTTTAAAGGCAGCTGCTTCAGCTTTACCGCTCAACCTGTTTCTTTATGTTACTAACACGCGTTTAATTCAGTTGCTTTAGAACAGGTTCTAATGAGAGCGCTGCGAAAATAAAAGCACATGAGGCTGTAATGGATTCAGCCCGGCTCAACGCTAGATGCTATCGCTGCTAAACGAGTGTAGGAATGGAAGCTAAAGCTGGTTAGAATTAGGGTTTTTTTTTTTTTTTTGCAATGCAGGTTTAAATAATTGCACTTTCTCTCTCTCTCTCTTTCAGTCTCTCTGTATCTCTCTTCATCCTCCCCTCTGTGTGTGTGTGTCTCATGTTCGACCTAACAATGCACTCCATTGTGGAGGAAACTCTTATCCAAAGGCCATGTAACTCACTCCATATCAAGTGCTTTTTCAAATCAGGCTTCATGCGCTCACAGACGGGAGCGCGTTCACACAGAGAGACCCGTGTATTACTGTCCTTGCGGGGCTTCCATGTCCTTCTGTATGAGTGTTTGCAAGTGCTGTTGCTAGAGCTGCTAACCCAGTCCTGAGCTTAAACCTCAGCAAACAAAGGATCAGCACTTCTCTCCTTTTAATGAAAGACGCAAGTTTTTTTGTTCTTTTTTTTGTAGGAAAGAACATCAAACTTTCATCAAAAATTTCCCCTCGATGACAAAACATTCATGTTTTCGCTAGCATAGAAAACGTGGAAAACGTGAGAAATTAAGTAAAAGAAAGAAAGGAGAGAAGGCTGCATAGAAGGAAGGAGAAATTAAGATAGAATGGTATAAATACACAAGCTCAATGCTTTCAAAGTCTTGCTGGAATTCAAATTATACAAATCGGCAAGGAAGGGAAATGAAAAAAAAGAAAAACTAAAGAAAGAAGGAAAAAAATCGAGGAAAAGGAATATATGAAAGTCCCCACAAAGACATAAATACAGAAACACAAAGCCTAAAGTCTTTGAGTCTTTTTCTGGTAATAACACTTTGTAAGGACAACATGCAAGAAAGAATACGTGAATGAATGAATGAAATTAAAAATGTGAGAAAGAAATAAAAATAAAGGGAGGAAAGAAATAGAGAAATAGAGCAAAAGTCCCCACAAATACATGAATACACAAAATATACACACCTTTGGAGGTTTGTGCGGCATATTGTTAATTCAACTGTGCATGAAACAAACAGGAAATGAAAGAAAGGAAGAAAGAAAAGAAAAAAAGAAAAGAAGGAATAGAGAAAGGTCCTTACACAGATATGAATACAAAAACACAAAGCATTCAATATTTCTTTGGGTGGTGTTCTGTTAATAAGAAGTTCTTTAAGAACAAGACACAGATGGATGGATGTATGGATAGATGGATGGATGGATGGATGGATGCAGAAGGTACCAGTGTGTCTGACAGTGAGAGTGCAGTGAAGGAGCTGTTGAGTTAATAACAGGGATTAGAGTAAGAACCTCCACAGGACAGGAGGTGAGAACTTACAGCAGCAAACAATGAAGGTCTATCTATCTCTGTCTCTCTCCACCTTACTCTCTCTCGTTTCTTTTTTCTTTATCAGTCTCTTGCTCACTTACTTTAACCACAACCCCCCCCCCCCACACACACACACACACACACACACACACAATCTCTCTCTCTATCTGATGTATGCAGAGCACCTAAGTAGGGCTGAGAGGGCAGGTTCTGGCTGAGCTCTAGTTATTACACTGTGGAAGAGTGATGGTGATTAATAATCTCGCAGCTCTTTAATGAAGTGGCGAAGGTTCACTGTACCGGACCCTCCAGTGGAACCATGTTCAGACGGCCTTTGAAGCCCCTGGTTGAAGGAGGAGTGGCCAGTTTAGGCCGTGTGCCCTGCAGCCTGCTCAAAAACTGCTTTCCAGGAAAGGCAGCCCTCCCTGGATTAGCTTTGGTTTGCCATTGCTTCTGAAACTTGGTGGACTGGTCTTCAACAAATCAGCTCTTTCTCCTGCTGCAGAATGTGGTTAGTCAAAAAAGCTGGCTGTAGTTTTTATGGCTCAGTTGTAAATACATGGGGGGCTGTTTAAAATAACAAAGGGACGCTGGTCACACCTACCAGTGAAGTTACTGGACCCTTAATGTAATTTTGCTGCAGTTGAAAAAAGGCTAAAGGGATATCAGTGCCCTGACTCTGAGACTATATAGATCACCCTCATCCTCAACTATGGCCAAGAAACAGGATCAGAGAATGAGGTCAAGTGTATACCTGTTTCAGGTTTTTCAGTTTCCAAAAGCTGGTAGAGCTGCTAGACGTTATCTGAAACCCAGGGAATGCATCATTGGCCTGCTTCTAACAGCTATTAGTCTTATCATTCATTCATTTTCCAAGCTGCATGTCCTTCTAGGTCTTGGGGGCAGGAGTGCTACAGCCTATCCCAGCTCTGGGCTCTGGGCGGAAGGCAGAAAACACCCAGCACAGGCTGTCGGTCCAGGGCAGACAGACAGACACATGCACCTACAAGCATTATCATAGCTGATCAATTAAAGGCCATTATATGCAGTGGAGTCACATTACTATATGACCTACTTTGGACGGCAGCAACATGTAGGTGGCAGTGTTATGGTCTGGGGAGTGTTTTCGTGGCATTCTCTGAGCCCACTCATTCATGTGGTAGACACTCACAACTGATTTGGGTCTGAATCCATCCTTGTAGGTCACATACACCATCCATGCTGTTTGTCTTCTCTGGGGCGGAGAGATCTTCCAGCAAGACAATGCGACACGTCACGCCTAGAAATGTCCCACATTGGTTGCAAGAGCTGACCAAAACTTCCAAGTACTACCTCTAATAATTCCCCAGACTTGAACCTAACTGAGCATCTGTTGGACCAACTGAATCATGGTGTTGGCTCTATGGATCCACCCCATGAACCCTACATCAGCTGTGGGATGCATTGCATTCAGCATGGCTCCAGATATCTGGGTAAACCTACCAGGACCTTACTGAGTCACTCCAAGCTCTGTCTAGCTGCTGTCCATTCCTTCTTCTTCCCCACGTTCATCAGTTTAGCACAACTGGTCCAGCCTTCCAGAAAGACTGAAGTAATATGCGTCACCATTGATTAAGCTGGGGTTAACGCAGAAGATTAGTTTTTAGATCAGAGACAGTAAGTGTGAGTTTAATCAGTGCAGTTAAAGCTTCTCCATCTCCGCCCTTAAAGGCATTTGCGACATGTGCTCTGCTGCTCTGGTAGACAGTCTCGGGTGTCCTTCCTAGATCTATTTTGATGACCCCCTTTTGTTTCTAAACCTGAGGACTGCGTGGGAGGTTTGCAGATGCTGCCTTCTTCAACAGCTAGTAAGAAGAAGGTATTGTACCAGAGTTGTGTTAAACTTGTTCATTCCCATGAGCTGGAAGGAAGACCTGACCTCAAACGCAGAACCCATCTCTACGTCCCTGAGGGTCTGCAGCCTTCATGAAGACTCCTGTATAAAAGCCTCTTTCCAGAGACCTCCAGTGTGGGATTCTCCACTGTGCTGTACTGACGAAAGGGTGTGGAAATCTAACCTAGCTGTTGTACTTCTTTGTATTTCTTTTAGTAACCCTCACTGTTTGGGCAGAGGGCTGGGGTTTCTGTTCACCTGGACTGTGTTTCTTTTTGGCTGTAGATCATCTTAAGTTCAGTGTTATGAATGTCCTTTGGTTAATTTCTTAGTAGGACCAGCTTTGATATTGCTTTCAAATTTGATCCAGGCCTTTAAAATTGGATTAAAATTGCAATCGCGCTTCAGGGTCAAGGGGTAAAATCTCAACTGCAGCTGAACCATCACTGCACAAACAAGTTAACGTTCCCCGTCGGCTTTTAACCACAGTCAGCTGTGTGGTCCAAGTTCAGACTTAACTCAGTTAGCCAGTTTCATTTTAATGAAGAGCTCCCTTTTGGGTTCAGCTGCAGCTTTGTGCATCACCTTCTCAGGAATACTTCATACTTACATTACCTGACACACTTCAATTAAATTGTGAGTGAAACTGATATGCTTAGAACTAAGGTCACATTATTATGACCACTTTCTACTTTGGATGGTGGCAACACGTACACTACCGCTCAAAAGTTTGGGATCACAGTGAAATTGTCTTGTTGTCAATGGAATCTTCCTTCCTTAACACAACAATGGACTGACGGGTCTCTAAAGAAAGTTGTTTCTTTCTGGTAATTTTGAGTCGGTCAGCAAGCCATCAACTGCTGATGCTTCAGATACTAAACTAACCTAGAATGTTGTTCTTCCCTTTTATACTCACTTATTAGTAGAATGTTTTTCAGCTGTGCACCACAATTAAGCAAGAGTGTCCTAACAACCAATTAGCCCAATAACATCCTTAACTTGGATTGGTGGCCGTACCAGGAGATTTAGACAGAGGACTGAGAATTGCTGATAATAGGACTATATGCTAAATAAGCCTCTATACAAAAATAGACTTTAATACAAACATTTTTACTCTTTAAAAATCATCTGATACACTTACATTAATTGTGAAATGGACAATATTGTTTGTGAATTGCATGAAAATTGCATGAAATTAAATTCTAAAGTGATCCTAAACTTTTGAGTAGTAGTAGATGGCAGCATTATGGTCTGGGGAATGTTTTCATGGCACTCTCTGGACCCACTCATCCATGTGGAAGACACTCTCAACCGATTTGGGTATGAATCCATCCTTGCAGATCACATACACCATACATGCTGATTCTTTTCCCTGTGGCAGATAAGATCTTCCAGCAAGACAATGCAACACGACACACGCCTAGAAATGTCCACCATTGGTTGGAAGAGCTGAACAAGACTTTCAAGAACTACCCTTGAACCTAATTAAGCATCTGTAAGCATCCGTAAGTGTCATGTTGGTTCTATGGATTCTCCCCCATGTGCCCTCCAGCAGCTGTGGGATGCACTGCAGTCAGCATGACTCCAGATGCCTGTGATGACCTACCAGGACCTTACTGAGTCTACCAGTCCGTCTAGCTGCTGTCCGTGCTGCACACGGCGGTTACTCTGGTCATAATAATGTGACTCAACTGTGTAACAGCAAGACAGTAAACTGGTACTAACATGGGAAGTCAGATTTGAGAAAGATACATTGAGGCATTTCTCAGCTATTTGTCAAGGACCCTCACCGTTCTTTTAAAAGCCCTCCATTATTAGGTTGGCTTGGAAAAGATACTCCTCCTGATCTCCTGTTACCACCAAACGCTCCTCGTGTATAGTAATAGTGCGCTTGCGACATCATATGATTTTCTACAGTCTTCTTGCATACGTGGGTTTGGTTTCCTCCGTGGGAAACAAGTGGGGGGCTGTTCAGCATTTAAACTCTATGGTCCTAGAACTCATGTTCCTTGTATACTACATACCCCGCATACCATTATATCTTATTCAAGCACAGTCAGTATAGATACTGTAGACAAATGTCACCAAAAGTTTTTGGACACTTTCCATGTCACCAAAAGGTTTTGGACACTATATGTCATCCCAAGTTTTGAACACTCTATATGTCACCAAAAGTTTTGTATATCGTCAATGTGTCACCTAATGTTTTTGGGCACTCTAAATGTCATACAAAGTTTTTGAACACTCTAAGTGTCATCAAAAATTTTTGGACACTCTATATGTCAAAATGTTTTTGGATGCTCTACATGTCACCAAATGTTTTTTAGAACTTCTGTATGTCATCAAATGTTTTTGGACACTATATGTCATCCAAAGTTTTTGGACACTCTACATGTCATCAAATGTTTTTTAGATCTTGTATATATGTTACCAAAAGTTTTTGGACACTATATCTCATTAAAAGGTTTTGGACACTATATGCTATCAAACATTTTTGGACACTCTATATGTCATCCAAAGTTTTTAGATACTGTATATGTCACCAAATGTTTTTTATGCCCTCTATTTGTAGCTAAAAGTCTTTGGACACTGTACATGTCGCCAAAAGTTTTTGTGCACCCAACGCTACCAAAAATTTTCAGATACTCTGTGTGTCACCAATTGTTTTTTGGGCATTCTACATGTCATGAAACATTTTTAGATATTAATTTATTAGTTATTAATTAGATATAATTTTTTAGAAAAGTTATTAAAAATGTTGGTGACTCCACACATCATAAAAAGTTTTTCAATGCACCACACACTTCATGTATTATTAGGTTGGCTTGGAAAAGCTACTCCTCCTGATCTCCTGTTACCACCAAACGCTCCTCGTGTATAGTAATAGTGCGCTTGTGGCATCATATGATTTTCTACAGTCTTCTTGCATACGTGGGTTTGGTTTCCTCCGTGGGAAACAAGTGGGGGGCTGTTCAGCATTTAAACTCTATGGTCCTAGAACTCATGTTCCTTGTATATTACATACCCCACATACCATTATATCTTATTCAAGCACAGTAGACACTGTAGACAAATGTCACCAAAAGTTTTTGGACACTCTCCATGACACCAAAAGGTTCTGGACACTATATGCCATCCCAAGTTTTTGAACACTCTATATGTCACCAAAAGTTTTTTATATCGTCAATGTGTCACCAAAGGTTTTTGGGCACTCTAAATGTCATACAAAGTTTTTGAACACTATGTGTCATCAAAAGTTTTTGGACAATCTATATGTTATCAAATTTTTTTTAGACCTTCTATGTGTCACCAAAAGTTTTTGGACACTCTACATGTCATCAAATGTTTTTTAGATCTTGTGTGTATATATATATATATATATATATATATATATATATATATATATATATATATATATATATATATTACCAAAAGTTTTTGGACACTATATCTCATTACAAGGTTTTGGACACTCTATATGTCATAAAATGTTTATGGACACTCTACGTAACCAAAGGTTTTTGGACACACTAAATGTCATCAAAAGCTTTTAGATACTGTATATGTCACCAAATGTTTTTTATGCCCTCTATTTGTAACTAAATGTCTTTGGACACTGTACATGTCACCAAAAGTTTTTGTGCACCCAACGCTACCAAACATTTTCAGATTGTTTTTTGGGCATTCTACATGTCATGAAACATTTTTAGATATTAATTTATTAGTTATTAATTAGATATTCATTTTTAGAAAAGTTATAAAAAATTTTGGTGACTCCACACATCGTAAAAAGTTTTTCAATGCACCACACACTCCATGCATCACCGCTATAAACAAAGCCAACACACACCGGGAAGACAATAAACACTCTACACACCTCACACACACCATGTACACACCTCACATACATAGTTCATACCTCACACACCACATACATGCAGCACTCATACCACACACAATACACACTCCTTACACACCTCACCACTAACAACCACTTTGGATACCATTACAGCCGTCTATCTAGTGACTTATTAACCACCTGAGGCTCTATAGGAACAACATAGCAACCCCCTGGGTTTCAGTAGTGACCTAGCAACACACTACCAACCATTTGAGACACTATAGCAACAGCTTATCTATCAGAACTTTTGCAACCTAATTAATAATTCAGTATTATTGGCTGGTTTTCTGAATCTCAATATTTGATGGACTTTCCCTTTTACATTATTATTATTATTATTATTATTATTATTATTATTATTATTATTATTATTAGTGTACTTTTAGCGAACACTGCTTTAATAAAGGATCTAAAAGTCAAAGTCTCTCATCTCCTTCCAGTCTTTCTGTTAAGATTTGGATTTCTGCAGGTGCTCCAGCGTGTTTAATCTCTTAATTCTACCTTTGACATTTACTCTCTCTCTCACAGTCTTTCCAATGTCTCTCTGCCTTTCTCTCTATCCTTTACAGTCTTTCTAATGTCTCTCTGCCTCTCTCTCTATCCCTTATAGTCTTTCTAATGTCTATCTGCCTCTCTCTCTATCCCTTACAGTCGTTCTAATGTCTCTCTGCCTCTCTCTCTATCCCTTACAGTCTTTCTAATGTCTCTCTGCCTCTCTCTCTATCCCTTACAGTCTTTCTAATGTCTATCTGCCTCTCTCTCTATCCCTTACAGTCTTTCTAATGTCTCTCTGCCTCTCTCTCTATCCCTTACAGTCTTTCTAATGTCTCTCTGCCTCTCTCTCTATCCCTTACAGTCTTTCTAATGTCTCTCTGCCTCTCTCTCTATCCCTTACAGTCTTTCTAATGTCTCTCTGCCTTTCTCTCTATCCCTTACAGTCTTTCCAATGTCTCTCTGCCTCTCTCTCTATCCCTAACAGTCTTTCTAATGTCTCATCTGCCTTTCTCTCTATCCCTTACAGTCTTTTCAATGTCTCTCTGCCTTTCTCTCTATCCCTTACAGTCTTTCTAATGTCTCTTTGCCTTTCTCTCTATCTCTTACTGTCTTTCTAATGTCTCTCTGCCTCTCTCTCTATCCCTTACTGTCTTTCTAATGTCTATCTGCCTCTCTCTATCTCTTACTGTCTTTCTAATGTCTTTCTGCCTCTCTCTCTATCCCTTACAGTCTTTCTAATGTCTCTCTGCCTCTCTCTCTATCTCTTACTGTCTTTCTAATGTCTTTCTGCCTCTCTCTCTATCCCTTACTGTCTTTCCAATGTATCTCTGCCTCTCTCTCTATCCCTTACTGTCTTTCTAATGTCTGTCTGCCTCTCTTTCTATCCCTTACTGTCTTTCTAATGTCTATCTGCCTCTCTCTCTATCCCTTACTGTCTTTCTAATGTCTCTCTGCCTCTCTCTCTCTATCCCTTACTGTCTTTCTGTCTCTCTGCCTCTTTCTCTATCTCTTACAGTCTTTCTAATGTCTCTCTGCCTCTCTCTCTATCTCTTACTGTCTTTCTAATGTCTTTCTGCCTCTCTCTCTATCCCTTACAGTCTTTCTAATGTCTCTCTGCCTCTCTCTCTATCTCTTACTGTCTTTCTAATGTCTTTCTGCCTCTCTCTCTATCCCTTACTGTCTTTCTAATGTCTATCTGCCTCTCTATTCCTTACAGTCTTTCTAATGTCTCTCTGCCTCTCTCTCTATCCCTTACTGTCTTTCTAATGTCTATCTGCCTCTCTCACTATCTCTTATTGTATTTCTAATGTCTATCTGCCTCTCTCTCTATCTCTTACTGTCTTTCTAATGTCTTTCTGCCTCTCTCTCTATCTCTTACTGTCTTTCTAATGTCTTTCTGCCTCTCTCTCTATCCCTTACAGTCTTTCTAATGTCTCTCTGCCTCTCTCTCTAACCCTTACTGTCTTTCCAATGTATCTCTGCCTCTCTCTCTATCCCTTACTGTCTTTCTAATGTCTATCTGCCTCTCTCTCTATCTCTTACTGTCTTTCTAATGTCTTTCTGCCTCTCTCTCTAACCCTTACTGTCTTTCCAATGTATCTCTGCCTCTCTCTCTATCCCTTACTGTCTTTCTAATGTCTATCTGCCTCTCTCACTATCTATTATTGTATTTCTAATGTCTATCTGCCTCTCTCTCTCTATCCCTTACTGTCTTTCTGTCTCTCTGCCTCTTTCTCTATCTCTTACAGTCTTTCTAATGTCTCTCTGCCTCTCTCTCTATCACTCACAGTCTTTCCAATGTCTCTCTGCCTCTCTCTCTATCCCTTACTGTCTTTCCAATGTCTCTCTGCCTCTCTCTCTATCCCTTACTGTCTTTCTAATGTCTATCTGCCTCTCTCTCTATCCCTTACTGTCTTTCTAATGTCTTTCTGCCTCTCTCTCTCTATCCCTTACTGTCTTTCTGTCTCTCTGCCTCTCTCTCTCTATCCCTTACTGTCTTTCTGTCTCTCTGCCTCTTTCTCTATCTCTTACAGTCTTTCTAATGTCTATCTGCCTCTCTCTCTATTCCTTACAGTCTTTCTAATGTCTCTCTGCCTCTCTCTCTATCCCTTATTGTCTTTCTAATGTCTATCTGCCTCTCTCACTATCTCTTATTGTATTTCTAATGTCTATCTGCCTCTCTCTCTATCTCTTACTGTCTTTCTAATGTCTTTCTGCCTCTCTCTCTCTATCCCTTACAGTCTTTCTAATGTCTTTCTGCCTCTCTCTCTATCCCTTACAGTCTTTCTAATGTCTCTCTGCCTCTCTCTCTATCCCTTACAGTCTTTCTAATGTCTCTCTGCCTCTCTCTCTATTTCTTACTGTCTTTCTAATGTCTCTCTGCCTCTCTCTCTCTATCCCTTACTGTCTTTCTGTCTCTCTGCCTCTCTCTCTCTATCCCTTACTGTCTTTCTGTCTCTCTGCCTCTTTCTCTATCTCTTACAGTCTTTCTAATGTCTCTCTGCCTCTCTCTCTCTATCCCTTACTGTCTTTCTGTCTCTCTGCCTCTCTCTCTCTATCCCTTACTGTCTTTCTGTCTCTCTGCCTCTTTCTCTATCTCTTACAGTCTTTCTAATGTCTATCTGCCTCTCTCTCTATTCCTTACAGTCTTTCTAATGTCTCTCTGCCTCTCTCTCTATCCCTTATTGTATTTCTAATATCTATCTGCCTCTCTCTCTATCTCTTACTGTCTTTCTGCCTCTCTCTCTATCCCTTACAGTCTTTCTAATGTCTTTCTGCCTCTCTCTCTATCCCTTACAGTCTTTCTAATGTCTCTCTGCCTCTCTCTCTATCTCTTACTGTCTTTCTAATGTCTTTCTGCCTCTCTCTCTATCCCTTACTGTCTTTCAAATGTATCTCTGCTTCTCTCTCTATCCCTTACTGTCTTTCTAATGTCTATCTGCCTCTCTCACTATCTCTTATTGTATTTCTAATGTCTATCTGCCTCTCTCTCTATCCCTTACTGTCTTTCTAATGTCTATCTGCCTCTCTCTCTATCCCTTACTGTCTTTCTAATGTCTATCTGCCTCTCTCTCTATCCCTTACTGTCTTTCTAATGTCTCTCTGCCTCTCTCTCTCTATCCCTTACTGTCTTTCTGTCTCTCTGCCTCTTTCTCTATCTCTTACAGTCTTTCTAATGTCTCTCTGCCTCTCTCTCTATCACTCACAGTCTTTCCAATGTCTCTCTGCCTCTCTCTCTATCCCTTACTGTCTTTCTAATGTCTATCTGCCTCTCTCTCTATACCTTACAGTCTTTCTAATGTCTCTCTGCCTTTCTCTCTATCCCTTACAGTCTTTCCAATATCTCTCTGCCTCTCTCTCTATCCCTTACTGTCTTTCTAATGTCTTTCTGCCTCTCTCACTATCTCTTACTGTCTTTCTAATGTCTCTCTGCCTCTCTCTCTATCCCTTACTGTCTTTCTAATGTCTATCTGCCTCTCACTATCTCTTACTGTATTTCTAATGTCTATCTGCCTCTCTCTCTATCCCTTACTGTCTTTCCTATGTCTCTCTGCCTCTCTCTATCTCTCACCGTCTTTCCTATGTCTCTCAGCCTCTCTCTCCTTCTTACAGACTTTCCTATGTCTCTCAGCCTCTCTCTCCTTCTTACTGTCTTTCTAATGTCTCTCTGCCTCTCTCTCTATCCCTTACTGTCTTTCTAATGTCTCTCTGCCTCTCTCACTATCTCTTACAGTCTTTCTAATGTCTCTCTGCCTCTCTCTCTTAGTCTTTCCATTGTCTTTCTGCCTCTCTCACTATCTTTTACTGTCTTTCTAATGTCTCTCTGCCTCTCTCACTATCTCTTACTGTCTTTCCAATTTTTTTAGCCTCTCTCACTATCTCTTACTGTCTTTCTAATGTCTCTCTGTCTCTCTCTCTCGTTGCCTCTCTCACTATCTCCTACAGTCTTTCCTATGTCTCTTTGCCTCTCTCTCTCTTACTGTTTTTCCAATGTCTCACTGCCTCTCTCTCTCTTACAGTCTTTCCAATGTCTATCCGTCTCACTCTCTTACTGTCTTTCCAATGTCTATCTGCCTCACTCTCTTACTATCTTTCCAATGTCTCTCTGCCTCTCTCACTATCTCTTACTGTCTTTCTAATGTCTCTCTGCCTCTTTCAGTATCTCTTACTGTCTTTCCTATGTCTCTCTGCCTCTCTCTCTATCTCACAGTATTTCCAATGTCTATCTGTCTCCCTCTCTTTTACTGTCTTTCCAATTTCTCTCTGCCTCTCTCTCTATCTCTTACTGTCTTTCTAATGTCTCTCTGCCTCTCTCTCGCTATCTCTCTTTTTCCTTCTTACAGTCTTTCCAATGTCTTTTTGCCTCTCTCTCCATATTCCTCCCTCTCACTATCTTTCCAGTGTCTCTCTGACTCTCTTTATCTCTTACAGTCTTTCCAATGTCTCTCTGCCTCTCTCTCTTTATCTGTTACTGTCTTTTTGATGTCTTTATGCCTCTCTCACTATCTTTCTCTCCTTTTTACTGTTTTACAAATGTCTCTCTTTCTCTCTCTCCATCACAGTCCCTCTCACTGTCTTTCTCTCCTTCTTACTGTTTTACCAATGTCTCTCTGCCTCTCTCTCCATCACTGTCCCTCTCACTGTCTTTCCAATGTCTATTTCTCTATATTTTTGTCTTACAGTCTTTCCAATATCTCTCAGCCTCTCTCCTTCTTACTGTCTTTCCAATGTCTATCTGCCTCTCTCTCTTTTACTGTCTTTCCAATGTCTCTCTTTCTCTCTCTCCATCACAGTCCCTCTCACTGTCTTTCTCTCCTTCTTACTGTTTTACCAATGTCTCTCTGCCTCTCTCTCCATCACTGTCCCTCTCACTGTCTTTCCAATGTCTATTTCTCTATATTTTTGTCTTACAGTCTTTCCAATATCTCTCAGCCTCTCTCCTTCTTACTGTATTTCCAATGTCTCTCTGCCTCTATCTCTCTCACTGTCTTTCCAATGTTTCTCTGCCTCTTTCTCTCTGTCCTTCTCCCTCTATCTCTCTCACAGTCTTTCCAATGTCTCTCACATTCTATCTCTCTCTCTTACAGTCTTTCCTATGTCTCTCTGCCTCTCTCTCTCTCTCTCTCTCTCTCTCTCTCTCTCTCTCTCTATTTCCCTTCCTCTATGTAAACAGGCAGGCTCTGTGACCACACTGTTACTGATAACATCTTTCTCTCGCTTTCTGTTTCTTCCCCTCCCTCCGTCTCTCCCTCGCTCTCTTTCTCGCTCACTTGCTCGCTCCACACAGGGCTTGCATTGTTTTCCTTTCACACTCGTCTTTCACTGCTCACTCCTCCCTTCATCCAGTCCAGCCCTCTACCTGGTGTGAAGGAAAAGGGGGATGAGAGAGACGAGTGAGTGTGAGACAGAAATATGTCTGAGAAGAAGAGGAGCCCTCTCAGGTGCTTAGTAATGTGCTCCAGTAGCTCGATATGGTGACTGGCTGATGGACAGTTTTCTGCCCTGAGAGAATTTACTGAGTCATATTTGCTCACAGAACTGAACTGATGTCAGTCTACCGTCCAGAGACTCCACGACAATGAACAACAAACAAATTACCAAACATCACCAACCTATCACACACCCGTCTCTCACAGGCTTCACACTTTATATATAACAACACACTAATAAAACCATACAACACAACAACATCACCAACCCATCACACACCCGTCTCTCACAGGCTTCACACTTTATATATAACAACACACTAATAAAACCATACAACACAACAACATCACCAACCCATCACACACCCGTCTCTCACAGGCATCACACTTTATATATAACACACTAATAAAACCATACAACACAACAACATCACCAGCCAATCACACACCCGTCTCTCACAGGCATCACACTTTATATATAACAACACACTAATAAAACCATACAACACAACAACATCACCAGCCAATCACACACCCGTCTCTCACAGGCTTCACACTTTATATATAACAACACACTAATAAAACCATACAACACAACATCACCAACCCATCACACACCCGTCTCTCACAGGCATCACACTTTATATATAACAACACACTAATAAAGCAATACAACACAACAACATCGCCAGCCCATCACACACCCGTCTCTCACAGGCATCACACTTTATATATAACAACACACTAATAAAACCATACAACACAACAACATCACCAGCCAATCACACACCCCTCTCTCACAGGCTTCACACTTTATATATAACAACACACTAATAAAACCATACAACACAACATCACCAACCCATCACACACCCGTCTCTCACAGGCATCACACTTTATATATAACAACACACTAATAAAGCAATACAACACAACAACATCGCCAGCCCATCATACACCCGTCTCTCACAGGCTTCACACTTTATATATAACACACCAATAAAACCATACAACACAACAACATCACCAGCCAATCACACACCCGTCTCTCACAGGCATCACACTTTATATATAACAACACACTAATAAAACCATACAACACAACAACATCACCAGCCAATCACACACCCGTCTCTCACAGGCTTCACACTTTATATATAACAACACACTAATAAAACCACACAACACAACAACATCACCAGCCAATCACACACCCGTCTCTCACAGGCTTCACACTTTATATATAACAACACACCAATAAAACCATACAACACAACAACATCACCAGCCCATTACACACCCGTCTCTCACAGGCTTCACACTTTATATATAACAACACACTAATAAAACAATACAACACAACAACATCACCAACCTATCACACACCCGTCTCTCACAGGCTTCACACTTTATATATAACAACACACTAATAAAACAATACAACACAACAACATCACCAACCCATCACACACCCGTCTCTCACAGGCTTCACACTTTATATATAACAACACACTAATAAAACAATACAACACAACAACATCACCAACCCATCACACACCCGTCTCTCACAGGCTTCACACTTTATATATAACAACACACTAATAAAACAATACAACACAACAACATCACCAACCTATCACACACCCGTCTCTCACAGGCTTCACACTTTATATATAACAACACACTAATAAAACAATACAACACAACAACATCACCAACCTATCACACACCCGTCTCTCACAGGCTTCACACTTTATATATAACAACACACCAATAAAACCATACAACACAACAACATCACCAACCCATCACACACCCGTCTCTCACAGGCTTCACACTTTATATATAACAACACACCAATAAAACAATACAACACAACAACATCACCAACCTATCACACACCCGTCTCTCACAGGCTTCACACTTTATATATAACAACACACCAAAAAACAATACAACACAACAACATCACCAACCCATCACACACCCGTCTCTCACAGGCTTCACACTATATACATAACAACACACCAATAAAACAATACAACACAACAACATCACCAACCCATCACACACCCGTCTCTCACAGGCTTTACACTTTATACATAACAACACACCAATAAAACAATACAACACAACAACATCACCAACCCATCACACACCCATCTCTCACAGGCTTCACACTTTATATATAACAACACACCAATAAAACCATACAACACAACAACATCACCAGCCAATCACACACCCGTCTCTCACAGGCTTCACACTTTATATATAACAACACACCAATAAAACCATACAACACAACAACATCACCAACCCACCACACACCCGTCTCTCACAGGCTTCACACTTTATATATAACAACACACCAATAAAACCATACAACACAACAACATCACCAACCCATCACACACCCGTCTCTCACAGACTTCACACTTTATATATAACAACACACCAATAAAACAATACAACACAACAACATCACCAACCCATCACACACCCGTCTCTCACAGGCTTCACACTTTATATATATAACAACACACCAATAAAACCATACAACACAACAACATCACCAACCCATCACACACCCGTCTCTCACAGGCTTCACACTGTATATATAACAACACACTAATAAAACCATACAACAAAACAACATCACCAACCAATCACACACCCGTCTCTCACAGGCTTCACACTTTATATATAACAACACACCAATAAAACCATACAACACAACAACATCACCAACCCATCACACACCCGTCTCTCACAGGCATCACACTTTATATATAACAACACACTAATAAAACCATACAACACAACAACATCACCAACCCATCACACACCCGTCTCTCACAGGCTTCACACTTTATATATAACAACACACTAATAAAACCATACAACACAACAACATCACCAACCCACCACACACACGTCTCTCACAGGCTTCACACTTTATATATAACACACCAATAAAACAATACAACACAACAACATCACCAGCCAATCACACACCCGTCTCTCACAGGCTTCACACTTTATATATAACAACACACTAATAAAACCATACAACACAACAACATCACCAACCCACCACACACACGTCTCTCACAGGCTTCACACTTTATATATAACACACCAATAAAACAATACAACACAACAATACAGCAACACAAACTAACACAAACACAACCTTCAAACAACACAAATATCAAACATCATAACAGCACAACCATCCAATAACAAGACAACCCAACATCTCACAACAAAATAGTCCAAAAACAGTACAACAACAAAACAAACCAATAATTTGTATTCATATAATAATTATAATAATTTTATTTTATAGACTGTAAGGGTTTCCAGTCGTTCTTATACGTGGGTTATACACATTCAAATTCTAAAGACAAAGAAAGAAAGAAAGAAAGAGAATGAAAAGACAGCAGCAGGATGATAGAGGAGGACTAGAAAACTAATAAAGGTTGTAGCAGCAATAAAAAAACGTGACATGTCAGATTAACATTTATTGGGTGAAAGTATAAAATATTATCTTATATTTCTGGGTAATTCAAGCTAAACTGCTTTGGAACAATGAAGACAATGTCCTGTGTTGTGTCTAGTCCTTCACTTTCAGACGAGTACAGTGTGGGGTGATGGACACATGGTTCCCAGAAGAGCTGTGAATGTGTAAGGCAGATTGTGGACAATAGACTTTGACTGGTGAGTCTGGTCTTTAGGGTAAAAGGCATAAGCCGAGTGGAAAACTGGAGAACTGTCGACGCTGAAAAGACGAGCAATTTTGAAGATGAGATTAAGCCGACCGTCAGTCAGAACCGTTCCCGAGCAATTGGGCATCACAAAATCAATAGCGTGGAACATCTTGACAAAGAAAGAAGCTGTTGGAGGAGTAGCTAAGCAATCTGCCACGAGTAGGTCATTACAGGAAACCGTGTCATCATGTCATCTAACAACAGAAAAATCATTACAGCTGTGAAGAAAGCCACAGCAATAACAGCCAAAGAAACCACAGACGGCAAGATACAAACGTCTTATCAGCACGGGTAATGGAAAAGGCCAGACTGGAATTTGCACATAGTGGAGTCCAGCCAAGAGCAGCCGACCAGCAGAGTTCTGGTGGTTTCATGGGCGGATTGACGGAAAGACAAAGGAGTTCCCAATTACTGCTTATCTAAGCGTAAGTCGTGCTACTAAGATGCCACAATAGTATTTTATATATCGTTCACAGAATAACTCCATTATCTTTATAATGGTCAGTTTTCATGTTTCTACATTGTTTGAACATGACCAATCATGTTCATGATGAATGAACCAATGGAAATGCTCCAAATCACAAAATAAATGGGTAAAAACTCTTTACATTACAGTTTTTTCCAATTGCTAACACATTAAAATGACATGCATAGAACACGTCTCCAAAACTCTAAACTTGTTTTCTGCTCTACACACATTTTGCAATTTAAAATGGAACTATTTACAGATTTTTTCCACATTTTAAAACACAATTTTGTAATCCAAACTGCAAAACACCTCATATATATATATATCCTGCAAAATGATGCACTGCAACCAAAACTACATACAGCATTATCAAAATCAAACTTTTGCACCAAATGGCACACACTTCATTCATATTACCAGATTTTTGTCTAACCAACAACAAACTGGGCAAAATGAAAAGCACTTTCATCTTTAGCAATCTCTGCCATATTACTAAACTAGTGGTTTTGTGAATAGTATTTTGATAAAACCAGCCTAGTTTACAAAATTGTGTTTTAGCAATTGGAAAAAACTGTAACTTACATTGAAGGTTACAAATGTTTCTTTGGACAGTGAACATATGTGTCTAGTAGCAAAATGCTTGCAACAAGTGGAATCTTGATTTAACCTCATAAATTAAAGCATATATTTTTGTAAATAAATGAATAACATTTAAACCACACTTAATAAAAAACTAAATATATTTGACAGCTTTGAGCTATGACATCTCCAGCTACAAAGCATTAAACCCTTTAGCCAAGCTATTCCAGTGGAGGCAGGACCAAAGGTAATGGAAATAATGGCAGTAATTTGAAATATTATTGGATACATGGTTTGTTGTGTCTAAATAGCTGAATCGAACTCCTGTATTCCTTTATTTTGTCTATGGTGCACTCACTACATATCAGTGCTGAATAGTATCTGAATCCATACGACTTAACAGACAGGAAAAAATACAAATATTTCTAGTAAATTGAAATAAAAATATATTCAAATTTATTAGTTTATTGGATAAAATATCAGAAGGAACAGAATTTTTACCATGTTTCTGTTAGTTAGTTTTGTTTATTTATTTATTTTTGTTGTTAGCTAGTTAGTTCCTTTGCTCGCTTTTCAATTAGTGAGCTGGCTTTATGAGTTTGGCTTATTATTTAGCTTTTTTGGTTAGTTAGCTATCTTTTTGAATTTGCTAAATATTCTTATTTTAGTTAGTTAGCTATCTTTTTGAATTTGCTAAATATTTTTATTTTAGTTAGTTAGCTATCTATCTTTTTGAATTTGCTAAATATTCTTATTTGAGTTTGTTAGCTATCTTTTTGAATTTGGTAAATATTCTTATTTTGATTAGTTAGCTAGCATTTTGAATTCGCTAGTTATTCTTATTTTGGTTAGTCAGCTAGCTCCTTTCAGAGTTATTCAGTTAGCTAGTTAGCTTTTGGAATTTCCTAATTATTTAGTTTTCTGGTTAGTTAGTTAAGCTTTTAAGTTTGCTAGTTATTCAGTTTTGTTTTTAAATTATTGCTTATTATTTAGGTTTTTTGGTTAGTTAGCTAACTTTTTAGTTTAGATTTTTTTGTACTTGCTAGTTAGCTGGCTTAGCTTGTTGGATTTGCTTGTTAGTCAGCCAAGCTTTAGTTAGTTAGCTAGTCAGTTAGTTATCTTTTTGAATTCACTAGTTATTCTTTTTTTGTTAGTTAGCTAGTTTTTTGAATTGGCTAGTTATTCTTATTTTGGTTAGATAGCTATCTTTTTAATGTTTTCTGCTTGTTAATCAGTTTTTATTTAGTTAGCTACATGTTAAGGTTTCATAGTTATTCAGTTTTTTTGATTAGCTAGCTAGCTTTTGGAATTTCCTACTTATTTACATTTTCTGGTTAGTTAGTTAAGCTTTTAAGTTTGTTAGACATCTAGATGTTTAAGTTATTTAGTTTTTGCTTACTCAGTTCTTCCTTTATTTGTCATATTTAATTGTTTTATATCAGTAAATTCAATGTAAAACAATAATGACCTTAAATGATCATTCCATGCACTTAAAAAAGATAATCCCACACCAATGGATCCTATGTTAAAAACCAAACTGACTTTTGTTACTCAATCAACCAATTAAGCTTTAATGAAAAATGTGGTTCAAATTTAGTTAAGAATAGAGGTTAATTAAGGTTAAATAAAAACACTGCCTAAAAATATGAGGCAGGTTAAAATGTACTTACAATCAGCATACCTCAAGGTTCTGTGGACTAATTAATCATTAGTTTAACTCTGGAAGACATGCAGTCTAAAACTACCACAGCATTCCATAATAAGAACATCATACCAGCAGTGAAACATGGTGGAGGTAGTGGGACGTGAGTGACGGAGCCAGGAATTCAGCTTTCTGCAAGAAAATCCTACAGATGAATGTCCTGTTATCAGTCTGGGATCTAAAGCTCAAATGGATTTCGGGGTAATTGGTTAAATGAAACTTAAAAATTCTAAATTGAATTCCATTGAGATGCTGTGGTTGAAGTTTAAATTTTCACAAAAGCTCCCGAAATACTCCACAACATTGTAAAAGACCTCCAGGTCTCCAGTTCTCGGAAGCCTTTGTTAAATAATTAGTTATTAGGTTTTGGGAGGCAGTAACTTTCTCAACATGATTGATATAGAGGTTGTAAAATATTTTCTTTAGAAGAATGTTTTGTATTGTGTTTCCTCATGTTCTCCTTGTCTTGTATTAAATTTTATATGAGGATCTGAGAGCTTTTAGTGTGGCAAATATGCAAAGTCAGAGGGGCCAATGAACTTTTTAGGAACAGGTTTCATGTTCATCGATAATTTAGGAATCTGTTTGGCCAGCTGCCAGCTCACAGCGAACGCTACCTTGAGTATATTCTGCCTGAAGGGAATCTGAAAGGTATTTTGAAACCATACTGTATGATCATGCACACACATGTCCAACTATTCAAGCATTAATCTGGGGAATTAATCCCTGAATAGCTGAAAAGCAAGTCATAATAGTTAACGCACATCTTCTATGTAGAAATCCCCCAAATCTGCCGCTGACTCAGAGTTTCATTCCTGCGGAGATTTGACGTGATGCAACAAACAGCGTCATATATTTTTCACGCGCCTATGTGTATCCATGGCATCAATGCTGTCACGTACCAGCGTCAAGAATCCAACCCTGGGTTAACTCACCATAAACCGACTGGCCAGGTTGGTGTAATCAGCGTTCAGTGAAATATTTACCCACAAAATCATCCCCTTTTAATCCAGTGGCTTTTACAGTGTACACACACACGCCCTGATGATCCAACCTGTCACTAATTCTGGCTAAACACAAAAGGCTAAAAGGCTAATCTATTCATTTATATTTATGTATGCAACGACAGTGTCTCCATTAAGACAATGCAAACGAATGGAGGGCTTCGTTTAAGGCCCGTTCCCAGTGTCTGATTCAGTCACGCTCGACCAAATGCTGGAAATAAATATCACTCATGAGAGCGCGTGTTGGGCGCAGGTAGGCCGCTGGAGAGGGTGGCCAACCTCCATTAGTCTGAGCAGGTCTTGAACAAGATGTCATGACCGTATGTGGGTGAGTTAAAGTTTTAATCAGGCCGGCAATTTTGGGCTGAACCTGAAAAAGGCCTGAGGACTTTCTGTGCGAGTCACAGGACCTGAACTATAGCACCAAGTCCACAAGCTGACCAAATCCGGGCCACAGCATCAAGTTTCGAGTGTGAAGTTGAGCAAATTCTGTCCAAAACAGAACCAAAAAGATCCAAGTTCACCCAAAAGTGCCAATGAATTAAAAGGGACAACTTATAAGTCCATAGCAAACATGCTTGCCTCCTAGAGTAGTTCTACATTCGTCCCTAGAGAAAGATTTTATAGTTTAAGAGGTAAGGAACTGATGCTGTATCTTGAGCTTCAAGATTTAGGTTTTAAATGAGTTAGTTGGCTAATGCAGCAGAAAGCCAGGCAGCTGGCACTTTATGTAAAAAGATTTCATTTCAGGCCTTGAAACTCTTTTTTTGACAAAGTATTAATCAACCTAAGCGCTTAACCTTCAGAAAAAATGTTATTATAGTTATTTTTCCTCCTCAGGCTAAGAAATCATACACTATATGAGCTATTTTGTCAGCATTTTTACAGCCCGGTTAGTAATAGTAATTTTCTCGGAAGTGTATAAGTGGCATTTAAAAGCCTGCATTCATTATTTTCTAGCGAGAGACAGACAGATGTTAAAGAAATGCATTTAGAACCTTTTAAATAAACATTCTTTTTTTTGTTCTTGTGGTTTCCATGTTTCTTATACATCATTTCAAATAGGTTTCTCTAATCAATATTTTTCTTTATTAAAAACTACAGAACTAACAACGAACTAAAGGTATTGAGACCAAATTTTTACCAAAAATTACTAAACTATAAGTGTAACGATTCAACACTATCAGGCAGATTAATTAGATCCATGCGCAGGGTTTTAATTAACAAAACTCAGAAAACACTTCTAATGAGGAAACCAGTCCAAGGAGAAGGTCGTGGAACCCCGGGTGCTGCCGGAGAAGCGTCTCCATTTGGGCAATGATAGTCCTACGTCAGGATGGAGATCCTGTACAAACTTTCATCACAGGGGTCCTCAGATTGGCCCAAAAAGAGACAGGAGAGGGTCCCTGTAGGGGTAAATAATCCACTCCCAATGGAGGGAATGTTAGCGCACTGAGAAGAGTCAAACCAGAGAGGCAGGCCGTGGTGGGAATGCCACTGCTAACACCAGAATGCCACCTGAAAGCTGCCACCAACCTCTCTCGATGAGCTGGAGTTGGAAAGAGAGACCCGGCAGGTAGCTGGCCAGCATCTATAGAAGACGGCAACTGGAAGTAGATGGCTAAACACAGGGTTACCAGAGACAATAACGCGCACTGCCTGTGGTGCAAGGAAAGTATAAGAAGGCAGTGCTAATGAGCTACTGCCGTGTGTTGTAATAGACGACAGGTGTGTGTAATCAAGGTATGTGTGCGTGAGGTGAGTGTGTCCTAGAATGTTGGAGACTGCGACCTCTTTGGGCGCTGAGAGGAAGTGCTTACAATAAGGTTGAAGTGAATAGCAGGGTTGAACACAGAGATCCTATTCCTTCTCATGTTGGTATTAATGCTGTAAACCAAGGAGGTGGTCTCGGTCCGGATCCAAACAAACTCCAGAGCTGTTTGTTTGTGATGAGAATGTGATCCGAACACGATCCGACCCAAGTATTAGGTGTACTCCACAGGTTTGAGCTAAACGGCTCCTGTAGCCAGGTATGCTTTGCATTATGGGATGCAGCAGATTGCGTAAACAGAGAACTGGATAACCTTACCAGCTTCCTCACAAAGTCTGCAGCAGTACAGCATTTTCAAGACATGCCCTCGAAGAGATCTGGAGAACTGGAGAACTGTGTGTTGGGGTGCATTTTGGTGCATTTAGGTTTTTACTTGTGTGAAAACTAACCAAACCAAACCGAGGCGGGGAAACACTCATTACCTGATCCAGACCAGTGCAACAAACTACAGTTGTGAAAACACCCTATAACTTAGCTTGACAGGGTAAACGAGTTGCATGTGAATTACTCTACTTTATGCTGAGAAAACAGATTGAGAATACTGACATGTCTGATGGTCATTCTTCAGAAAACAGGACGATGGAAATTCCTCTATATATGAAAATATATGGAAAGTTTTATTTTTAAGGATTGAGTTGGGGCACATATTAATATCACTTTTTATTAACTTCAATAGATTAAAAGGTAAAAGTGTTTCTTTATTTAAATTACGGAATGATTTTGTAATATATAGATTTCACAGACAGGCTGAATAATGTCTTGGGTACATCAACCACAAGTGGACAGCACTGAGGTTAGATGTGAATGGGGTCCAGTGTGTCTTGGAGAAGCACTGTGCTCTGATCCCTCAATTCACCTTCTTTATAATTTGTGTTATTACAAACGTAATAGCCTGTATGTGTACACGAAGAAGGACTTTCTGGACAGTTGGGTCTAAAAAATAGCAACCAGTGTGATGTGGTTGACACGCACAGCGCCTTTTCTCCAGTCACAAGATATGGCCATCAAGGGTCAGTGAGGATTCAATGGAAATGCCAGGTTCAACGATCCAATCACTTGAGACAGATGGTAATAATAAGTGAGGCCAAAGAGCCTAGCCCCAAACTGACCAGTCCATTTTCTCTGTTTTCCATAGACAAATACTGTGTGAGGTCTTTTCACCAGCTTTATTGAGGTATTCTGTGATCGTAGTCGTCACTGTCAGGAATGTCCTGTTGGGAAATTCAGAGGTGAGAGGCATTTAACGGCCTAGACCGACTTCATATTTGGCAGTTCCTCAAAATGATCATAACCAAGTGAACTCATCCTGAGGATCATGTCATATATATCAGATCAGCCTTGAATTTCCATGACCAATGAACATAGAGAGAATTAGCTGCCTTTGATCCACCAGGCTTGTCAAAACGTGTCCTATTGCTTGTTTCATTTCAAAATCAGGGTCATTTCATCCACAAAGGCTTGGTCAGTGCAGCCATTTAGATATTATACACTGTCTGTAGTTCGGTCTCAGTGAGTTAAGAGCCACACAGAGAGCTGAAAGCAAAGGGGATTCAATTGACAGGCTTATGACTGACAGCTCAAAGCTTCTCCGCTGACACAGTGAGGTGACAGAGGGTGGAGCCATCCATTGTGACACGCCTCCTGAGAGCCCATCAATAACTTTGATTGACAGCGGCGAGTGAGCGGCGGCTCTCTCGAGCTTTGGCTAAGTGTCACTCGAAAACATTGCGATAGATTGAGAATGATGCTTCAGCGTGAATAGAACACGGCTCAGTTAGCTAACTGTGAAAGATCCAATATGCTCAGGTGAATGCAGCCATTATCTAGTGCCAGTGTTAGCTTATAGTGATAAGACTGAAATCTTGTTTTCTGCTTTTAGAGTCAGTCAAAACATTGCAATAGACGTGGGACGAGGCTTTAATGCAAATATAACATAGCCCAGTCAGCTAACTAACTTATATTCAGTTTACTTTGCTGATACAGTCATTATACAGTGCTAATACTGTTAGCTTATAGCGATATCTTTAAAATGTTTGAATTCTTGAAATGTTTTTTCACTTTAAACGGTTAAGTTGAAGACATTGAAAGATGATTCAGTGTGAATATAACATAGCTTTGATAGCTAACTGTAAGATATATGGTTTACTTAGGCTAAGTGCTAAAAATGTTAGTTAATGGTGATTTCGTTTTCTGGTTTCTGCTTGAAATGTCATTTGAAGACAATGCAATACACTGGAGATGAGGTTTCAGTGTGAATATAACATAGCTTACTTAAGTAACTGTGAGATATTCAGCCAGTTTTAACTGATACAGCCATTGGTGCTAATAGTGTTAGCTTATGGAGATATCTTTTTTGTTTGAAATGTCAGTTGAAGACATTGGGATAGACTAGGGATGAGGTCTCAGTGTTAATATAAGATAGCTCAGTTATGTAACAGTAAGATATTCTGTTCATTTTGGTTAATATAGACATTAGACAGTGTTAGCATAGGCCTGACAATATCTCCAATAACAAGATTGGAATGTTTTCTGCTGTAAATGTCAGTTAAAGTCATTGCGATAGACTGGGAATAAGGTTTTAGTGTGAATATAACATAGCTTAGTTATGCAACTGTAATATATTCTGCCAATTTTGGTTAATAGAGCCATTAGTGCTAATAGTGTTAGCTTATGATATTATTTTTTGTTTGAAATGTCAGTTGAAGTCATTATGATAGACTGGAAATAAGGCTAGGTAGCTCAGTTATGTAACCAGGAGATATTCTATTCATTTTGGTTGATATAGACATTGGAGAGTTATGCATATGCAATAAGAAGATACCTTTAAAAACAAGATTGGAATGTTTTCTGCAGTTAAATACATTGTGATAGACTAGGGATGAGGCTTCAGTGTGAATATAACATAAGCTCAGTTTTCTAACTGTGAGATATTTGGTACACTCTAGACTGATACTGTTATTGGCTTGTGCTCATTATAACTGTAGGTGATATTATTAAAATTTGGGACTGTGATTTTGTTTTTTGCTTTAAGTTGAAGGCCAATGATGAGTCTGGAGTATCAATAAAGCTTAGCTTATTAATTATTAGGCTATACATTCAGACTGAACCAGTCATTAGCTAGTGTTGTTAGCGCTAGCATATAGTTGCTGTGCAAAGATGGCAACTTTACAAAGACCTTCTTCACGTTTAATGTAAGTTAATGTTAACATTGCAGTAATTTGAGGTGAGGCTTAATCAGTTGTGAAATATACAGTATAGGCTGAAACACTCAGAAGATCCTGTTACCTTTATTAGCATAACGTCGCTGTCCAAAGAAAAGCATGCTCCTCCATTTTTGTCCATTTTCAATATCATTTTAACACGATCACTGCCCCTTACATTCTGTTTCATGATTAATGAACCGACAGAAATACCCCAAAATCAACTGGAATAAAACCTCTTTACATTACATTAACATTAATAATAATAAAAAACATATTGAGTTCACCTGTAATGTTACTATTTTGGAAATACTATTTATTTGTCTCTTAATGGCCATGACATGGTTTTAAAAAATGACATTGAAGTTGTTGTATTAGTCAGGTAGAGATGTTGTAATAGATTTGGGATGGAGGCCTGAGTGTAAAACAATCCACTCAGGCTAAACGAGTCATTAGCTTGTGATCTCTACTGAAACAGAAACCCATGCTGGTCTAAACTTGTTTACGCTGGTCTGGTGCTGGTTTAACTGGACAACCAGCATAGTCATGAAGGTCGATCAGCATCCAAAACACATGTGCTGGTTTTGCTGGTTTAAGTAGGGGTTGTGGTTAGAATGTAGTCACTGTCCAGAAAGAAATCTTCAAAACAGGCCAAAAACATTCTTAACTTTCAATGTAAGTCAGTGTAAAGACATTCTGATCTATTTGTTCAATTTATCTTTAAATGGAAGAGCTATGCCCAACGCTAAACCTAAAACTTGCGATCATATGTTAAGCAGTTTTAAAGGGACTGTTTTACTGAGAGTTTTCATTAGTTAAACTGTTCAAAGCTGTGTTTGCTGGTTATGTTTTATTTATATGAGTATTTTTTTTTTTTTACTTCTGCTCAAAGTGAGCCAAAACTGTTGCTACCAAAACTTTTTTGGGGTTTTAAAAAATATGATAATTTATGATGATTTATGTATTTATGTTTGTATGTACTGGCTAGTGTTTCTGAGTTCTGTTCAACATTAGCCAAAATTGTTCCTACCAAAACGTATTATTGTGCTTTTTGGTGCTTGAATGTAAAATATGACTATTTTATGTTTGTTCTACTGTGACTCTGTACATACACAGCACAATAAATCTAACCTCAATAAAAAATATCCAGATTGTAACAAATACTTAGGAATACTGTGGCCAGCAAGTGATATCTGGCCTAACAACAACGACCACTGTCATCCACTAGGACGGGGTCGGCAACCGTTAACATCCAAAAAGCCATTTGGACCAGGTTTCCCCAAAATTCCCTAAAATGAAGGTAACACTGTATGTATTGCTTTTTCTTACTTTTATTGTGTAAACAACTAGAGTGTGTTGGTTATCTATGAAATGTGACAGAGAAATTTAAGTTTTATTTATGTAATGAGCATATTTTGAACACTTGGAATTCTTGAAAAAATAATAACAAAAAAAGCAACATACTGATTTGAACGTCTCTTTCAAATGAATTAAAAAGCTAAACTTAAATTTTCCATGTGGAAAACAAAAAATGCCTTATATCACCTTTCGAAGCGTGTAGCAGAGCCTTGACCTGAATTTAAAAAAATAAATTGGGGAAAACAAGCACTAGTTCTCTAAACAATGAAAAATAAATATTTGCAAAATATCTGCATAAATATTTATTTTACCTGGTTAATGGGACTGCTCCTGAACCCACAGCGTCTGCAAATCAGGGCTGTATGAAGTCACTTTCACCTTCACGTAGGACTGTAAGCTGTCGTCTGTGAGGCGTGAGCGGTGTTTGTTTTTAAAGTCGTTCATGGTGGAGAATAACTGCTCATACACATATATAGATCCAAAGATCGACAGAACAAATTCATATTTCTCATGTTTATGTAGGTGTCGGGGATGGATGGCATTCCACGGTTCAAACAAGGTTCTCAATATCACTCCATTTGTCAGAAGGCCACTCTTGTCAGAGGTAAATGCAAATTAATCTGCCCAGGTATCATTAAATGTTCTATTTTTGTCAGATATATTTAGTTTATTACATTTCTCCATACTTGGCCTACCTGGGGTTGAAAGTCGTGATAAATGGACAGCGATGTGGCGGGTATAACTGCTTCCATGTGTGAGGCAAGTGTGACGAAAAATAATAAAATATAATTTAATTTTAATATTTTAAAATTGTAAATAAAGAACTAACAGAAATAACTTTAATTAAATACTTGTCATTTATTTTCCCAAACCACAGAGCTGCCATGTTCAAATATAATAAAGATATGTTGGCTTGGAGGATAAGGCTTCAGAGCAAAGATGAGCTTAGCCAGCACTGTAATACGAAATATTAGGTTAATCCAGACACCACAGTCCATGTTAAGATGATCGGTCACTCTATATTGCCTGTAGGTGTGAGTGTGTGTTGGCCATGCGATGGACTAGCGACCTGTCCAAGTTGTACCCCGCCTTCACCCGGCAACGCTGGGATCTTTAAACATCTTTTAAAAATCTGAAATATGGTAATAAGATCCTGTGATAGAGTTTGCAGAGCATGTAAATATTAGAATTGAGTCCAGCTAGCTAAGCTTGGAAAAACACTATACATCACAGTCAGCCTGTTCCAGCCATTAGGTTGAGGAGTCAACATATGACTTTACCTTTGAAAGCAAGATGAAAATCTTGTATTCTGTTGTATTAAGGCAGCAATTGTCACTAAAAATCCCCCAAACTCTGACAGTTAAACCTTAAAAAGGTTTATATTAAGTTGTCTTTCAGACCTTAAGCACACACGTCGCTATCAACATCTACCTGTGTTTAGTCCTGTGAAAAAACAGGTTTTGGATACGAAATCCATTTGGGAGCAAATTAGAAACTGACACCAGGCTACGGAACACGAGAAGCATGATAAAAGTCCTGCCTACGGCTGCTTGAACATCCGAAATAAAGAAACAGGCTCCCAAAATATCTTGACGGCTCCTTTATTTGTCAACTTTTTTTGTTTTCCAGACTTGAAATGGTTGAGACGGCCCGCGTTTCCTTGAAGCTTCCCGTAATCGCGATTCTGGAATGCACAGTCACTCGGTGTATCAGGAGAATTGAGTCACAGTTCATACACACACGCGTCTACACACCCAGACCGAAACGTGTGTCCGCACACCCAACAGGGAGCACACGCCCACGTTCACAAACACACCAGCACACCTCGACAGACAGCCATGTGTGCTTGCACACTGTCCAATTGTCCTGCGCTGAGAGGGTGGGGCCCCAGGCGAGTATGCCTCTGTGTGTGTGTGTGTGTGTGTGTGTGTGTGTGTGTTTATATGTGTGTCCAGGTGTACAGTAGCGGTCAAACTGGCTCAGAAGATTTCAGACAGAGCAGAAACTCAGACGTGTTTGTAAATAAGGACAGAAACACGGTCTTGGGGAAGGTGAGGAGTGGAGTCTTCGGTTCCACACAGAAACCCAACACTGTTCGGGCAACACCCTGGGCTTAAACCAGCTTTCTTTACGCAGTCAGTGCCAGTAACACCAAACGCTTTATTCCAAAAGCAAGTGTTTCATAAAAACCTCTTTATCCAAGAAAATAAGGGGGATAATGGAAGCGTTAGGGTCCTCAAACAGAAACAACAGTAATCCATTACAAATGAAGGTATTAACAGGGATAGTAATAAGTGTACTATATACAAAGTTAAGTTACTTCCTATTAGTAGGCATCTGTACCTAAACTCTAAACTCTAAACTTGGGAAAATAAAACCTTTATGTTTTTATTTTAAATGTCATCACCGAAACAGAAAGAGTTTTTTAAGCTGTGAGCTGCATGCCTGTCCCTCATGGTTGCATGTTAAGCCGTCAGATCCCACTGTTTTGTAAGTAAATGTGTCTGAAAATTAGTTTGAAACATAAAGAAATAGTCACCACCGATACATATTTCCAGCAAATAAGTAAACATTTTGTCTTTTAATGAAAAACATGATGATGTTGAAGAGTTCAAAGCTGTGTTTACTAGTCATGTAGTATCTGGTGTTTTTGAGTTCTGCTCAGAATGGGCTAAAATTGTCACTACCGAAACATATTTTCTGCAAATAAGGTTTTTTCTTTTTATAAACATCATGATCAATTTGGGTTGAGTTTAAATGTCATTACTAAAACACAAAGGGCTATTGAGCTGTTTTGTAAGTAAATGTGTCTGAAAATTAGCTTGAAACATAAAGAAATAGTCACCACCGAAACATATTTCCAGCAAATAGGTGAACATTTTCTATTTTAATGAAAAACATGATCATTTTATGTGTTGAACTGCCCAAAGCTGTGTTTACTAGTCATCTATCCAGTGTTTTTGAGTTCTGCTGAAAATGAGCTAAAATTGTCACTACGAAACATATTTTTTTGGCAACTAATATATATATTTTTGACTTTTCATAAACAACATGATGATGTTGAAGGGTTCAAAGCTGTGTTTACTAGTCATGTGGTTTCTGGTGTTTTTGAGATCTGGTCAGAATGGGCTAAAATTGTCCCTACCGAAACATATTTTCTGCAAATAAGTTTTTTTTTGTCTTATAAACAACATGATCATTTTGTGTTGACAAGTTTAAATGTCATTACTGAAACACAAAGGTTATTAAGCTGTTAGCTGCATCCCTGTCCATTATGGTCGCATGTTGAGCAGTTAGATCTCACTGTTTTGATGTTAATGTGTCTTAAAATCAATTTGGAAAATAAAGAAATAGTCACCACCGAAACATATTTTTAGCAAATAGGTAACCATTTTGTCTTTTAATGAAAAACATGTACATTCAAAGTGTTCACTAGTCATGTAATATCTGGTGCTCAAAATGAGCTAAAATTGTCACTATCAAGATATATTTTCTGCAAATAAGTGTTTTTTTTATGAACAGTATGATAATTGAACGGTTCAAAGCTGTATTCACTAGTCATCTGTCCAGATGTTTTTGAGTTCTGCTTAGAATGAGCTAAAATTGCCACTACCGAAACACAGATGTTTTGCAATTTTTTTTTTTTACTTTTCATAAACAACAGGATAGTGTTATGTGTTGATGAGTTCAAAGCTGTGTTTACTAGTCATGTAGTATTTGGTGTTTTTGAGTTCTGCTCAAAATTGAAAAAACTGAAATTGTCACTACCGAAAGGTAAAAAAAAAAAGGGAAAAAAAAGGAAACATAAATTGGTAAATGAAAAAATATGATGATTTTATGTTTGTTCAACTGTGCTTGGAAGTATTGGTTAGTGTTTGTGAGTTCTGCTGAAATGTAGCTAAAATTGTCACCGCCGACACTGTCGCCTCACAGCAAAACGATCCAGGTTAGATTCCGAGTCCAGGCTGGAGAACATGCAAACTCCACACAGAAAGGCCCAGACTGGAAATCGAACCAGAATGGTCTTCAGCCACCCCGTGACCCCGACTAGCAGGATAAAGCGGAAGATAATGAATGGATGGATGTCATTACCAAGACATATTTTCTTGTGTTTCTCCAAAAATATGTTGGTTTTATGAGTGGAAAAATTGTCACTACCGAAAAATTGTCACTACCGAAACACATATTTTCTGCAGATAGGTAAACTTTTCATTTTCTTTTAATGAACAGCAAGATAATGTGTTAAAGAGTTAAAAGCTGTGTTCACTAGTCATCTATCCAGCGTTTTTTAATTCTGTCTAAAATGAGCTGAAACTGTCACTACCGAAACACATATTTTCGGAAATTCTGAAAAAAAATTTTTTTGTATTTTTAAATGAAAAAATTCGATGAATTTTTGTTTATTAGACTGTGTAAAGTTGTGTTAGGAAGTCACATAATGGCTAGCATTTGTGAGTTCTGCTCACATTAAGCTAAAATTGTTACCGAAACACATTTTCTTGTGCTGTACTAAATATATGCTGATTTTATGTGTGTTTGTTTTTATAATCTAACACAGTTGTGGTATACGTACGCATTTGATTTCTTGTAGGATAAAAAGCAGTTTTGCATTCATAGTTTTTGTGACCTCACAATCCAACCCCTATACTTACACGCCTATTTAGTCTAAAGTACCTACCCATTCACATATTCACACTGTGTTTCTGTCTAGACTACAGAACAATGCACAATATAGAGCAGCCAATCATGGCAGAGGTCATTTAAATATTTAAATTTTAAAGACCCAGTAATGCAGACAGCTTGTTTAATTCAAGGGATAAAAAGGGGTTAAGAAAATGGCCATATTATACCAAATTATGACTGGTTTTGCTTCTGAAACACATATAAATGATCTAATTGGGCCTAAAAAAAAATTTGTGACTACATAATTCAAACTTTCATGCGTCAATTTATTACTGGCAAAGAAAATGTATTTGTATTACTGTATCATGTTACAATGTACCACTCTTTCCCCAACACTGGATAAGAGCTCATGCTGCTTGAAGACACCAACCAAACAAAGGCCAATCATTTCCAACAATGGAGGAAATCAATAGGAAGTGGTTCTTAGAATCCTCGCAGCGCTGATTTATATCCCCAAGCTCAAGAAACCTATTGAACTGCTGTGAGTCAATAGGAAGATTAGTTCCAATGAGGGGGAAAGCATTTCTAACATTAAAATAAATATAAAAAAACTAACGACAACCTTGGAATGAACAGAATTTGCTGGTATGCTGCCAGATAATCATAGAAGTTTTGTGTCATGTCGGTTGCTCCATTTTAAAACTAGGTCGCTCTAGTCCACTAAAGCCTTGGTCAGTGGAGATATCCACTCCAGCTCTTGCTCAAAGGTATGTTAATTCAGTAATGAAGTTGAGAGATGATGTCATTAATGTATTGCGAGGGATTATGCAGGTAGAGACTGCCTACTATACATATACAGCACATTAGATCTAACACAAATACAACTTAACCAGGTTGTAGCAAATACTTATGGACAGCATGCGATATCTGACCTAACAAACATGAACGTTGTCATCCATCCATCCATCCATCCATCCATTATCTACTGCTTCTTCAGGGATCCGAGTCGCGGAGGTAGCAGTCTAAGTAGAGAAACCCAGACTTCCCTCTCCCCAGCCCTCTCCTCTGGCTCCTCCAGAGGGATACCCAGTCGTTCCCAGGCCAGCCGAGAGATATAATCCCTCCAGTGTGTCCTAGGTCTTCCCTGGAGTCTCCTCCCGGTTGGACATGTCCAGAACACCTCCACAGGAAGGCGTCCAGAAGGCATCCTAACCAGATGCCAGAACCACCTCAGCTCAGAGGAGTAGCAGCTCAACTCTGAGCCTCCCCATTATAATAGAGCTTCTCATTGAGGGTGAGACCCGACACCCCATGGAGAAAACTCATTCTTCCCTCATCCTTCCCTCACTCAAGAACGAGACCCCGAGATACTTGAACTCTTCCACTTGAGGAGGTCATTTCCAACCTGGAGAACGTTGTCATCCACCAGAGTGTTTTTAATGGAGATGAACTTAAAAATAAATGATGAATAAATAAATACATTTCCAAACCTGAACTGATTGAAATGATTGAAAGCTACATGAAAATAATAAAACTCCAGTGTTTTTCACGTTGAATGTTAGTTGTGAGGTCTTTTTTCATACACAGCCCATTTACACTGATGAACAAGTGTATGAGTTTTTTTCACTGAGGCTTTTTCTTTTATTAACCTCATAATCTAAGACATAAAAAGACACTTGTTTAAATCTGCCACCAGGCTTGTCCTCACAGGCAGCAGTAAAATCAGTTTATCAATTCCGGCATTTAGAACCAGAGTTTTCTCCGCGCTACCAAGTTCATTGTATAAAAGATGCACAATGTTTTTTTATTCCATTAAGGGTGCAGTTGGTATCGGTAAGCGCTTGTTATTGATTTGTTTAATCAGAGTAACAGGAAAGTGCAACTGATGTGTGACTCATACTCCCATTCATGTGTTTTCTTGTGCGGAAAGGCACTCTGTGACACAAACTCAATAAAACATCTCGACATTTTTCTTGCCTTCATTGGACTGCGTTGTTTATGTATCGAATAAATGTAAGAGTGGCAATCAGAAAAAAATGACCTCAAGGGTTCAGAGATGGCCAGCTTTTTACACTGGCCTTACAGGCTTAATGGATTTTAGCCACTTCTTTAAGCTTTAAAGGCTCTTACAGGAACAATTTGTAAGATTTTTAGTTTGAAACATTCACAATCTAACTAACATTATCAACATATGTATATATGTATACATGTATATGTATTATGTTGCAGAGATATATCTCGCAATACCACTTTGTACCTCAAGAGGTGACAGTGAGTCACTGTAGCGTCAAATCTAATCAGTCCAACATGAGAGGAAGAATTAGCCCTGCCCAGACAAGGACAGCCAATAAAAGAAAGAAGAGTGAACACAATGATTGTCAAAGCTCTTGGTGAGCAACTAACGCAGACTTTGCTTGTCAAGAAACCATATTCAGCAGCAAACAATAGAAGTGATATATTTAGAAGCAAAAGAAAAGTTAACACTAGTGCCGGTTCCACTGCTGGAGATGCTCTTGGAGAATGAATGGATGAGGTTTGAGGCTGAACTTTCAATGGTTGGGTTGGTAAGTAACCCACTTTCAATGCCAATCAGGAAGAGCTGAATTTCCTTGTTTCTTATGATAGCACAAGTTCCTGGTGTTATATTTGGAGTATGAATTTGGCAGGTTATGTCATGTTTTGATGCACCTATCCCTATTTATTCATTTTTTAAGATCACCCAAGGCTCCCCAACAGATCTCTACTTAAATTTCTCCAGCATCTATAATGTTGTTGATCAGCCAAAGGTATGTTTGGTCTGAAGTTTGCTTTATTATTAGTTAAAAGCATAAAATATATAACAAGTAGCTAACAAGTAGAGGGACTTGGGGTTGGTTGGCACAGTTTTCACACTCTACCATATCATACCAAACAGTAGGCTAACCCAAATAAACCCAACATGAGCCTAATAAGAAGGTATGAAACTAATGTATTTAACAAGTAATGGACATTGGTTGGGAGAGCTGACCAAGCCTTCCAAGTACTACCCTGGATGCTCTAATTCTCCAGACTTGAACCCAGTTGAGCATCTGTGGCACCACCTGGATCATGGTGTTCACTCTATAGACCCTCCCCCAGGTGCCAGCAGCTGTGAGATGCACTGCAGTGAGCATGGCTCCGAATACCTGTGACAACCTACCAGGACCTTATTGAGTCCGTCTAGCTGCTGTTCGTTCTGCACACAGTGATTACTCTGGTCATAATAATGTGACTCAACTGTATACCATCCAGCAGCACTTGCATATAATCAGATATATCAGAAAACATAACTTTAGCTTTAAACAGATCCCACAACCACTGAGATTCGCCTTTGTAAAGCTGTGAGCAGCCCTGAAGCAACATGCTGCCTCTCTGTCTGGCTCTATTCTGGGCTCATAGTTCAACCGTCTACCTGGAGCATATCATCTGACCATATTAACAAAGCTATTCTCTGGACGCTGAGTCCTACAGCGGCGAGCTCTTAGGGTCGGTCCCAGTAGGAGCCAACCTAACGCGAGAAGCTTTTAAGCTGCACATTTATCATGCCTTCAGTTTGATATCGTGCTATTTATTCTGTGCCGCCAGGGGAGAAGAGGAACAAAGACTTTTTGCAGGAGAAGGCGGAACTCCACAATAAACCACTGGCACAGATAACTTTCGAGGAGGTCCCCTGGAGACCGGCTCTCTCGGCGCGCTGCATGGCAGTTTTAGCAAACTGTTTATCCCTCCCTTTTAAAGAATTCATCGCTGTTGATATCACAACCAGAGGAGCGCAGAACCTGCAAGAACCTGCAGCTCTGTTGGAAGTGGAAGCTGCGGCATTACCACCAGCTTTGTGGTTTGGAGTGAAGCGACTAAGAAAAACGTATTAAATGCTTCCAAACGCCTCGTTCGCCTGCAACGTGTCATTTGCGGCCTCGCCAGAAGAACGGTGGAGCTACCCGGGCGAAGAGTTCAAAGAGAGCGAAGCAGATAGATCGGAATTTGACGAGAACGTGGGATTGCATGAAGCAGAAGATTCTCTGAAAGAACCCAAACCACACGTTCTCCTCCAACGCCACAACAAAGACGGATAGAGAGCAAAACTCAGCAGGCCTCCAGAGAAGCAAATGTTTTTCCACTGTCACCCCTCTGCGCTCCGATCTTCAGATAAACTCGAGGAGAGCGGGGGAGAAGCTCCAGTATTAATTCTTCACTCCTCCTGCAGATTTCTGCTTCCCCTCAAAGCCCTCATCTTCAAACATCAAACGCCGGCAGCCTGAAAGCGAGCGTATTGTGTCCTCCGACTGCGAGTGCTGTTCAAACGAGACTATTCAAACGGACTTCGTGAAATATGACCCCGCAAAAATAACCGTGGCAGTCCGGCAGATCTTTCTCGTGAAGATAAAATAAGCGGCGATTGTACGAGGAGCCGGCTGGCGCGGAGGAAGAATGTTTTTATATGCAGATTTTCCTGCTTTCAGTGTTCAAACCAAACCCCACTGTACGGTTACCACATCTTGACCAAATACAGAGCAAATATTAATATATCTGGTTTCTATCTCCAGGCACTTGGATTGATTTACATTTGGCTTACAGCTCTCAGCACCGTCTAATGTCGAAACCTTAAGAAAATGTTTTAATGAAATTTAATTAGACTCATTATAAGCTGTGAGGGTTAACATCACTAACAAACACACTGTGAAACACTCTATCTTGCAAGTACATTGATCTAAAATCAGGTCAATATGTTATGGTTTACCTGTACACAGGTAGGTGAAGGTAGTGTTACAGTTTACATGTACACAGGTAGGTGAAGGTTGTGTTACAGTTTACATGTACACAGGTAGGTGAAGGTAGTGTTACAGTTTACCTGTACACAGGTAGGTGAAGGTAGTGTTACAGTTTACCTGTACACAGGTAGTTGAAGGTAGTGTTACAGTTTACATGTACACAGGTAGGTGAAGGTAGTGTTACAGTTTACCTGTACAAAGGTAGGTGAAGGTAGTGCTACGGTATACATGTACACATGTAGGTGAAGGTAGTGTTACAGTTTACCTGTACACAGGTAGGTGAAGGTAGTGTTACAGTGTACATGTACACAGGTAGGTGAAGGTAGTGCTACGGTATACATGTACACATGTAGGTGAAGGTAGTGTTACAGTTTACCTGTACACAGGTATGTGACGGTAGTGTTACAGTTTACCTGTACACAGGTAGGTGAAGGTAGTGTTACAGTGTACATGTACACAGGTAGGTGAAGGTAGTGCTACGGTATACATGTACACATGTAGGTGAAGGTAGTGTTACAGTTTACCTGTACACAGGTATGTGACGTTAGTGTTACAGTTTACCTGTACACAGGTAGTTGAAGGTAGTGTTACAGTTTACATGTACACAGGTAGGTGAAGGTAGTGTTACAGTGTACATGTACACAGGTAGGTGAAGGTAGTGCTACGGTATACATGTACACAGGTAGGTGAAGGTAGTGTTACAGTTTACATGTACACAGGTAGGTGAAGGTAGTGGTATAGTTTACCTGTACACAGGTAGGAGAAGGTAGTGTTACAATTTACCTGTACACAGGTAGGAGAAGGTAGTGTTACCGTTTACCTGTACACAGGTAGGTGAAGATAGTGTTACAGTTTACATGTAAACAGGTAGGTAAAGATAGTGTTACAGTTTACATGTACACAGGTAGGTGAAGGTAGTGTTACAGTTTACATGTACACAGGTAGGTGAAGGTAGTGTTACAGTTTACCTGTACACAGGTAGGTGAAGGTAGTGTTACAGTTTACCTGTACACAGGTAGTTGAAGGTAGTGTTACAGTTTACATGTACACAGGTAGGTGAAGGTAGTGTTACAGTTTACCTGTACAAAGGTAGGTGAAGGTAGTGCTACGGTATACATGTACACATGTAGGTGAAGGTAGTGTTACAGTTTACCTGTACACAGGTAGGTGAAGGTAGTGTTACAGTGTACATGTACACAGGTAGGTGAAGGTAGTGCTACGGTATACATGTACACATGTAGGTGAAGGTAGTGTTACAGTTTACCTGTACACAGGTATGTGACGGTAGTGTTACAGTTTACCTGTACACAGGTAGGTGAAGGTAGTGTTACAGTGTACATGTACACAGGTAGGTGAAGGTAGTGCTACGGTATACATGTACACATGTAGGTGAAGGTAGTGTTACAGTTTACCTGTACACAGGTATGTGACGTTAGTGTTACAGTTTACCTGTACACAGGTAGTTGAAGGTAGTGTTACAGTTTACATGTACACAGGTAGGTGAAGGTAGTGTTACAGTGTACATGTACACAGGTAGGTGAAGGTAGTGCTACGGTATACATGTACACAGGTAGGTGAAGGTAGTGTTACAGTTTACATGTACACAGGTAGGTGAAGGTAGTGGTATAGTTTACCTGTACACAGGTAGGAGAAGGTAGTGTTACAATTTACCTGTACACAGGTAGGAGAAGGTAGTGTTACCGTTTACCTGTACACAGGTAGGTGAAGATAGTGTTACAGTTTACATGTAAACAGGTAGGTAAAGATAGTGTTACAGTTTACATGTACACAGGTAGGTGAAGATAGTGTTACAGTTTACATGTACACAGGTAGGTGAAGGTAGTGTTAGGAGTCCTATCCAAGGGCTCTTATTAGTACAGCGTAAGGTGGTCATTCATGTGGGAAATTGAACCCCGGCTTATAGCATGGAAACCAGCTATGTCAGTGTGATCTCACTATATTGGCAAATTATTTTTTTAGTTTCATTATTTAAATGTTTCATTATATATATATATATATATATTTGCCACTACTTTTTTACTTTTATATTACATACATAAGCTCAGAAGACACTTCTAGGTTCACTGGTGGTTTTAAATAACCTATATTTGTATTTATCCCATGGTGACCCCTGGTTCCCATCACCACCATTACAAAGAAATCTGAGTCTCAATCAACCATTTCAGACCAAACCCACTCTGATTAACTCTCTTTTCATCTCAACCCCCGAATTACAGAAAATATGAACAATTGTCTGAATGCTCCTTTAACAGACTGTAATAATCAGAGTTCCTAATAAAAGGGAGGCATGTTGATCAAGAAGGTAATCATTTTTGGTGAAATCTCTCCCACTGACCCAGAAATGATCACTATGCTAAGCAGCCTCTGTGCTAATCAGCCTTGTTTTCCCCCTAAAGGAAGCATATTAGCATTCATTACTGAGCAAACTGCATGTCTAAATCATCTCACAGTTGATTTTCAGAGTAAAATATTCTCCAATAGGAAGGGTGTAGGTTTGCATATGGACGGTAAGGAGGTGTCTCTACCAATATTTTGGGTTTAAAGGCTTGTCCCTACCAATATTTGAGAGAACTCACATTATATTTGGAACAGACAATGGCAGTTGTGGCTTCTAGACGGCATTTACTCAAGAGAGGGAGCTCTCCATAGACTGACATCACAATGTGCAAATTTTCGGATATTTGATGCTTTCTTGATATCATACCTCAATTTTTTTACCCCCCCCCCCCTGTAAGACCTGGAAGTCATGGGTAGTAAACTAGCTAGCCAGTAGGCAGTGAATGAAAACCTGCTAGCAAACGTCAGCTGTCTTTCCACTGACCCACCATATCAACCAGCGTTAACTAGCCTTATGTTATCTTTAGGCTAGCACTCATAATGCTAGCAGGAGTGAACATAAAACATCCTTCTTTTTTTGGGGGGGGGGGGGGGGGGTGGGGGTGGGGGTGGGGTGTTGTGTCCCTAACAACATTGACACTAAATCTACGCCCCTGTCCAACAGACTTGCGTACGTGGTCTCTGATACTGTTTTAGAGGTCATACAGACTTGCGTCAGCTGGACAGCTAGCCTGGGGAGTTTAGCTTTGTCATGGATTTTGGAAAGACCAAGCATTCACTCCCTTTGTGGTCAGCGTCATTGGTTGAGGTCGACTCCCTTTACATCATATACCTGTCAGCGTTGAGAAATCTGATGACTTCTACACTGATTAACACACCGTTAGCTGTAAACATGGACCAATAGTGTGTTAGCATGTCTACGTTTGATCTGGTTCTTCTCTGAACTGTTGGTCGAGGTAGCCGAAAAAGGAAAGCGAGCAAGACGGAAAGGTTCCATAGGAAAAAACATTTTATTGAAAATCATTTTCAGTTTGTAACAGACTGGTGGAATGTGTGTCATTTGTATTTTTTCCTTTTTTTTAACTCTTTCACGGCCTGACCAGCTCTTACTGCACAGGAAAGGGGAGGTGGGTGTGGGAGGGTGGAGCTACAGCCACTGGGAAACCATAGCAACAGACAGAGAAATGGGAGGAGTCGAAGGAAATAAAAACAAAAAAACAAAACAACAACAAAAGGAAACCAAAAACAAAAAATAAAACAAAACAATACTCAACCTTAATACTGAACTTATTTTGCGTACAAACTGGATAGAATCAAATCAAACTGAGGAAAAAAAAAACTAATTAAATAAATATCTATGGTACACACGTATATGGCACAAATATGCAGCAGTCAGTTTGGCAACTCTCTTCTTTTCGTCCGTTATTCTTTCTTTTCTTGCTTTTTTAATCGTTTTTTTTTCCTTAAAACCAAATCACCAAATGGAAACAGTGCAAAAAGGGGTGGAGTGGGGCGGCTGGGAAGGGTCGAGGACTTCCGACGAGCGCTAGCTAAAATACATAGCAAAAAATTCCAATTTTATACAAAACATCTGACTTTTAAGAGTTCATAAAAAAATGCTTTATTGGGTTCGTCTTTGATATATTTACACGAGCTATTTACCAAAAAAAGTATGCGTTTCTTCTCTCTCTCTTTTCCTCTTTTTCCTTGTCGTCGTTGGGTTTAGTTTTTTTGTTTTTTTCTCTTTTTACACGGTGTAGCGTTTTTTTTTTCTTCTCCTCCGTGGTTTTTCTTGGCTTTCCTAAAAACGTGTGAATAAGGCTATTGTAACAACCCGGGATCCATATACAGTACAAACATGAATGTATTTACAGCTTCTTGCCTAACGGATGTAACGGTGCAAAAAAATCGGAGTCCTCTGAACTCGGGATGACGGTACGAGCAAGGCATTTTACAGTAAGCCTGAGGAGGCTTCGTCTAGCACCTCGCAAAACATTCCGGCACCGCTGGTTTCCGGATCCCGTTGCTAACGTGGAGGAAACAAACAAACAAACAAACCAAAAGTAAAAGAAGAACCGCTCTAGCGATGTCTGGGAAATGTTTTGCGACTTGCTGGTTCGGAAAAGCGTCCTCAGATTCGAAGAAACTAAGAAGATTGTCATTTTTCTCGCCCACAGGGGGCAGCGAACCAAACAGTGATGTGTGTATGTGTGTGTTCGTGTGTGTTGCTGTAATGTGTCGGCTAGAACTGCTCAGGTCAGCGAGTGCGTTTTCACAGTTTACCTCAAACCTACTGCACAAAGTAAAGAAAGCGAAAATTTGCATTTATGCATTTAGAAAAAAGAAAAGCAAACACAGCGGGATTGTGGTGTTTTGCTTGTGTTGTATTGTGTTTTATCACTCATATCAGTGGTTAAGAACACTTTTCCATAGGTGTATTTTTTTTTTACATTTGTTTTTTTTTCTCTCTCTTTCTCAATTACAAAAATAAATAAAAATTGCATATTTTGCTTATTTCGTGGCCTCTCACAGAGGCACAACCTCAGATCACACAAGGCTTGGCTTCTTGGCGAGATTCGACGATCTCCATGAATGGATGACAACAAACGTAAAAAAAGAAAACAACCAAACAAAAAAAGATTTACAAAAAAAAAAAAATAAAAAATTCTCAATGACTGGTGACTATGGAGGCCCACCAGGCCCAAGCTTCCGGCACGGCGGGAGTTCGCGAAGAGTCTCGGATATCTTACGAGTGAAGTGAATGGGAGAGCTCGTCTGCCGGGCGGACTCGCTCAAATAGGTTCACATAGACGACTACACACACGCCATCACGTTGTTGGGGAAGTTTGACCGGAGGAGGCTCGTCGTGAGAGCTGGGAGGGATGTGTGTGAAAGTGGAAAGGGTTGTGGGAATTAACCCAGCCAATCCCGCGGGAGCCGCTACAGACTCAACTTCCTGCCCTCGGACTGTTTCGGCACTCTTAAAAATAAAGGTTCAGGCTTTAAAGCTCAGCATAGAACCTCATGTTGAGGTTCTTCAAACCCTTAATATACTCTTCTCTATTGGAAGAACCAAAAGAAGGTCCAACCAAAAGTGGGTCTTCTGTGGATTCCAGAAAGGGATCTTCAATGCCATAGAACTGGGATGCTCCTGAGATGAACTCAGTCTCACCTTTCCACATTCAGATGCCTTCAATACCTGCAGCAGGTGTTAGAGTTGGAACTACGTACATTCTGCAGGATGGTACACCACAGAAACCTCTGTTTATTCTAAGCCAGTGGTTGTCTAACTAGTCTTACGGGACCCCAGGCGGTCCACTTTTTTTTTTAGCAGCGACCCAACTCTCATAGGGATACAGCAACAATGTAGACCAATCCGAGGGTCCCTGAGGACCAGGTTTGGGAATCACTGCCCTGAGGTGTTGGAAAGTGTGAAGAACCTCAGTTGCATGGAGGTTCTTTGAACTTCAAACAGGTTCTTCACACTGATTGTTGGTGTTTTAGGCAACGCCAAGTGCAAAGAACATCTTATTTTTAAGAATGCCGCAGTCCGGATACGTTCTCCATCAACACTTCTTTTCCCATTTGCCCCAAAGGAGCTAGAACGAAGCAAGAAAGCTGCTGTTCTATCTGATTTACAATTTTAGCCTGAGCTGATTCCCATCTGCTTTGCTTTCTAACCCTCGTCCACTACCCGGCTACCCACTTGAGAAGGCCTAATTTCAACCCCACGCTTTCTGAGCTTCATCCGATCGGACAGGCAGAGCCAGCAGAGCTGGTTTACTTTAGCCTCGGTACGTGAGATTCTGCCAGGCTGGCTGGAGTTCTCCACCATTCCTGGCCCTTCCTCCTCATTCCTTTCAGCTATTTTAAACCCAACATGCTGTTTTTCTCTGGGGCCTTCTTCCAAAGCTGCCCCTTTCCCGTCTATGTGTGTGTGTGTGTGTGTGTGTGTGTGTATATATATATATATATATATATATATATATATATATATATATATATATATATATATATATATATATATATATATATATATAAAAGCTTGTGGTTCAAAAGGCATCTATTTCAATTTTCAATAAATATTGGCGCGAATGGGGCAATAAAAAAGTGAATGTAAAAAAACAAGGAAAGAAAATCTGCATAATGTGCCTGTTTTACTAAATTATTCATATTCCACCTTTGTTTTCTTTTCTTTTCTTTTTTTTTTCCTGCCTGGCCATTTGTGTGCTCTGTGTATCATAAATAAATTCTACTTCTCTCTGTTTCTTTCCACATTTACTCCTCCTTTTCAACTGTACAGCTAAGGAAACAAATGTTAATTAAGTCTTCTGCATTCAATTAAAACAAGTAAATAATAATACCAATAATAAGAACTATAATAAAAATCATGACGCTAATGCTAATAGCAATGTGTTGGATGACCCTGTGCTTTTTTTTTTTTTTTATTCATTTTTTCTTTTTTGCGCAAAGCATGGCAGCACCAGTGCCCACCGGAAAACAGGCGTCCGGCCCCACCATGGTCGCCAAATATGTGTGTAGGCAGTTGAAGACTTATTGCCAATGCTAGCCTTCCGCCAACATGCTACAGGCTTTCGCTCCACTGGTGCTGCCATTTAGCTCCTCCTCCTCCTTCTCATATCTGGTGGTCTGGTTTGCTATGTGAGTGTGTGTGTGTGTGTGAGTGTGTGTGTGTGTTGTTCTGCATGGTCCAGGTGGAGGTGGTTTTAAAAGTGCTGCTTCAAAAAGTGTTCACATGGTTCCTCCACCGTCCCAGCAGAAAACACGTGGGACTAACGTGACCCCGCCCCCCCCCGTCCTCTAGCCCTTGGCCGCAGACTTGTGTATGCGAAACGTGTCCATGTGTGTGTGTGTGTGTGTGTGTGTGCGTCCCACGCAACATACGAACAGCACGAAGTAAACCAGCACAAAAGGATCTCTATGACGATACCTACGTTTCTACGGAAAAGTGAACCGCACTGGAGGAATGACGGAGAGAAATGCGAGTTAAGACGTATGACCATACAAAAAAAAGCAAAGCTTTCAAGTAACGATCGGTGAGAGTCATTTTGTCGAGATGAAGGAAGGAGGGTGGAAATGGACAAAAAAAAAAAAAAAAAAAAAAAACATAAACAGTACGAGTGACCAAGAAGGCGAGCGAAAAAACGGGTGATGTCCCGACGGGAAACTCCCGCAAATGTCCAATGAGCCGATGAGAAGGAGCTTCCCGTCTCCAGGTTTCCTGTAAAGTCCAACTTCCAGCAGCGGCGGCCGGCCAGCTGTCCCCCCAGCGACCGGCACCAGTTCCACGGTCAAGGGTCCTCCGTTTACCTCGTCCTATCCCTCTCGTCGCTCTCTTCTAGTCTCCGGGCCGTGGAGTCCATGAAGCGAAGTAGAAAAGAGGACTGTCAGTGCCCTCCTCGTCCCCCTCACTATTTGAACATGGACCCCCGAAAACATCCCCCACACCTCGTCCCGGGTGTCCTGTCACAGCGCACGCCTCAGGATCCTCCGGGTTCCTGGCAGCACGTCTCAGTGTCCACGCGGTTTGGGTCAGGGGTCGGGGGGGGGTGGGGTTGTTTAAGAGCAGCATATTAGGAGCCTCACTCCACCATTAGGAAAATCTATACTGGTGATAATAACAGGGAGGGATATTGGAAAAAAACCAAACATAGAAATAAACGACAGCCACGAGAGGAGGCGGGGCTAGCTCGATCCCGCCCCCCCGAGGGTGGAGGGGGCGGTCCATTAAGGAGTGGAGGGGCGGGTGGGGGGAGCGGTTTGAAAGGTCAAAGCGGGCCCTCGCGGTCCTCAAACCTTGTAGTAGATGTTGGCTGGGCTCTGGGGGGGCATTTCCTGCACGATATAAACGGGGTGGCCGTAGTCCCCGCTGACTTTCTCATAGTGCGGGCAGAAGACGCTGTCAGCAGTCCTCAGCGGGATGATGATGTCGCTGGGCTCGGAGCCGTTGTTGTTGCCGCCGCTCCCGCCCCGCTTGGGCGTGGCCAGCGTGCTGAGGGACAGCGCCGTGGCGTGCTGGGGCGAGTGCTTGCGGTGGCGCCGCCGGTATTTCAGCAGGAGGACCACCAGCATGACGATGATGATGATGACGATGACGCTGGCCGAAGCAATGCCGGCGAACAGCGCCACCTCCGAGCCGATCATGGACGAGGATTTGCCGCCGCCGTTGCCGTCGCCCGTCTCGCCCTCGCGATGGGACGCTCCTAGGGTGGGGTGGGGGGGAGAGAAGAGAGCGGTCAGTTGCGTGATCAAAAAAAAAAAAAACAGACTAAAGACCCAGATACATAAAACAATTACATAACGATCATGTATATCCATTATTGCAGTGACACAGCTCTGCTGCAGCCCCCCTGCCCCCACAGGCACCCACCCCTCGGCTTGCTGTTATTACTGTTCTCAGCTTCGTGACGCAGTGTTGTCCACTTTGCTACAAGGCGAAACTAAGCTGGATCAAGCTGAACTGCAGCTCCAGCACCGAAATTATAAAACGCCTAAGCGCAAGCGTGCAGCTCCGCGGGAGCAGACAGCGCCTCGCTGAGCCAGACTGCTGCTGCGCCGAGCTCCTGAGGGACTACAGGCTGGACGGCTGGACCAACTGCTAACGTCCAGCGCTTCAGACTGATTTGCAAGAGGATTACGCGGCCTAAGACACTTCACTCAAATGAGCCGGACGCCCATATGCTGCTACATGTATTGGGGGAGTGGATGAGAGAGGGAGAGTGAAACAGTAAAACAGAGAGAGAGAGAGAGAGAGAGAGATGAAAGTATGCAGACTGGGAGAGTGCGGGGATGTGTGGGTCTCGCTCTGGCATGTTCAGCTTGTTGTCAGAGGGATTTGTAAAAGCAAGAGCACCCAGAGATTTTCTTTAGGCCTGCTGGAACGTCTTGCTGTGTACTGTGTAATAGATGATTGTATCATTGTACAGCAAATGTCACTTCTATAGTAGCTACACTGTCAGAAACAGAGAGAGAGAGAGAGAGAGAGAGAGAGAGAGAGAGGAACATAGAGTGTGTATAACATATACACATATAGTGTGTATTGTGTAACAGGCAGGGAGAACATGAAGTCATTGGTACATTGCATATATATATATATATATATATATATATATATATATATATATATATATATATATATATATATATATATATATATATATTGATGTAATGCAATGTAACCAGAATTATGTCCAAGCTATTTTCATTGGACAGTGGCGAGAGTTTCGTGCCGGCGGGTGTGTATCATACCTGGCTTGTCAATCACTTCGTTGGATTTGGTGTCTTTGCCCGTGTCTGTGTGTTTGGGCGGATGTCTGGTCGGATAGTCTTTCGGAGGAACCGGATCTGAGGGGTCTGAAAGTACAAACATAGATTGAAATTAACTTCAAATAAAAGAATGAACATCCCAGTCTTCCTACACCAGTTCCAGAACTGTGTGTGTTTCTATGGGGCGCTGATGTGGCGTGCATGTAATCAAAGCAGGAGCGCTCTAGATTAATCCTGTGACCTTCAGCAGGTACGCTCGTGAGAGAGATAGAGAGGGAGAGAGAAAATAAAAACAGGGAAGGAGAGAAGTGGGCGGAGATGGGGGTGACCTGCTGTAATTGCTGTGGCTGTTTTGGCTGATTTATCAATAATCGGTGTCAGTAATTACAGGGCGAGCATAAAGACCCCCAACGCAGGTTCGACCCAGGGAGCGGAATACTCACTCTGTCCGACCTTCATGACGATTTTCATGGATTTCGTTTTACACACTCCTCCTTCCTGGTTTTCCAGGCCTTCCATTGTGCCGTTGGATGTTGCTGAAAGAGAGGAAATGAAAACAAGGTCAGGTCTCTGTGGTGTGAAGAAGTACCAGAATCTATACATCTATACATCTATATATCTGTATATACATATAATACAGTAACATAATTACTTATTATGTTCAGATGATTATCAGTTATGAATCCATATAGACAGATGGATAAATGCATGGATGGATGGGCAGATGTGGGGGTGGGTAGGTAGATAGATAGATAGATAGATAGATAGATAGATAGATAGATAGATAGATAGATAGTCCAATGTGTATCTGTTTGTGCACAGTATTTAGATATATAGCACATATTAATAAAGTCATATAATGACAGAATATATATATATATATATATATATATATATATATATATATATATATATATATATATGTATAATTTTTTTTTTTTTAGGGATGCACCGATACCACTTTTTTCTTACCGATACCAATACCGATACCAGCTTTTCAGGTATCTGCCGATACCGAGTACCGATACCGATACCAACTATTACTTAAATGCTCAATATAGTCCCAGTATCGGCGCCGATACCGATATGGTATCGGTATCGGTGCAACCCTAATATATATATATATATATATATATATATATATATATATATATATATATATATATATATATATATATATATATATATATATATATATATATTACAACAGATATCATACGCAATAATACAACTTGTAAGAGATGTAGTTCTGTGGACGTGAGCAATTTCTGTATGTCTTTGATATGAGGGTCCAGATAAAGACCCTTACAGTTTAAGAGGTTAGAAAATTAAACTGTTAATATATTACAGATTTCAGATTTCAGCATACGAATACATCAGGAAGTCTTTGAGCAGAATCCCTGCAGCTTAGAAACATAAGAAACTTTTATTCGCTTCCAAACCAGCAGCCTTCGCTCGGAGGCCCTGCAAGTCCAGCTGCTTTCTGACCTAATCGCACTCATGCAGGACATCGGGTCGCGGACCCCCCACTGAATTCGGGCCTCCACTGTTTTCCATGTACAAGAATGGATTAAATAAAGAGGTAAAAATGCTTATTTGTGAATGGAGGACAAGGAGTCACCGGAGGTTGAGAATAACCAAACAACTGAACGCTCAGAACTTAGAACAACAATCACCAGCGATAAGAACAGCACTACCAAGAGGAGAGCTTTCAGTACACACCACATTCGGGTTTATAATTATTTGATTATTATTAAAGGAATGATATATTAAATAAATACATCTAAACATTATATGTGTATGTATAGTTAAAATTTACACTACATCACATAAAATACTATCATAGTCAACACACTTTAATGAAATACTGAATAATATATATAATAAACAACTGGTGGTTTATCCATGGAGTGTTCTGCCTTCCACGAACCAAGACAGCTTTGAAGATAAACTATTTATACATCTCATAGTGTTTACCATATATAAATGTGTAATATCCTAGTAATTAATGTATATAAAATTAAATAAAAGCCAGTACGTCCAGTTTCTAGTACTTCACTTTATACCGCATCAGTTATTTTGGCATATAAAATTAAATGATGAAATATAATAATATATTAAATATAATAAAATTATAGTCGTGAAAGTACTAGCTATAGGCAGCTGGAGCACGCTCACATGAACTTTCGGGCTGGGAGCTCTGGAGCACCTCGTGGCCTCAGAAGATCAATACAGTCATGCCGTGTGCGCGTGTGTGTGTGTGTGTTTGTGTGTCCACTAGGCTTGCAGTCCATCAGGTCAGTAACACAGAACTAACGAGCTGCCAGGGGCTTTAGAGTCTGGCCTGAGTCCAAAACACTGTGGCATTAAGAAAGAGGGAGAGAGAGAGAGAGAGAGAGAGAGAGAGAGAGAGAGTGAGAGAGAGAGAGAGAGCTGCTGCTGCCCACCCTACTCCCACTCCCCATCATATTCAACCCTGCTCCCATCGTCTGCGCGATGAAGGGGAATTAGAAACCAGGTGCTTTTCTTATATGTGTGTGTGTGTGTGTGTGTGTGTGTGTGTGTGTGTATGTTAGAGAGAGAGATAGAGAGAGAGAGAGAGAGAGAGAGACCCTTTAATCCCTCCGCCGTGGCTTTTCTCTCTGTTATTGACTTCATCATCTCTCTCTGTCTTCACCTTTTCTGCTTTTCTTCTAGAAGACATCAATAACTTCCTCTCTCTCTTCTTCATTTCTCTCGCCCCGTGCCCTTTTTCTTTTCTTCTCTTTCTCTCTCTTCCTCTGTTTCTCACCTCTCTCCTTTCTTTCTCCACTAACTCTCTTTCTCCTCTCTTTTTTATCTTTCTATACGTGTCCCTTTCTCTCTCCTCTTTCCTTTCTCTATCTCTTCTCCTTTTCATCCTTCTATACCTTGTCTTGCTGTACTCTCTCTCTCACTCTATCCTTTCTTTCCTTTATCTCAGCTTTTCCTACCTCTCTCGTTTCCTTTCTTTTTCTGCTCTCTCTCTCTCTCTCCCTGCTCTCTATGGGTTGGTCTCAGAGTGAATGTGTGTATGTGAGTCAGACACTCCTCTAATACCTTCATACACACTCTGTATGTGCTGGAATGTTAGTTCATGTCATGTGATTATTGATTTGTGTGTGTGTGTGTGTGTGTGTGTGTGTGTGTGTGTATGTGTGTGTGTGTGTGTGTTATTATGGGATTTATTACATAAAGTAACTCAAAGGAACACAAGCTTTTAAGAAGCTTTGCATGTAATGGGCTTGTCTTCTCTACAACACTGAAAAGCCATAGGTCAGAGAGAGAGAGAGAGAGAGGGAGAGAGAGAGAGAGAGAGAGAGAGAGAGAGAGAAAGAGAGAGAGCATAAAGAATTACAATGAGGGAAAGAAAAGAAAAGGGAATGAGAGCACGAAAGAATAAGAATGTGACAAAATGAGAGAGAGAAGAATGAGAGTGAGTGAGAGACAAAGAGAAGTAGAGAAAAGAATGACAGAGAGTTTTAGAGAAAGAGAGAAAGAGAGAGAGAGAGAGCTCTCGGACTGACTTTCAGTGCTCAGCCTTCTGGATCTCAGAGAACGACTGCGGCCGAGCAGACTGATACAGACTGATACAGACTGATACAGACAAAGTGCTGACGAGTGTAGAAGGGTAGTTGCCGTGACTCAACCACACACACACACCCACACACACACACACACACAGATATATACACACATAGGCCATGTATTTAAATGTGGGTGTATCCATAGCATAAGCCCATCCCCCTTTTTTGCCCACTGTACTCTAAGAGCCTGCAACCACATGAGGACACAGCCTTTGATTCAGTGCTGGTCCTTTACTCAAATTGTTATAACCTTTAAAGGGAAACTCCACCCAAGTTTTAAAATTTCTGTATAATTCAGCAATTGAGATGCAAACTGAATCGTTCAGAGTGGTTTGATGTGAAGCTGTTCACGGTAGAGAAACAGTGTTAGTGATGGGAACCAGGGGTCGCAGATAGTACTGTCCAAAACCCCCCAGTGATTTTAAAACTAATGTTAATGACGTTGGCAAAATGGTGGTAAAAGATGTTTGGATGCTGTTTCGGCAAATATTAAGTCTTGAAAATAAGTACCCGTCATCAAAACATGCATATTATGTTCCGTTTTTTTAAAGCCTGATATGTTAAATGCTGTTAATAAACAGCTGTAGCTCTCTGTCATACATTTGAGGCAGAGCATTCATAACCATTAACTTCCAATAACTTCCTGTGGGGGAGCTTTTAGAGGTGGACGTCTGGTTCCACTCACCACCACTGTGAACAGTACGTTTCTCTAGAAAAACCACGCCAAACCACTCTGAACCACTTTGTAGAAATTTTGAAAAAGCGGTTGGAATTGCCCTTTTGTCCTGCAAGGCCTATAAACGAGCTAAAAGCTGTTCTCTCTCTCTCTGCAGTACAGAACCCGCCGCAGCTCCTGCTAACTGTCCCGCTGCAAAACAACCAGACCATTAATGCACAAGCAGTCATCCGTGAAGAGAGAGAGAGAGAGAGAGAGAGAGAGAGAGGCAGTGAGAAAGAGAGAGAGAGAGAGTCTATGATATTAATGATGCGGTCGCCTGGTGGCCTCTTTGCCGGAGAGTCTGACCTGATCACCATGGCGTCGGGGTCACCGAGCAGTGAACCCATGTGGTCCCTAATGAGCACAGACACTAATAAGAGACAGCGCGGACCCCGGGCAGCGCACACACACACACGCGTGGCCTTGGCCATACTGTTCCTGTCACAAAGTGAGCACCTATCTGACTGCAGCTGTGACCTGCGCACCTGCCTAGGGACCATGGCAACAGCACGCACAGGCACGCCCACATTAAAGGGCCCATATGCCGGAGAACTGAACATTAAACACTCGTTTATTATAGAAATTAGACAATTTAAACCTTATGTAAACCTTATAGGCTGTAAATGACTGCCGCAGGTCAGACTTTCCTTAAGTGGGCTTATGTACATGTACTGGTCTTTCTTTAGAGTAGTGTCCACAGCTGAGGCTGACCAATTATCTAAAGGCTCCATGATTTCTATAGCACAGGATTAAACTATTTAATTGATTAGTTGATTAGTTGCTTCTATTTAGAGCTTATTACTTGATTATTAAGTTGTTAGGTTAAGTATGTATGCTTATTACTAATTAAGTGCGATTATTATCATTTTATATAGGTTATTATAGATATTGGCCCGCTCCGGCATGCACCGCATGGATTGGTTAAACACCTGCTCCCATGAAATGTAGTCCCGCACTGCTAGATATTGTGTTGGGACCTGTGAGTCCTGCAGAGTCATGCAGCAATGCACACCTCTAATAAAGACTAAGCTAAAAACAACAACAACAACAACACGGGAGTACCCCTTTAACCTTAGTAACCTAAAGGTCAAAAAAGCATTTCTCTTTGTGGCCACTAACAGTGACAACCGTGAGCATCATCTTAAGGGACGCCAGGTCCCCACAAAGTGCTAAATACAAACATACAGGCACATACAGTATTTAATATGCAAATATAGCCTTATGCTTTAGGAAGTCCACTTTGGGAAACGCCAATAACCCATCGAGGAAGTCTAATTTAAAGAGACTGAAAGTAATTAAAGCGCTGATGGAACTCTCTCCCTGTCTCTACAACTGCACCCCCCTGCGTCCCACCTCGTCAAGAATTTCTCTCTCCAATTCTCGCGCTCTCTCGTATTCCTGCGCCGTATTCATTCACTTGTTTTCTTTCTTTCTTTCTTTTTTCTTTTTTTTTTAAACAGCCCAGCCATTTTCTCTCTCTCTCGCAGTCTCTCTCCCCATATTTAGATCATGTTGCTCGCCCGCTCTCTCTTAGTTCCCAGCTCTAGGGCAGTCTGTCAAATGGCATTAGCTCAGGCTCATCTGCACGCACACACAAACTGGCTCGCCCACGTCAGACTGCGGATGAACAATGGGAGAGCCATTTCAAAGCTTGACAAACGCACACACACGCTCACAAGCGCGGACTCGGTGTCGCCAAGTTGCCCCGATAATCCAGGTGCTGCTCGGCTCTTATTGACAACAGCCAGACTAATTTAACTTAACCATTAGGATTAAACTATTTAATTAATTACTTATCGAACGGCAGGCCAAAAAAGCTCAATTCCTTCCTTAACGAGTTCACAGCAGTCGCGCGCCCTCGCGCTCCGCGGCTCCGAGCCGGCACACACACTCACACCATACACACACACACACACTCGCACCAAAGTCTCCAGCTGCAGGCCATCATTGTAGTATAGAACAAGAGGCAATTAACATCTACAATGGAGAAAAATGGCCCATTTCTTCGACTCATCTCTTTCTCTCTCTCTCTCTGTCTTCCCCGCTCCTCTAATTCCTCCACTTTGCCGCATTAGCATTAGCTTGAGAAGAGAGGACCCGAAAAAAAAAGAAAAAAAAGGGAAAAAAAAGAAAAAGAAAGGAAGGAAGAAAGAAAAATGAAAGAGTGCTAGCAAAGAGACGAATCTGCATGAGCAGCAGAATTGGATTTCCTGCTCGCTAAGTTAGAAGCCGACTGTTTCATCAGGGCAAAATTCCGGCCCTTTCCGAAGCAAGGGAGAAAATTGCATGTGTCAATTCCTAGAATCTGGAATTAGGGAGCGGGGAGAAAGGAGAGCAGTCGGCTTGCTTTGCACTGTGACAGTGTCTTACGTGTGCTTGTTTTCGTACATTTTCAGAACTCGTCTGACCTTCGGGACTGATATACAGCACCAACTAAACCACCCTATATATTTTTATATATATATACTTCATATATATAGTATGTATCTACTGCAACTTAACAGGAGAGACCAAAAACAGACTTTACTTTCAATGTAAGTCAATGGAACCAGAATTTTTCCCAAGCTATTTTGAAGCACTTCTATTGGTCCATTCATCATGAAATTCGCACACAATGTAAACAACCATTGGGGTGCTCAAATGATGTACAAAACTCAAAATCACCAAAAATATATATACATAGCAAGTAGATACTTACATATAGTAAAACAGTCATGTCATTAGTACATACAGCTTCTTACACGTTTATATATATTTCTTATGGAGCCGATGTATGACCTTACCTCCTGATACAGTGTAAAAGCATATTTTCCCACTTATGTAACTGCGCTTATATAGCTTGCCTATGCCTGGAGCATATGTATGTGTGTGTGTGTGAGTGTGTGAGTGCGTGTATGTGTATGTGTGTGCAGAAGGCCCTGCGGCTCAGCGTCCAGTAATTCTATGGCTGAATGTGAAAATGCAGCCCACATGCAAACGCCTGGCATATAAACCTCATCCCTGCCTCTATTCCAGCATATGACTGTATCCCGTCTTCAAAAACCCTCCTCACAGCTCGTATACGGAACATTCCTCACCCCTACGGCCAAAGCAGCGGGAACGCTCCAGAGCGAATATTCCCAACGCAGCCGTAACAAGGAGCTGCGCGTAATCTAAACGCAGCAATTTACCACACTGCAGCGGCTAATGCAGCATACGTCCGAGCATGCAGTGACGATTTACAACATGCTTTTCTGTGTTATCACTGTTTTAGCCCGCGGGTATCGTGTCACCAGAACGCAGTGCTTCTCTGACCTGGATTTGCGTGATTAGAACACATTTCTGTCAAATATTTCAAAACAGGGACGTATACACTGATTACATAAACAATAACACAAAAATGGTGCTGATGTGTTACAGAAGAACACACTAGGCTGCGTAAGGTCTTTACAGTCTGAGCATATCAGCAAAGCGAGTGGCTGTAATATGATTGGCAGGAATGAAAATATATGACTTGTTATTGGCTGGAATGAAGACAATAGGTAAAGAATCTAAAATGTATTGGGGAAAAACTGTTTATATCTAATAAACTGATTTATGACTGGTATAAAATTATGATGATAACTATTATGTGTAATGAAATGACACTAATAATGATTAGTTGAGGTGGAGGTGGAGTTGTGTGGATAAGTATTGGCTAGGACGGAATGTCAAGAATAATCATTGGCTGGGCGGAGTTATGTGGATGATAATTGGCTGGGTGAAGTTATGTGGATGATGATTGGCTAGGTGGAGTTATGTGGATGATGATTGGCTGGGTGGAGTTATGTGGATAATGATTGGCTAGGTGGAGTTATGTGGATGATGATTGGCTGGGTGGAGTTATGTGGATAATGATTGGCTAGGTGAAGTTATGTGGATAATGATTGGCGGGGTTGAGTTATGTGGATGATGACTGGCTGGGTGGAGTTATGTGGATGATGATTGGCTGGGTGGAATTATGTGGATGATGATTGGCTGGGAAGAGTTATGTGGATGATGATTGGCTGGGTGGAGTTATGTGGATGGTGATTGGCTGGGTGGAGTTATGTGGATGATGATTGGCTGGGGCAAAGTTATATGAATAAAAACTGACTAAGATTGAATTTAGTGGATGATGATTGGCTGGAGTGGAGTTGTGTGGATAATGATTGGCTGGAGTGGAGTTATATGGGTAATGTTATGTTGGGGTGGAGTTGTGCCAATGGTGATAAGCTAGGGTGGAGTTTTGTGGATGATGATTGGCTGGAGTGAAGTTATGTGGATAATGATTGGCTGGGTGGAGTTATGTGGATGATGACTGGCTGGGTGGAGTTATGTGGATGATGATTGGCTGGGTGGAATTATGTGGATGATGATTGGCTGGAAAGAGTTATGTGGATAATGATTGGCTGGGCAGAGTTATGTGGATAATGTTAGGTTTGGGGTGGAGCTACGCCAATGGGGATGAGCTACGGAGGATTTTTGCGGATGATGATTGGTTGAGGTGGAGTATTTGCAATAATGGTCTATTGTACTTACAGATGATGTAGTAGTCCTTTCCTCTGAAGAACTCCAGGCCCCAGAGGTTGGGGCTGAACTCCTGGAACTTGAGGGTGAATTTGACATCCTGGTCTGGCTTTACGCAGTTCAGTAGCGGCGTATCCGCCTTGGTGACCGTACAAGTGTCCAGCTGTTCACGAGGAACCATGTAGAGTTTATAATACTCCACTCCTTCCATAGAGCTGCCCTCTACACGAGGACACACAATGTCCATTTTGTCCCCGATCTGAGGGTACAGTATCAAACCTTGGCCTGGTACAAACCTACAGAGGGAAGAGAACGAGAGAGAAAGAGGGAGAGAGAAAGAGAGTGTAAGGTTAGTGTAAGACAGTTACTTCATCTTGTTTAAACACTGAAACGTTCTAGTGATAAAAAAAACTGGGTCTTAAAAAGCAAGGCAAGCTGAATAATTCACACGAGTCAATCAATTATTAATCGATTATTATGAATAATAAGAACGGGTTCAGAATGAGCTCTGGAGGTTAAGGGAGAAGCAGAGAGCGAGTTTGGCGATACTACTTGAACTGACTTGTACATGAAAGAGACAAGCTATCGAAGCAGTGAAGTGAATCTTTGTAGGCTAAAAACATCCAAATAAAAGTTACTGGCTCATATACACTGATTATATTACATATACATTAATAAAAAAAAACATTTGAAATTCAAACAAGAGAAATAATAACTGAATTAACAGTTCCTGAAGCACTGAATCATTTCTTACAGAAAATAAATCAAATTATGGTGAAATTTAAGATCTATGATGCATTAAACCACATATTAAAGAGAGTAACTGATTTTCCTCATATAATATTGGTTTTCTAACAAATTTAAAACAAATTGTAGTGAAAATTGATATCTCATGAGTTGACTCATTTATTAATGAAGTGGCTCAAAATTAATCATGAAGAAATTGAAAACTTGTGATTGGCTGAAATGAAGCCAATAGGTTAAAAGTATTATATATATATATATATATATATATATATATATATATATATATATATATATATATATATATATATATATATATATATATATATAAACTGTTTACATCCAACAAACTGATTTATGACTGGTATAAATTTATGATGATAACTATTAGCCAGGATGAAATTACACAAATAAGGATTAGTTCAGGTGGAGTTGTGTGGATAGGTATTGGCTAGGATGGAATGTCAAGAATAATCATTGGCTGGGTGGGGTTAAGTGGATGATGATTGGCTGAAGAAAAATTACTTATATAATATTGGTTTTCTAACAAATCAAAATTGTGGTGAAAATTGATATTTCATGATGTGTTGACTCATTTATTAATAAAATGGCTCAAAATGAATCATGAAGAAATTGGAAATTGAATGAACTGAAATGAATCTTGGTCAAATCTGAGGTTTCACAACATATTGTGAACCATTTCTTAAAACATGTATTAAATCAGGCCCGAATTGCAGATTTGATGATGCACATCGAATAATTTCTTTGAAAACTGTAATTAAATTGAATCGCTGAATCATGAATCAATGAAATTCACAATATTATGAATCAAAACGCTGAAGCAAAGTGTGCCGACATTTGGGATTTCATGATTTTCCCAAATCTTTTACTTGACTCAATTGAATCACAGTGAAATCTGAGAATGATGGCTTGCATATCTTATTTAAGACCTGAATCTAAATCTGAATGGTTTCCCGACCAGCTGAACCCAAACCTGGAATCGTTTGAAACACGGCAACAATTTCCTACCGCGTCAAAACAAATTGTGGGCAAATTTGAAATTTCATGACGCGCGGAATCGTTCCCTAAAAACCGCCTCAAGAAAAACTGAACACGAACAACGAGTCGGTGTCATGTTGCATAAGAGCAGGTTCCCAGGCCTCCACCTTAGGTGAAGAACCGGGAGCGGCTGAAGCTGTTTGTGTGAGGCGCGAGGCTATCTGTGCGGCGGATCTGCTCATGCAAATCCTCTGATGAAGTCTCTGGCATGAGGAACAGAATAAAACTCTGAACACCAGATCAGTATCTGTCCTGCCCTTATCTCCCCAGTGCCATGTTTGGATAGACACGAAGAGCGCGCACGCTCGCGGTGACTGTGTGTGTATGAAGTCATATCCAGGCCCTTTGAAGTGCGAGCACAACACCTAGTGAGCAGCATTGTCTGGCTTATCAGCTTCGGCTATTTCCAAATGGAACACTAAACCGCCTTTCGGTCAACATCTTTCTGAATGCTATCTGAGTGTGCACACACACTGTGGTGTAACGCACCAGATCCTGTTCTTTTGTTTCGAGAGTCCTGTATCCCTTCCAAAAGGTGCTTGAAAATGAAGCACATATGCCTATATACGATTACATCACCAGGTCCTGCACTGCGCAACAGCTATTAAGTACCAATGAATTCATCTTTCAGAGAGATTAGATGTAAAATGAGAGGAAAGTCAAAGGTAAGGCTGGGTTTTCCAAAGCTGGAGCTCAAAAGTGATTTAATGCGACTCCTCACAACCACCTGGAAGACTTGCTGGACCAGAAAAACTAACCCCATGAGATAAACAGCACTTGTTTTTGAAGATAAGCTTCATATCTGAGAACATCCGCTACCATACTTCCACTGTGAGAAGACAACTCAACGTTATGGGTGTATAAGGTCTTGACCTTAGCACTGGTGAATATAAACATTACCAGCTCAGTGACCAGTGAATAACCTGCACCATGTTTCTGTCTAAACTGGAAATAAATGGAACAAATGAAGGTGGTCTCAGACTTTTGTGCCAATGAGCGAGAGACAGAGAGACAAAGAGAAGAGAGAGAGAGGTCTGTTGATTCTGTACACACTCTTTCAGCCCACATCTGTACACAAACCCTCCTACAGCGCTTTAGTCATCCCACCAAACCACAGCTTACACAAGGTCAAACCCCCCATCCCAAAAAAAAAAGAGGCTGCCGCACACATACAAACAAACAAGACCATTACAGACCCTCTGCATAATAGTTTCTATCAACTATGGTTACATGTTGATATATGGCTGAAATATATAGCCCATATCATATACGTTGGCTTATATATATATATATATATATATATATGTATATCTTATTTTAAAAGCAGTAGATATACCAGAATCTAGTGTAGTTCCAGATTTCTCCTGGATGCCCCAGACATTGTATGAATGTATTCAGTTCCTTCAGCAGCAATCTTGATTTAGCTTAATGAAGTACTGAGCAGTCAAAGCAGGTATTAGATGAGAACTGTAACTAATACTGGGTTGTTTCCACAAGGAGAAGCTTGGAAAGGGTTAAATAAACACACTGATGTATGTAAAAGCACGACTTACTGTATTAATACTGTAAGTATTAGTAGCCTTTTATATATAATAATGTTTCCAAGTACCTAAAACGATTGCACATTGGGTTTTTTTTGTATGTCATATGAATAAATCCCATATATCAGCATATATAAGAACAGAGCATCTCATGTGGTGTCAATTATCAGCTACATTAACTACAGTACATTAGTTTCTATGATTTTTAGTTATTTTTATATCCAACCGTGAGTCATACAGTGGTGCATAATGCTGCTTCATACTTGTTAGCTAAAACTAAAGACTACATTTAATAAGCAGCCAGCTGCAAAAGTTTGGGCACCCCTGGTTAATCACATTTACTGCTTTGTATTAAATACTGTGTGTTTGGTTGTCTCCAAGTTTCTATGACCCGAGCCCTGAAACCATGCATGTAGAGCACGCAGTAACTTAAATCCACGTTGGTCGTCTGAACTCGGGGTGTTCAAACTTTTCACTCAGCCGTGAGAGGTGTAAATGTGCCAAGCTTGGGGCGGCTGCACGGTAGGTCTCCAGCGGGGCCCGTGGAGCAGGCCGATATTCGAAAAAGTCAGCGAGCCGGGGGAGGACGAATAAAAGTCTGCTAAAGTCGGCCTCATGTTTTTAAATGGCTTTAACCCACTCTAGAAGGCACTCTTAACCCCCTCCTCCGCTCCCCCCTCCTTCTGCTTTCCTCCTTTTCCCCCCTTTCCCCGCCGCTCGGCGTCTGATTTACGTCGGGAGTCGTAAACTATCCCCGGACGTGTGGGGCTGAAAGAGACGGACACAGCCGGCCACGCGTACAGCTCGGCCGAACAAGACTGCAGCTGCGGAGAGGTGTCACAGTGCGGGCCTGTGTATGCGTGTGTCCTGCGCGTGAGAGGAATGTCTAAAGAGGCCCCCGAGCCGCCGGTGGACATTCGCAGCTATTGCGACGGCCGGGCCGAAGGAAGCGTCGCAGCTCCGAGCCGTTCGTCTTCTTTTCTTTCTCACTGACTCATCGGCTTACTCACACACTCCCTCCGACGTGTGGAAATATGCTTTTCTGGCGCGGAGGCTTGCCAGAGCACTTAAGAATGAAACAGTTTAAAACAAGGCGGTGGGCCGCGGACAAAGACGAGCTCGAGAACAAACAAGCGCTTTGACATCACCTGTAAAAGAGGACTCTCTCACTCTCTCACGTCATAGACATGTTCTATATGTCCCTGTGGCCCTTTACATCATATCATAACAAAGGAAAGCTCCAAATGATCAATCAAATCTTCACATTAACTTATATATGTTTTATATGTTGTATATACTGTATATGCATATATCGCTGCTGTGTAAACAAAACGTTGTATCTCCAAAATGATAACATTACAGGACAAAGAAATAAAATACTTTTTAAATGTAAGTCAATGTAACAAGAGTTATTTTCATATATGGAAATATGTGCATGTGTGTGTGTTTAATAATATTCAGTAATAATAATATTTATGTAATTAAAATGTTAAAAATGTATCATATATGTATTACTATTGTATTATATATGTATTATAAATGTAAATAATGATTAATAGGTTCCATATGTATATGTACACACAAGTATCTGCAAATATGTCCTATATATATATATATATATATATATAAGTATATATATGCAATAACAGGCCTATATGACCAGTGTTATTTATGTTATATCTGTTGTAATATATATATATATATATATATATATATATATATATATATATATATATATATATATATATATATATATATATATACATAGAAATAGATAGATAGATAGATAGATAGATAGATACGAGTATCTGTTTTGCTACAAAGTCAGGACGTTTAAGTCCTCAGAACTACACAAAAACGAACACATGTACGCTTATCTATCTATCTATCTATCTATCTATCTATCTATCTATCTATCTCCCTCTCTCTCTCTCTCTCTCTATATATATATATATATATATATATATATATATGTATATATATATATATATATATATATATATATATATATATATATATATATATATATATATATATATATATATATATATATACATAGATAGATAGATAGATAGATAGATACAAGTCCAACGAGTATCTGTTTTCCTAAAAGTCAGGACGTTTAAGTCCTCAGAACTATACAAAAACGAACATGTGTACGCTTAAGCCCGATGAAAGGAAGCTAAGCCCGTAGCACAGGTGTGATAGATAGACAAGGCCTCAGAGACTAAATCACACATCTGTTTTCTCTGTCCATCTTTTTATCTCCACCCTCTCTCTCTTTCATGTCTATGTCTGGGTCGGCGGAGTTCTGGCGGGGGGCAACTTCCTCCAGTTATGACCGTGAAACCTGTTAGATCTTTCTCACTCGTTTACCCTTCTCTCTTCCGCTATCTCTCTCTCTCTCTCTCTCTCTCTTTCTGCTCCGACGACACGGGATACTACCTCTTCTTCTCCACACATATTTCTCCCCCTCTCATCGCTTCTCTCCTGCTGTAAATCTTTCCCTCCACCCTGGAACCTGCAGACTGGCTCTCAGGTGTGGATTCAGTAGACCACTGAAAGCTCTTATGGTATATATTCACGTGTTTTACTGGAGGGGAACGTTCTGGAAGGGCTTGTCTGTGAAGGTGTTGAGATGGAAGTGAGAGAGAAACTAATAAACGGACTCGACTGAAGTGTCTATTGTTCTGATTCGCTGTTAATCCTAGCTGCGAGCTGTGTGGCCCGCTGGCCGGCGCTGGACAGACACAGTGACAGCAGTGGCCTCTCCGGGCCTCTCCTGGCCTCTACGGGCCTCTGTAGGCCTAATCCCGTCCCGCCGGGCCGACAGCACTCTGACCCCGAGCTCTAAAGAAAACACAGAGGATGGAGGGACGGAGGGGAGGGGCGGCAACAACAAAAGAGAAAGAGCAGACCAAATGGAGGAGAGGAGGGGTTTCGGTTGCAATCATCTGCCGGGCGTGCGGACAGGCGTAGAAATTTCCGGACTAGAGGCCAGCAACAAATGTTACATGACTTGGTGGCCGTCATTCTATCCCTACTCTTTCTTTTCTCTGCCTGTTCACTCCCTCCATCCTTTAATCACTCTCTTTAATCCCCCCAGACTATCAGGCCTTCTGTAATGAGCCCAGACTGGCCCAATCTCTCCTTCTCTCTCTCTCTCTCTCTCTCTCTCTCTTTCTCTTTTACTCCCCTGTCTATGTATATCTTTCTTCCTTTATCATATCATTCTCCTTCTTCACTCTCACTCTCTTCTATCTATCTATCTATCTATCTATCTATCCATCTATCTATCTATCTACATTCTTTACCTTTTCTCCCTTGTGTCCTCTCGTCTCTTTTGTTTGCTCTCTACCTCTCTCTTTCTGTCCATCTTTCTTTCTGTCTCTTCCTCCTTTTTCCTCTCTCTCCCTATATTCCTTCTAACCCTTTCTCTCTCTTTCACTCTTTTCTCTCTACCTTTCTCCCCCTTTTGTCTCTCTCTCAACCTCTCTCTCTCTCTCTCTTCCTCCTTCTCCTTCTTACCTCTCTCCCTCTATCCCTTCCTCTTTCTCTCTCTGCTGTTTCTCTCTCTGCTCTGTTTCTCTCTCTCTTTTTCTCTCTCACTCTTCTTTATCATATCGTTCTCCTTCTTCTTTACTCTCACTCTCTTCTATCTATCTATCTATCTATCTATCTATCTATCTATCTATCTATCTACATTCTTTACCTTTTCTCCCTTGTGCCTTCTCATCTCTCTTTCATTTCCTCTCTACCTCTCTCTCTCTGTCTATCTTTCTTTCTGTCTCTTCCTCCTTTTTCTCTCTCTCTAATTTTCTTTTTCTCTCTCCCTACGTCCTTCTCACCCTTTTACTCTCTTTCACTCTTTTCTCTCTACCTTTCTCTCCCTTTTGTCTCTTTTTTAACCTCTCTTTCTCTCTCTTCCTCCTCAACCTTCTTACCTCTCTCCCTCTACCTCTTTCTCTCTCTGCTCTGTTTCTCTCTCTGCTCTGTTTCTCTCTCTCTCTCTCTCTCTCTCTCATCCCAGAGTTCCACAGATGCCATGTTAATCCCCGACTTTTCATTCAAACCGTTGTCACATAAAGCTCCCCCTCCTTTCTTTTCTGTCCTCCACCTTTCAGCATGCCCTATCAGCACTGCATGCCTTCATACTTTTCTCTCCGTTCATCCCTCTGTTTTTCTCTCGTTCCCACAGCGGTTCAGGCGTCTGACCGAGGGGCATAAACAACAACATCAGGACACGCGTCCTCGCTTCCGTGTCTAAAATGTCTTAGGCTTAGACGATGAGCACAGAGACAAAGTCTTTAGTAAAGCTGGTAGGACAGTGATGAGGTGGCGGTTGGTCTGCAGATGCTCTATAGCTGCTCTAAACCAGTTCAGGATTCAGGACCTCTGCTGTGTGCAGTGCTGTACAAGTACTAGAGGACAAAATCAGCCAACATACATCTAAACCTGTAAAAGATGTCCTACTGCCCCCCCCCTCCCGGTGTCTCCCTGTGTCTCTCTCCTCAGACGCTAATAGAGAGCTCCTTGCGATGGTCGGGGGGGGTGGTTAAGGGGGGGGTGGTTATTATTCATGGCCGATTCATGGGCTCTGATGGACTATCTGCATGTGTATGCCTCCACGGACGTGGCCCAGCCAGTGGCCCACAATGCTTTGCAAAGAGATGTAATCTCATAATGAAGAGAGAGAGAGAGAGAGAGAGAGGGAGGGAGGGATAGGGGGAAAAGAAGGGGGGGCTCGCTCGTCCTTTGACTGAAAATGTGTAGAGCAAAACCTCCCTTTTGTTTCTCCGCCTCAACTACAAAATGGATTAGCGGAGCGATTCGGAGAGAGAGAGAGAGAGAGAGAGAGAGAGAGAGAGAGAGAGAGAGAGAGAAAAGAGGGAAAAAAAGAACAGGGAAGAGAAGAGAAGATGAGAGAAGGGTAGTGGAAAAAGAGAAAAGAGAGGAAAGAAAGAAGGAAAGAAGAAAATGAGAGGAAAGAATAGAGGAGAGAACAGAAATTAGAAATAGAAAAAAATAGATAGGGAGGGATAAATGAACAGAGAGGGAGGGGGAAGAAAGAGAGAGAAGAAAAGAGATTAAGAGAGAGAGAGAGGAAAATGGAGGAAAACAGAAGGAAAGAGGAGACAGAGAAAGAAGAAAGATAATGTGACAGAGAGAACGGCAAAGAGAGAGAGAGAGAGAGAAAGAAAGAGGGAGAAAGAGGGAGAGAGAAGGAGAGAGGCTGGCTGGTGAGGCTCATCCATTTGTCAAAAAGCAACTAAGGTGTAAAGAGAGAGATAGAGAGAGAGAGAGAGAGAGAGAGAGAGATAGAGGCTGGCTTGGAAGCCGATCACACACACACACACCAGCAGCTCTCTGAGATCACACTCGCAATCCTGACGGGCCAGATCGGCCGATTTTCTCCATACTCTCTCTCTTTCTCTGAGCAAGCTGGAGACAGCACACACACACACACACTGGAGAACATCCTCCACACACAGTCTTACAAGAAAACCACCAGTGTTCAATTAACTCCCGCTGATTTAAAGCTTCTCCTACGGAGTTGAGCTCAGTAGCAGCTAACGCAGCGCTGGAGTGAGCAGTGAGGGCTTATGGGCCGCGTTCAAACAGCTGACTAACTGTTGTACATTAATCACGTCTATTATTTCTGCTGCTAATACGACTGCTGCTCCTGCTAGCGCTGCTCCTCACGCCGAGACTCCTGAGACGGACAGCGAGCTCCCAGTACCTCATATGGCTTTCGTTAGGAACGCACAGTGATACTGGAGTCTAATCATTCAGACTCATTCACTGCTGTAATCTAAAACATGCTACATTCATTTGAATGTTAAATAGAAATAAGTGGTTAATTTATATACACAGTCATATATAGACTGGTACTCTATAATACTAAGCCAGGTGATCAGTATTGGCGAATACGTGTTATTTTGGTCAATTTTTCTTTTTTACATAATCTGAAATCGCCAGCTGCCCTTTACCATGTGGCAAAACTTCACGGCGAACGGAGCAACAGAGGCAGCCCAAAATCACACCGAAAGATATCTGGTTACCTTAACTTGCATTGAAAGTTCTGTCGTTTTTTGCGTCTCCTGTAAAGTTACATTTGTGGAGATAAGGACAAACATCTAAACTAATGTAATCAAGTTGTAATGGGTTCATGTGATGGAGTTTATGATGATGCCTGTATTATAAGCCTAGCACCAAACATTCCACATGCTTCACTGCCCTCGTGATGAAGCGAATCTAAAAAAAAAGAGTGTTGGAAAACTTGGGTGGAAATACCCTGACGTTCCAGACGCAAGCGCTGGGCCTACCAAGCAGTTTGACTGCTCGTGCCTTGTTTTCCCAACCAGCGTTAGAGATAAACCTTTCTATACTCAGCACGGTGACGTACTGATGCCCTGCCCTAAATGCAGCTATGGTGGGTTACATCTTTAACAGCCACGGTTTGGGGTCAGCGTTGCTTGAAACTCTGCTTACACCGCTGATCTGTTTCTAAATGATTAATATAAGGCGTGTGTGATGAATGCCGCCTTCTGTTAAAGTAGGTTAAGTCTGCGAGGCTAGGGCAAACGCTCATCGCAAGTGATTCAGCGAAACACAGAAACAGGCATTTGTCCCTCCCTCACTCTCACTCTCTCTCACTCTCTCTCTCTGTCTCTATCTCTCATATGATCAGACCATTAGGTCACTGAACGTCTTTATAACAGGTTTTATGGCCTCATTAAAATGCGTTTCTAAAGCGCATTCCCTCGCAAAAGAACCCGAGGGACGTTAGAGTGGATCTGCATGCAGGCCTCACAGATGCTCGGAGAGAAGAGAAGAGAAGAGAAGAGAAGAGAAGAGAAGAGAAGAGAGATCTAATAAAATCTATCCGTTTGAGTGATGAATTTTCAGCCTTGATAATGTTGGGTGGTGGGCGAGTCTCACTACGTTACTGATAGTGAGTGAGTCTCTACATTTACTGATAGTGGATTTCACTGGTTGGTGGGCGAGCCTCACTGCATTACTGATTGTGAGTGAGTCTCACTGCATTGGATCTTCATTTTTGGCGATTTTGAGTTTTCTACATCATTTGAACCCGCCAATGGTCGTTTACATCGTGTGATAATTTCATAATGAATGGACCAATAGAAATGCTCCAAAACAGTTTGGAAAAAAATCTGGTTCCATTGACTTACATTGAAAGTGAAGTAAGTTTTTGTTCTCTCCTGTAAAGTTGCAATTTGGAGACGCTTGTTTTTCATTGGACAGAGAGGATTTACTGATAGGGGATTTCTCTGGTTGGTGGGCGAGCCGCACTGCATTATTGATAGTGAGTGAGTCTCACTGCATTTTCTGATAGGGGATTTCTCCAGTTGGTGGGCAAGCCTCACTGCATTTACTAAGTCTCGTTAGATCTGGGAAGATCTCCGTAAAAGTTCTAGAACCTAGAACAGAGGTAGTGCGGTCCTAACAAGAGTTACCCTACTGCTGGAAAGGGATGTTTGTTTATGGAAAAGCACACCAAACCGCCTGGAAAAGCTAGAACTCCGGTGCTAGAACTCCGGTGCTAGAACTCCGGTGCTAGAACTCCAGTGCTAGAAAATCAAAACCTATTTGGTAGAAAAGAGGTACTAGAACAGATGCTTAAACTTCATGCTATAAATAGGAGAACTTCAACTCAACTTGAAGGCCAAACCAAAGAGCTGGAAAACCATTGGAGTCTCCTTGGTGGAAAAGTAAGAGAAATCCAAACCTCACTGGTAGAAATGGGGCTCTGTTGCGCTAACTGACCACCAAAGATCAAGGCTAGAAAAGTGGTGCTACACCAGAATCTTATTGGTGGAAAAGGTGCAGTGGAAGATTAAGGTGGACCTCTAGAAAGGTGCTGCTAGTAATCTAATGGAGAAAACGGTGTCTTTAGTTTGGCTGGAGGACAGATTGTCTGGACAGCACAGAACCAGCTCCAGAGCTTTAGAGTTATTAGGGCTGGAGCAGCACCGTCCAAGCCTCCAATTATACGGACAGAAACTACAGGTAATTGCGATGGAACGGATTATTGCTATAAATATTATTATTTATAATAATAATTATATTAAATAATTATTATTTTTTTACTAATTTATACTTAACTGTAAGCTGCATTGGGCCTAAAGGCTTGAAAGCTGGAACTTATCAACCGGGTGTCTGGCTGCTTACACGCGGGTTAAATAAACGCGCATGAATTAGGCTGGTGTGGAGATTACGTAATATATATATATATATATATATATATATATATATATATATATATATATATATATATATATATATATATATATATATATTAGTACCAACAAATAAACAAATTAAAGTAAAAATAACTTGCATGTTTTGAAACATTATTAATTAATTGATTCATTAAATAATGTCTGATATACGGTTATATATATTTTTTTTATTAATTAATTTTTTTTTAAGGTGGTGCCGTGACATTGTCCGCGCGGACACGCATTAAAACATCCAACGCGAATGAGAGAGAGAGAGAGAGAGAGAGAGAGAGAGAGAGAGAGAGAGAGAGAGAGAGACTTACTTGGTGTTGGTCGTGTTCCAGTAGATGGACTCCAGGATGATCGCGCGGGTCGCACTCAGCTCGCATGCGACCACCAGCACGCTGAAGCAGCACCTCCAGAGCAGCGACTCCGCCATGATCGCACACACTCACGCACTCGCACGCGGGCGCTCTCGCAGTATCCCAGGCGCAGTATCCCCGACTCCAGCGCGCGAGGCAGGAACCAAAGCAGAATAATAATAGTATAAAAAATAATAATAATCAAAAATAAAGAGTAGAAAAAAGGCCAGCCGTTAAGCGCCGAGCTGGGGCAGTTTCATGTCGCCACGCGCACTCCTGCGGCACACACACTCCGGACAGTCCGGCGAGCCAGCAGCGTCCACTCCAGCGCGCGCCAGTCTCTCATTCAGTTTTGTTTTTGTTTTTTTTTTTAAATAAGAAGAGAAATGATTAAAAAAGACACAGACAAACGCGCGCACACACACGCACGCGCGCGCACGCAGAGTGGAGGAGTGTGCGCGCGTGTGTGTGTTAAGTCTCCGTTCGGTCACCAGCTGAAGTACATTTCCATTCCTCAGAGGCGCGCGCAGATCCGAAGGCAGGTTAAATCCGGCAGGAGAGGAAAAAAACAATCAATCAATAATATTATTATTTGGAGAAAATAATAATATTAATAATATTAATAAATGCACTAATTCCAAGCGAGCGAGGCTTCCTCTTTCTTCTCCTTTTCCTCGCTTTTTTAGGCTCGCGCGCGCGCACCGCAGCTTCTTCTTCTCCTTCTTCTTCTTCTTTTTTTTTGTCTCCTTTTTTCTTTTTTTTTAGGCTGAGGTATATTCCGTTTCGGGCTTCAGGCAGAAGACAACCCCCCAAAAAGAGACGTTATAAAAACAAAGAACAAGCGCTCCGAAGATGAACGAGAAGAAGAAAAAAACAGAAGCTCAAAATAAGAATCAAATGAAAAAAAAAGAAAATGAACTGAATGGAGCGAAGAAAAGAAGGAGGGAGGCAAAATGAGAGCGAATGATATCAAACTAAAAAAAGGGATGAATGGAGATGGCTGAGCGGAGCAGCAGGCTCAGGTGAGCGCGTTCATGAGATCATGAGTGTCAGTCTATAGCACTCTATCTCTCTCTCTCTCACTCTCTCTCTCTCTCTCTCTGTCTGTGCTGCTGCTGCTGCTGCCGGAGTGCGCGAGCGGAGCGACTCGCTGGAGAAAAACCCGGAGAGAGACGAGCACGTGCACGCCCACTGAGAGCCGATTGGACGGGGAGGCCGAGGAGGGGGGCGGAGCCTGGAGCTGTCGATCAGAGAGAGAGCGAGAGGGAGTGAGAGAGAGAGAGAGAGAGAGAGAGGATTAGAAAACATTACACATTACACTTAATCAAGAGTTCAGTTTTGCGTTATGACGTCATGGTGGAACCTAAAAGTGCACTTAACGATTTGAACAAAAAGTTTTTTTCTTGTAAATAAAATAAAAAAAGAAGAGAAAGAAAGAGAAAGAAAGTTCTGCTTCATATATATATATTTTTTTTTTTTTTTTTTTTTTCTTTCTAAAATCTCCTTATTATTCTTTCTTTTCTCTTTGTCTCTCCGTCTCTCCGATTAATGAAGAGAAGCTCGCTGAGGAGTGACTCTGAGTGACAGCGCTGAGAACGAGAGCGCTGAATCATTCCGCGGACAACAGCGCCTCCTGCAGGAGCACAGAGACACAGCAGCAGCAAGCAGCGGCGGCGGCGGCGGCGGCGGCACGGCAGCACGACACGAGCTCGATTAGAGTGGAATGTAATAATAATGGCGGCTCTGAGGAGAGTAAGCGAGAGAGTCACAGAGCAGCGGAGAGACGCTGACCTTTAACTTCACCCTTTACTGACCGACGACCACCGAGACTCTCATATCAGAGGGGAAAAAATAACGCCACTCAACTCAACTCAGTCCGGCTGGTCTGAAGAGATGAAACCTGTTGCTGAAAAGGTTCTCCAGGGGCGCTCTAGTGAAGATAGTGGCTGTATGTAGAACCAGGAACACCCAGAGAACCATGTGCATCTGTAAATGGTTCTTCAGATCGATGGTGGTTGTAAAAGGGTTCTGCTGTTTTTACAGGCTTGACATTGTAGCAGAAAGACGAATGCTTTTTGGTGCTTCCATGTTTGCCATCAGTCGTTTCACCACACTCTCAGAAGAGATGGTTTCTCAAGGGTTCTTTAGTAAAGACAACCATGAGTTCTACATAAATCTGCATGCTTAAATGGTTCTTTGCATGGTGAAATGGTTCTTCAGGTTGATGGATAATGTGTTGCATATAGTTCTTTAAAGCTGCTGTAGAGACAATGTTAACTTCTGTCAACGTTTTTTTTGGTGCTGTATCTGTATCTGCAAAATTGCAACTTTACAGGAGAGGCCAAAATACTCTT